>CALYLW010000582.1:232500-562500 GCA_944989445.1 Ampullaceana balthica | reverse complement strand
CTACTAACATTGGCTGGGACATGGGAGGGTGTGGGGGGGGGGAAGAGGTGGGGACAAATAATATTTATAAAATACCTTTAAAATTAGAGTTATAAAAATGTTGTTTATATTGAAAAATTAATTTAATGTAAAAAAATTATTGCTAAATATTTAAAAAAATACGGAAACAAATTGTGTTATGAAAAATATAAATTTGAGCTCTATTTTTAAACTAACACGAAAGCAAACGTTTCGGCTAATGCCTTCATTTGTGTAAATTATATTTTATTTAAAAGCTTTAGCGCAGTCCTATTCTATATGATATATTGCTAAATATTCATTGATATGTTGAAAAATCTTCTAACCAATAAGCTATAATATCTCTAGAAATTATTTGCCAGAAACTAGAGCAATCGCACCAGAGTAAGCATGGCGCAGTCTATATATATGTAGTAGTGTGTACACCCGCATCGCGCCGCACTATGCGCATCGCACTGAAACGCACTAGACAAAAGGAAAGGAAGTTATGCTTCAAAATATAATTCGCAGAAAACTAAAGCAAGCAATACAAACCACCCTCGCTTGCCAACGCAGTGTATATATATATATAGAATACGCCAGAGCAAACAAGACGCAGGCAAACTTTTCCCTTCCCCTGCCTGCCCATTGTTGGTCTCGAGACAATCGCACTGCGGTTGAGCTACCGCCCCTTCCTGCTATGCGACGTATGCTACGCCGCGGATCGGATCTTGTATAATAATAATATATTTATGAGTATTTATGTTAAATTTAATGTTTTTGGCAGCACCAGATTTACCAGCTTGTCTCGTTCTACATATCTTATACTTATAATAATATTTATTATAAAATTCCGTATTTTTTCAGCAACTTGCATTGAATCGACCAAAGATCCGCTTCCTTTATTTGTTGTTAAGTAATACTAGTAATATAATAAAATAGTTTTAAAAAACGAATTCTTCGAAATTGTTGACTATTCTGTTTTGTAAAATGTTATTTATTGGTTATACCGATGACCAATGTTCCCTCTAAGGTCCGTTGGTCCGTGTGCATCGTAAAAAAAACGCGTGTGCAAAGTTGCACAGCATCCATTTTTGTGCAATCTTTTATAAAATTTGCTGTGTGGTATCTCTAAACTGCTGCGCAGCGTCGGTCAGTTATCTGCGCAGCCACGCAACCGCGCAGCTTAAAGGGAACATTGGTGATGACCATTACGTTTTGCATAAATTCATTTATTGGTTTTACTTTTGACGATATCTGAAGTTATTTTTAACCCATAGAATTCGTTCAATGTATACCTGTCCTTAATTGCAATGAATAAAATTATTATATTTTAAAACGAAATTGCTTGGGTAGTATTTCTTTAAAAATGTGTGTATATATGTTCGTAACAAGTCAGCAATACAAACACTGCTGACACAAGTCATCAATACAAACACTGGTGACGTAAGGCAGCAATACAAACATTGGTTACACAAGTCAGCAATACAAACACTGGCGACACAAGTCATCAATACAAACACTGGTGACGTAAGTCAGCAATACAAACATTGGTTACACAAGTCATCAATACAAACACTGGTGACACAATTCAGCAATACAAACACTGGTGAAGTAAGTCAGCAATACAAACACTGATGACACAAGTCAGCAATACAAACACTGGTGACACAAGTCAGCAATACAAACACTGGTGAGTCACTGGTGACGTAAGTCAGCAATACAAACACTGGTGACACACGTCATCAATACAAACACTGGTGACGTAAGTCAGCAATTCAAACGCTTAAAAACAATCTCATACACTTTACTTTCAGTTTTCACATTCGAGGAGGCCAACAAATTCTGAGGCGCAGACTTCTTCCTAAGATTTTATTTATGCTACACACGCTATTACATGTCAGTAAATATGCGCATTGATTCCTGGAGATCCCGCCCATATCAGAGATACTTTCGTTGCTTTGATGCAATCTCAAGTATATAAGACAACATGCCCCCCCCCCTTTCCAATCCCCAACATAATATTCACACCACCCCTTTAAAAATTACTATTTTACGGTACTGCAGGTACCACATAGACACAATCGGGTAATCCCTATAACCTCATAGAATTCATTCCAAGAAGATCAAAGCAAGTCTTTGAATTTCACTAATAACTGAAAGTGAATTCTTAGATTTATAAGCTGATATCTTACCAGGGTGTCAACTCTTAAGGGGGGAGGGGGACGGGGGGGGGGAAGCAGCCACTTCTCATCTAAGCAAGGGGAAGGAATACAATTATCCTCCAGGGATTGAGTTTTAGAATATTTCCACATTCAAAAAAGCATTGTAATAAGAAAAGGGAAAATATTTTAATTTATTTTTAAAGTAGACATTCGCCTTTGGTCGTGATGATACGGGAAGTTTGACAAAAACCTGTGCTAAGTTAGAGCACCACCCTCGGGTCGCTAAGATTTTCTTAATAGTTTTTCAGCGCTACAAAATAATGACATAAACAAATGGGTCACCGGGACACAATCAGCTATTAATAGTCAACAGCACTGTCAACCATGGAATCCGAAGTGCCCACCCCTTCACACACGCTCCTCTCCAGGAGCTCGTTACAAGAACACTACAGCCGGTACAGGCAGAGTTGATCGATGGTCCATGGTGAGGGGTGGTGGGCAGTTGGGTATTCACCGTGGGCAGGGGCGTAGTCAGTGGCCATCAGAGTATGACGTAGGCAGCTGTTGGATCTTTGTGCCACATTATCTTAATCAATGGAGCTTGGAACAGGTCAGGGGGTCCATTGGGAGTGGCCTGTAACCAGTCGAGAGGTCAATGGGAGTGGCGAGTAACAATTGTAGAGGGCAATGGGAGTGGCCTGTAACCATTCGAGAGGTCAATGGGAGTGGCAAGTAACCATTCGAGAGGTCAATGGGAGTGGCCAGTAACCATTCGAGAGGTCAATGGGAGTGGCGAGTAACAATTGGAGAGGGCAATGGGAGTGGCCTGTAACCATTCGAGAGGTAAATGGGAGTGGCAAGTAACCATTCGAGTGGTCAATGGGAGTGGCCAGTAACCATGCATGAATGCGGCCCGCCTGAGCATATTATGCGGCCCGTGGGCTTGTACATGTCGCGATCTTAAGTCGATGTTAATTTTCTTTGTTTCGAATTCCTGCTATATTTAACAGAAAATATTTTGAGAAATTTGATTGGAATCTAGTGATATTAAATCGGCTTTATGGCTCCAGGACTGATTAGTGTTCATTAGTCATTAATTGTAAACATCCATATTCGAGACTACATTTCAGCTCAACTGGAATAGGAGTTTGTTTACAATTTAAGCTGTGGTGGGTTTTTTTTAAAATTGTTATTTAAAAGCGAATAGAAGTTGATTCAACCATGTGTTCTGCCAAAAAAAATATATATAGAGGACGAATGTGGTGTTTTTAATGACGAATGGACCACTAAATATTGCTTCACGAGCGTTGGCAGCAAAGCAGTCTTTTTGATGTGCCGTGAGTGTGTGAGCGTCTTTAAGGAATACATTTTAAAAAGACACCACCAAACAAAACATTTGGATTTCAGGCACTATTTAACGGGCGAAGAGAGAAAAGGGAATTGCCAAAGCAGCAAACTGTTTCCACCAAACAGTCTTTAATTCAAGATTCTTCAACCGAAGCCAGTTTGGTGCTGTCCCATAAGATTGTTAAATTTAAAAGGAACTAGTCTTTTTCTGACAACGAGTTCATCCAAGAATGCAGCGAACATTATGTGTTCAGAACAGAAAACAAAATTTGATAGCATTTATTTATCAAGGAGACCTGTAGTCAGACGTGTTGAAAAGATTAGTGAAAATTTGATACACCAAATTTGATTCAAGATGCAATCAAAGACTTTCTGTGTTATTCTTTTGCGTTCGACGAAAGTACCGGTGCACAGGACACATCACAATGGTTGGTATTTATACGAGGAATAAACACTCGATTTGAGCTTACCGATGAATTACTCAGTGTTTAGCCACTCAAAGACACAACTACAGGCCAGGATATATTCAATGCTGTTGAAAGAACTGGTTTGGTGTGGACCTAGATAGCAAGTGTAACAACCGATGGAGCGTGTGCTTTGACAGGGAAAAACGTATGTCTTGTGAAGTTGTTAAATAATAATATTAAAGAAAAACAACCTGACCATACACTCTTACATTTTCACATCGTCATCAATCAGGAACGTCTCTGTAAAGCTGCGTTGAATATCAAGCATGTTATTGACCCTGTTGTCAGAGTGATGAACGTCATCAGAGCCAGGGACCTTAACCACATGTTTAGGGCACTGCATGAAGATCTGGAAACTGAATATTGTAACTACCGATGGAACGCGTTCTTTGACTGGATAAAACGTAGGTATTGAGAAGTTGATAAGATTTGGAAACTGAAATTATTACATTATCTACCACAGCAGTCTCGTGGGAGATGCTGATCTTCTATCGAGCGCCTCCCCAGCCGGCGGATAGGGGAAAGCCCACCAGATATGGAGGGTACCGGGGAAATAAAATACCCGGGGTGGACCAAAATCAGCCCTACTGCCTTGTAGGAAGTGGAGGGATCCACAAAGGCTAGGGACCTAACCCAAACAAAGGCAGCTACCCATTGAGCTGTGAGGGGCAACCCCCCAAGTGGTTGTGTGCAAGGCCAACAACCCTGCCATGTAAAAAATCATAGTTACAAAAACACCGAAAAGAGTAACAAAAGACATTTCAGTCCTGGGAGAGGATGGAATCCTTGAGGAGGAAAATATGACGCCTAATAGTGAAAGCCAAAACCTGGAAGCTATTAGGCCATCATTTCTACCAGGACTACCACCGTCATTGGAGCTTGGAATGTCCGCACCATGTACGAGGCTGGTAAAGCTGCACAAATAGCCGCTGAGATGAGGAACTATAAGCTCACCATTCTCGGAATTAGTGAAGCAAGATGGACTGGATGGGTACAGAAGAGATTAATCTCAGGAGAGATGGTGTTATTTTCGGGACACGAAGAATACGATGCCCCACATACCCTGGGTGTTGCTATGATGCTCTCAAGGGCAGCACAAGGAGCACTCATTGGATGGGAGGCCCATGGACCTAGAATTCTTTTAGCAACATTTCGAACAAAGAAACGTAGCATCAACCTAGATGTTATACAATGCTACGCACCAACTAATGAAAGTGATGAAGGAGACAAAGAAGAATTTTACAATAGAGTAATGACCATAGCCCAGGGTCGCCCACGGAGGAACATCGTCTCATGGGAGACTTTAATGCCAAGATCGGCAATAGCAACACAGGGTACGAAGAGGTTATGGGACAGCAAGGGATAGACGAGATGAACAACAATGGTGAGAGGTTTGCGGACCTATGTGCCGCAGCAGACCTGGTCGTAGGGGGGAGTATTTTCCAGCACAAGAGGATTCACAAAGCTACATGGGTCTCACCGGACATGAGAACGATGAACCAAATAGACCATGTATGTATTTGTAAAAAATTCAGGCGATCTCTCCAAGACATACGTGTTAAGAGGGGAACTGATGTTGCCTCAGATCACCATCTTCTTGTGGCCAGGATGAAATTAAAACTAAAGAGACATTATACCGAGCAAACAGCATACAGGACTCGGTATAATACCTCCCTCCTGAAGGACCAAGCCAAAAAGGAAGAATACAAAATCTCACTATTCAATAAGTTCCAAGTCCTACAAGAAATACTTGAAGATGAAACCACCAAAGGGAAGTGGCAAAGTAAGAAAGAAACAGTACAGTCAACATACCAAGAAGTGCTAGGAAACAGGAAACAGGCACACAAAGAATGGATGACAGCAGGTACGCTGAGTAAAATAGAAGAAAGGAAAAGAAAGAAAGCAGAAGTGAATAACAGCCGCACCCGAGCACAGAAAAACAAGGCCCAGAAGGAGTATGCAGATGCAAATAAGGAAGTTAAGAAAAGCATCAAAAGGGACAAGAAGGAATTTGTTGATAAACTTGCTAAAGAAGCAGAGGATGCAGCTCACCAGGGGAACACGAGGGAACTGTTTGATACCATTAAGACGCTGTCAGGGAAATTTAGCAAGGTAGAGAGACCAGTAAAGGACAAAATGGGAAACACCATACCAAGTGAGGAGCAACAGAGAGGGAGATGGAAGGAGCACTTTGAAGAGCTCCTAAACAGGCCTGAACCAAGGAATCCACCAGATATCCAACCAGCCGATAATGACCTGCTAATTGACTGTAATAGTCCCACCAAAGAAGAGATTAGCAGGGCCATTAAACAACTCAGAAATGGAAAGGCTGCGGGACCCGATGGCATCCCAGCAGAGGCACTGAAGGCGGACTTGGAAACCAGTGTGGAAATGCTACACCCTCTGTTTATGAAGATATGGGAAGAGGAGCAAGTTCCTTCCGATTGGAAAGAGGGATACCTTATCAAGATCCCAAAGAATGGAGACTTAAGCTCCTGTTCGAACTACAGAGGGATCACCCTGCTGTCCATCCCAGGAAAGGTTTTCAACCGTGTACTACTTAACAGGATGAAAAACGCTGTAGACCCTCTGTTGCGGGACGAACAAGCTGGCTTTCGCACCAACAGATCCTGCACGGACCAGATAGCGACACTGCGCATCATTCTAGAGCAGTCACAGAGTGGAACTCACCGCTCTATGTCAACTTTGTTGACTATGAAAAAGCCTGCGACAGTGTTGACAGGCAAACCCTGTGGAGATTGCTAAGGCATTACGGGGTGCCACAGAAGATTACGGATATAATCAGAAACATGTACGAAGGGATAAACTGCCGAGTTATCCATGGCCAGCAGGTGACAGATGCGTTCCAGGTGAAGACTGGTGTGAGACAAGGTTGCTTGCTGTCACCATTCCTCTTCCTGTTTAGCCATTGACTGGGTGATGAAAACATCTACACAGCAGAAAAGGAATGGCATCCAATGGACCTTGTGGGATCAACTGGATGATCTTGACTTTGCTGATGATCTTGCCCTTCTTGCACATACCCAACAACAGATGCAGGAGAAAACAAACATTGTCGCAGCCACTTCTGCTAGCATGGGTCTCAACATTCACAAAGGGAAGAGTAAAATCCTCAAGGTTAATGCCACCAGTACATCACCCATTATGCTTGAAGGAGAAGCCCTTGAGGAGGTGGACAGTTTTGTTTACCTTGGCAGCGTGGTAGATAAACAAGGTGGTACAGATGCGGACGTCAAAATAAGGATCGGAAAAGCAAGAGCAGCCTTCCAGCAACTCAAGAATGTTTGGGTCTCTAACAACTTAGGCAGCAAGTTAAAAGTAAGGATTTTTAACGCTATGGTAAAACCTGTGCTGCTATATGGAGCCGAGACATGGAGAACAACGGCCGTAAACTTGACCAGAATCCAGTCCTTCATCAACAACTGTTTAAGAAGGATTCTCAGAATTCACTGGCCAGACAAAATCAGCAACCAGGAACTGTGGCAGCGGACAAAACAGAAGCCCATTGAGGAAGAGATTCTCCAGAAGCGGTGGAGGTGGATTGGTCATACACTAAGAAAACCTGCTCCTAACACAACAAAGCAAGCCCTGAAATGGAACCCACAGGGTAAGCGGAAAAGAGGCCGTCCAAGAAACACTTGGCGCCGAGAATTGGAGGCAGACATCAAGAGAATTGGCCATGAATGGAAGATCCTGGAGAAGCTGGCCGAGGATAGAGATGCCTGGAGGTCTCTCGTAGGTGGCCTATGCCCTTGGAGGAATCGCAGACGCCGACGATGATCGGTGGATGCCCCTCATGGACGAGAAGGCTCAACAACAACAACCACAGCAGTGTCCGCTAGCTGAGCCTGGGCAAGATATCGAGGCGAATGTGTTATCTCAAAGAAGAAATAGTTATGTTCCTTAAGATTAAGGGTTTTGTTTGTGACTTTGTTAATTAACATTGTTAATGAAGAGTGGAAATCAGACTTTAAATTTACCAATGACATTATGGAAAAGTTGAATTAACTGAATGAAAAACTTCAGGGAAACAGCTTGTTTGCAAATGAAATTTATGTACATGTTAAATCATTGCAGGCAACGCTCTCCCTGTTCTCCAGGCAAGCAGGTGAAGACAGGTTTTACAATTACCCTTTGCTGAAACTGAAAAGCCTTTCCGTTAAAATGACTGACAAGTATAAGGCTCAATTGGATGCCTTTGCTGGGGAATTTGAAAGAAGGTTTCAAGACGTCAAGAACCTGGAACCACGCATCAATATCCCCAGTTCACCATTTAGTGCAGGAGCTATTTCAGCTCCATATTATATACATTTAGAGCTGCAGGCAGATTGTGACCTGAAGGAGAAGTTCAAGCCAGCTCTTCAGCTGAAGTTTTATGGATGTTTGCCAGCAGCAGCATTTCCACACTTTAAAAACTTTGCTGCCAAACTTTTGTCACTATTTGGGTCCACATACATGCGAATCACAATCAGTAAACTGATTCGACACTTCATGAACATTATCCAAAATTTTGAACAGCAACATACTTCTAATTAATTATAATTGTACAATATGGTCAGCTTATTTGTAAATTACGTTCCTGCTTCGTCATAGTTATTATGACAGGTAAAATTTTGTCAAAATAATGATGAAAAATAAAATCTTATTATCAAATTAGAAACTTTTTCAGTTCGTATTTTAAGATGTAATGTACACGTGTAATAGTGTGTGAATGTGAAATCAAATGACAAGTACAAGATTATTATCATTAATTCATATTTATGCGGGTAAATTGTATTTGAAGTAGATACAATGTATATGCGGCCCGCCTACAACGATAAAGTTTGCAATGCGGCTCTCCATCGATAAGGTAATCAATAAACACAAAGTTCCACCCCGGGGAACGTCAACGTCTCTAAGATTACCCCCCCCCCAAAAAAAAACAACCCTCTTCATTACGTCATGGTTGTGGAGCTATGCAGGTTAAGCAATGTGAGTTTATTTTAATTTGAATAGGTCATTCGCAGAAGAAGTCTTTATTCAGACAAGTTTGTTGCGTCACATTTTTTTTTCACTTTCATTTCCCCCGCGGTCCTAAACGACAAATAATAGTTCGATTTTTAAACTTACAAACTGGGAAACGCGGCTGCTTCAATTTGAAGTTCAAAGAATTAAAAAACCAGCCAATCCGAGCGATACAAATATTGATTTGTGCCAAGATTCTCTTTTACTTTTGATATTAAAATGTGTCTTATGTCACACTTATAAACAAACTGCCGTCAGGTTAGGGCTGGATGTCTCTTTGGTGGAATACTTATTATGTCGATGTTGGTCAGGAGATTGTATTCTTGATTAAATTATGTCGATGTTGGTCAGGAGATTGTATTCTTGATTAAAAAACGGTGAGTTTTCTCACATCATTTCACGATAGAGCTCTAGAAACTAGGGTTGTTAATTTCGTGTTGTAGTTTTTTGTAGTTGTTTTTTTTTGGCAAACCGATTATCGAATATATAAATCCGATTTTAAACCGATTATCGTTTTACCGCTGACTTCATAGAAATTAAGGGTGTACCGGATTTCGGCTGTGGCTAATCCGGAATCCGGCAATTTTTTCAAATCCGGCGCCAACTCCGGCATATATTTACTTCATAAATCCGGCTGGCCGATTTTTCAATAAAATAAATATAAATATAATATCTCCGGCTCCGGAAAATCGGAACCCGGCAATTTTTACAAATCTGGCTCCAGTCGGATTTCACTTCATAAATCCGTCCATATTAAATTCGATTATTGGTTTAGGAAATTTAAAACCGATTATCGCTTTCAAAACCGATAATCGGATTTCCAATTATTGTTTAACAACCCTACTACAGGCACAGTACAACCGAGCTGTACTTTCAAATATTTAGAGTAGACCAGTGCTTCTCAAACTTTTTAGTATGGCGGACCAGCAGGAATTTTTTCCATTGCACCAGGCACCGGTGCACTACTTTCCCTGCACTGACAATTTTTTTATGTCCTTTTTTTTTGAGAACATCTGCGGACTTGAAGCGGATGGCCCACGGACCGGCACCGGTCCGCGGACCACCATTTTGAGAAGCACTGGAGTAGACCATGATCTTCAGGGGAAATTTGAAGAAGAAAAAACAAAAAAATTAAAAGGAAAGTCTCTGACGATGTGTAGAGTTCAAGCAAAACAAGACATTTTGTTTTTCACTTTCTTTTTTAAAGCGTTGTTCTTTCCCGCTGGGAATTTTATTCATTTTGTTTACTTTGATCTCTTTCATTTGTATACTTTTCATATATTCGCTTTTGAAAGAATTAATACGCGGGGAACTAGACTCAATTCTTTCATCATCATCATCGCCTGTCTACCTATCTGAGGCATAGGCCACAAACAAAGGCTCTCCAGGCAACCCGGTCCTGCGCCAATCTCTCTAACTGTCCCAAGCTGTGCCCGCTCTTTTTGGTGTCTGCCTCCAGTTCCCTTCTCCAGGTCATTTTAGGTCGACCTCTTTTCTCTTGCAGTTCTCCTGTGCTGAGCCTCATCTGGCCTGAGCCAGTCCATCGGGATTCACTTATCCCTAAGATGGCTAGCTTGTGCCTTGTCATTTCGGCAGCAACTTGGGCAGTTTTTCCAGCTTCGAACATGGTACTTACGTTCCATGTTCCTAAGCTGATGGTGGTTCTAGTGGAGAGGATGGTTGTCTGCCGGGTGGTTTCCGGTTGGATTTGGCCACCCAGCTTCATTAGTTCTCTAACACCTTTCTGCATGAATTCTTTACATCTATGATATAATTATAATGTCAGAGACTACCCACCCCACTTTTGTTAATTGATTAATTAGTATAATGTCTAAAATTTGAAGTTGCGGTTAATAAGTGGACAGTGAATTAAGTTAGTAAAACAGTAGCAAAGCAGCAATGACATTTTTTTCAATGGAAGCAGTCGACTACAGAATCATTTCGTGTAGATTTTTTTATATATATAACGGAGGGTATACGACGTCAATAAAAATATGGAATCGTTTCTATGTCTTCTTATTAAACCCAGAGGGCCGGCTTTGCATTTTAAAAAATGTTATTTGACCCACACTTAAGGGTCTTATTAATTGTCATTTCTATCGGGTTTACCTAAATCATTATTTTTAGTTAATTGTTTCGTTTCATCTCGTTTGCATTCTAATTTTTATTAGTTAATAAAATGAAGGCTTCTTAAAAAGTACAACCCACAACAAACAACTATCTTAACCCTCTTGAGACGGAGCGTTTTCGGCATACCTGTGCCAAAAAGACGGAGCCCTTTTTTCAAGAATAAGACATACTTTGCAAAAAAATTTTTTTTAAATAAACCAATAGCTTTAAACATATAAACCCATATATATTCTTGTAGGAAAATGAATGAGCTAATACAATATTTATAAATGAAATTATAATCCCCAAAATTATGCAAATTATCCAACCAAATTTGCATAATGTATGCATGAAAATATTTGTTGACCTGTGAATAAACATGACTTTCCTATAATATCTGTGTGAATTTCTTGATGATTAAAGGATGAAATAAGTCCTGACACTTGTGTTTTGAGAAGCAAGGCCCTTTGGGCCCTTCAGACACATCTTATACATGGTTCTGCTCACTTTTCGTAATTCAGGTAATTTTCGGTATATGCAAAATTAAAGCATTTTCTTCACTATTGTTGGGGACAGGGCATAAATATATATGACTTAGTGACTTATATTGAACTCTGTGACACTGAGAAAGTTGTAATAATACTTAATGGTGTCTAACAATGAATTAAAAGATATTTGGTTTAAAAATAAACACACAAAAACACATGTAAGGTTGATAGGCCCTACTTTTTCTAAAAAATTCTTAGGGGTCATCTGTATCAAATTTAGAACCCCTCATACTTAACCAAAGCTCACAATAAATTATTGTCCTCAACACACTGTTTATTTAAAATCCTTCCTGATTAATTTCATCGCTTTCAGATTCACTAGAAACCAGATATAATCAAAATAAATAAAATTACTTTCATCAGGGTAACAACCAGACATTTTGGAATTTTGCGATATCACTTACAAGCCAAAAATAATTGTTTTTACAAAACACACAAGAGGAAATCAACAATGAAGGCTCCCATTTTAATAACAGGAAGCACAAGGAATAAATGAAGAGTTCTGCTTAGTTGATACGAACACCAGCCAAAAAATTAAGGTCCACGAATTATCAGGGCCTATCCACAGGCCCTTCGTCTTTTTCGCCCACCATACCTTGGGCTGTAGATAGGCCGCGCCGTCTCAAGAGGGTTAAGTGACCAACTCCCCGTAACATTATTGCTTAGGGGCCGTCCATAAAGAACGTCACGCTACAGAGGGGGAGTGGGTGTAAGAAAGTGTGACAGTTTGTGACAGGGGGAGGGGGTGTCCGGCCATGTGTGACGTCATGGTGTTTTATATTAAATTCTAATTATTTTGTTAATAAAAAACAAAATTTGTGTTCGAAAGTGTGACGTACTTTAGGGGGTCCGATATTTGTGACAGTTTGCGACAGGGGGAGGGGGGGGGTTAAAATTGTCAAAAATAGCGTGGCGTATTTTATGGACGACCCCTTGTTTATACCAAGTAAACTGATTTGTTTTTCTCTTTAGATTCTTTAACGCAGACTAAAGTCAATTGAAAAAACAAAACCTGCACGATATCTGGAGACGGATTCCAACTGGTGACAGCTTTCTACTAAAATCGCTTTTGAGAAAAGAAGAGAGAAATAAAGGGAAAATTAACAATACAAATATATTTCAACAGTGCGAAGTCTATTGCTTGCCCCTATTTGCCAGCACTTAAATGGCAAAAGAAAGACAACCTCGAACACAGCCTAGATATCAGTTACTTTCCGAAAGCGATGGCGTGAAGGCATCGCGGCCAGCCATAGTGAGTCTAATACTGTTCCTAGTTTTTCTTTTAAGTACAGTATCCGACTTCGTCATGGACTGGCTGTTCTACACAGAAGTGAGTGCGTTAGAGAAAGGTCTGGTGTACGGAGAAACTAACCCGCACGCCGTGAGAGCTCTGCTGGCGTTTTCTATCATAGGGTCTATCGCATTCCCTTTCGAGCTATTCAACCTGGGGTACGAGTTTTACAAGAACGAAAAGACAAGTCCGTTGATAGACTCTGAAGTTCTGTCGATGTTGGTGGTGTGGTTGGAGGACTTGCCTCAGGTGAGCATCAGCTTGTACCTGGCCGTATGTCGCGAGGAAGCCATCAGCACGGTACAGCTCACTAAGGCGAGTTTAGCACTAGTCGGGATCTCAATACGCTGGATTGTGTCTGTTGTCAAGGTATGTCGCAACCGAGCGCATAGTCATCACAAGAAAATTAAAATCGCCATCGTCGTCGCGACCTGCATACAGTTAGGTTTCACAGTGTGGATTTTCGTATTAAACAACACAGACAGCGGTGGTAAATTCAAGACGCCCACGACACTGTCAAAAGACACCTATGACGACAGCAAATACTTTAACAACGTCAGTGCTTTCATTAACATTCCCCAGTACTTCGAGGTTCATAAGAAAGACCCGTTGGTCAACTGGGTTCAGCTGACTTCCATTACCAACATCCGGGCAAGCCATGAACCAATCCTGTTTAGTTTCCAATTCGAGAAAAACGGTACAGACACGCTAAAGATGGCGGTGTGGGAGAAAGGCGCTGGAGTTTGGTCTCCCCCGAAATGTTTTCTGGCTCACCTAATTTCCGGTCTTGTGAACGAAGTACCGAACATAAAATGTGAATCGAAGGGATACTTCGGAAACTCAACAACTGAAGCTTTCGTCATATTCCGCTTTGATCCGCCACAGGGCACTTTTTGGAATCGCATTTTCGGAGAAATCTTCTTTAACATGAAAATTAATGAGAATGGAACATGCCGCGGCGTCAGCAGTTATTCTGACATTGTTCCTCAGCCAGGGAACACATTTCAACCTATTGTAATGCACTACTATAGAATAAATCTGAGCCTGACAGGCAACCAAGACTATTTAGTAAAAAGCAGCGACGGTTTTAGGTTCTTCAGCAATGACGGCAAAGATCTAACAGACGTGACGGATGCCTGGAAGACCGCTTGGAGAAAATGCCCAACAACCGGAAGTCTTGGTCCTGTCCTTGACCCAAACATTGTACTTCCATGCAACAGAAGCTAGGAATAATTGAAACTGAATTTACTTTATGTTATGTATTGCCGTTTGCAACAAAGAGTTTTCATTTTTTTATCACAGAGTTTTTCCCTTTTGATACAAGTTGTGATTATAATTTTTTTCTCAAATTTTCCCAAGTTCAACAGGACCAAAGACACGGGCATATCAGGGGACAATCTCAAGTCATAGGGAAATCTCAGATCATTTAACAATTTTACAGCATTGAACAACAAAGACTCCAACTCAATTTTATAATAGGCTACTCATTTCAAAAATTATTTATTGTCCGTATGTTCATTTTTGAAATAAATGATTATATGAGCGCGCTTTTTATAAATGTAATATACGTGTGTAGGATAGTTAGTTTAATAACTGTAAATTAATTTTTAAATTTTAAAATTTAAACCTGCATAAAGAACTTATAATTCCAACAATAAATATAATTTTCTTAGGTCTAGATAACCGTCGAAACCTGAGGTCACGCGACCCTTTGCGCCGCTATTACCTGTGGTTGGATATTGATCTTGTTTAAACGTTCTGGCTACAGACACTGGCTAAAATTATTGCCACATATTCATTGATGTATTGAAAAATCTTCAAACCAACAAGTTATATAATATATGAATGTAAATTTATTTTAAATTTAACGTTCTTTGCAGCAGCAGTTCATTTACCAGCTTGTCTACATATCTTATAATATCAATATTTTTTTTTACAAAATTCCATCACCTCTTTCCTTATTTTAGCACCAAGTTGAACCAACTCGACCAAAGTCCCCCTTCCATTAGTTGTTAAGTAATAGGTCACAAAAAGATTAAAAAAACTGATTCCTAGTACTTATTCAATATTCCGCTTTGTAAATGGTATTTATTTATTATACTGCTGACCATTACTGACGTCATTATACATGCATGTTTACAACTCAAACAACTCAATATTTTAGCCCATAAATTTCGTTCAATGTATACGTGTCATCATATTTATAAATTGAATGAATAAAATTATCTCATTTAAAGGGAATCGCTTGGGAAGTTCTTCATTAAAATGTGTGTGTATATGTCCCTCTATTGGTGAGGCCAGTCAGAAATACAAACACTGAAATGTGTGTATATATGTCCCTGTATTGGTGAGGCAAGTCAGCAATACAAACACTGAAATGTGTGTATATATTATATGTTCGTCTACACTGAAATGTGTGTAAATATATATTCGTCTATTTCTTATCTACAAGATGAATTCTAGTGGCACTGTCTCATCAAGTGATCAGAAAGCTACAACACTAAGTGGTAGGCAACAAGGCGATGTGTGATGAAAGGAAATATAACACACGACTCTAAATCAGAGAGAGTTTGAGGGGGGGGGGCGTGAGGGAAATAGGACAAAAAGGAGATTGAGTGTTAAACGAGAGAAGAGAGCGGAAGGTTTATTTTATATAGAGAGGACAAAGAAGTGGGAGAGTGGTGGGTAAAGAGAGAGAGAGAGAGAGTTTAGTATGGTAGCGAAACGTCTCCTGTACTAGTGTTTGAGTTTTCATAATTTATTGGTTTCAAATTTAATTGCAAAGTGTTTTCTTGTGAAATAAAAGATGCGCATAAATATGACGTGTTTTCTATTTTGGTTCGGCTTCCCAGAGGTCTTCGGGGCGTCAACAGGGGAATTCCCGTTTAAGAAGTTCCGTCTGATCAATACGCTGAAAACAGCATGCGGGAAGAATGCCTGCAAGAGCCGGTGACAAGGGTTGGGGCGTGTTTTTAAGTAAGGCGTCCAGTGTGCCACGCCAGAAATGTGACGAGGTGTGTCAAAGTGCAGCTGGGGTTTCTGCGCAAGGTGAGTCGTCATTTCTTTTTATCTCATTTTGGCCTCAGTTTTCAACGAATTACAAGTGATGTGTAAGAAATGATGTTTCAACTTCACCAAAAACTATTACCGTCAACCAGCAAAGTTTCTGTCTTAACTTTTGATCTCCGTGCATCCATCCGTTTTAAAAACTTTGCCATTTACCTGAATTTCATGATATTAATCAATATTGATAGTTGATAGGGTACTAACCAAAACTGTCTAATATGAACCCTATATAGATAAATACTATACAAGATTGTGCAAAATTAAACCTATATAGATAGTTACTCACCAAAAGCATGTGATAGTAAACCTTTATAGATATACAGTACATAACATTGTGCGATATGAAACCTATATAGATAGACACTAAACAAAATTGTGCGATATTAAACCCATATAGATAAATACTAAACAAAATTGTGCGATATTAAACCCATATAGATAAATACTAAACAAAATTGTGCGATACTAAACCTATTTAGAACGATACTAAACAAAATTATGCGATACAAACCATTATAAATAACTAGGGGTTGTAGGGTGCCTACGGCGCCCACTTTTGTTTGGTCAAAAGCCCAAGTAACTTATCCTTGTTTGATAAATACGAAATATTAAACTTCCTGAAATGTACACAAAGTGTTTTATAATTATAAATCCTCAAATCTTCTTCTTGCTTCATTCCCTTTTCCAAAATTAAAGTATAAGCTAAAGCAATGACGTCATATAATATTTTTTTACAGCGAGAAACACCACACGCTTTATTAACTGCTATGGACTGTTGTACTATTTCAAAAATAATCTTTAAATTATAATTATTTTGCACACCACCTGATGCACACCTTGTATTAAAATATAAGCTCAAACAATGACGTCATAGCGTTACGGATCCATCCAGTGAGTGAGTGGGTGAGTGTCTTGGGCTATTATGTTGTTTATAATACAAATGATCCTAATGTTTATATATCAGTCAATATTATAAGAAATAAACCCACTTAATGAGATCATTATGAGACAATAGGATGTCAAACTATGAAAAACAACATCCCTGTTTATCCCTGATGATGCGGCTATGTTTATTATTTTATTGCCCAACAAGCTGTCGCTAGGTCGTGGCACCTGCCAAGCTGTGTAACGTTAAGTTCATTTTACATTGAGAGGATGGCAACGTTGATGAGACAAACCATCCTCCCGACCCCTCCCCACCAATGTTACCTCTAAGGTTTGTTGGTCTGTGTGCCAAGTAAAAAAAAACAACTCGTGTACAAAGTTGCACAGCATCCATTTTTGTTCAACAATTTACAAAATTTGCTACGCGGTATCTCTAAACCGCTGCGCGGCGTCGGTCAGATATCTGTGCGGCCGCGCACCCGCGCAGCTTAAAGGGAACTTTGCTCCCCACCACACTAAATTACACGGAGGTTAAAATAAATAAAGTTTAAGTTACGGTTGTTTTAAACTAAGATGGAAACGAAAAAGGAAAACTGGTGGTGGGGTGATGTCACAAGCACACTGGCGGTATGTGTGTGTAAAGCTTGGTGACCTGATTATCAAATCAAACCCAGAAGATAACACGCATGACGCAGACAACACACCAGCCACCAACATCTAGTTGAGAACCTCCACAAGATTTAATAGGAATAATACAGCTGTCGAAATATCTTTCTCAACTGCCACGAGCTTTTCTTCCAACTCTCTAGCCACAAGGACCGACAACTTTCGTTTAATACAAACCGATCACTTTTTCTTTCTTTATCATAAACGACAGAAAATAACATTATATTGTCAAAGCTACACAAATAATCTCCACACCAAAATACGTCGCTGAATTAAAGCCAACATTTCAAAACCTCAAAAGGAAAAATAATTAGTACAACATAACAAAAATAAAATAACAATCAAACATTTCTTTAAATGATAAACGTAGTTTATGTGCACCATTACGTCATTTCATATTGTAGTTATGATATGAATATTTTACATTTAATGCGTGTATATCCGTACTAGTGTATCACCCGTCAAAAATGATGGAAGTTTTCAAAATAAATACACATCAGATTAAAAAATAACGTAATACAGAACTTTCATTTATTTTATTTATTTTTATTTGATTCATTTATTATCATATTGAACAATTTTATGCGGAACGTCCGAAAAGTGTTATTTTTGGTGCAGTAATTTGGTGCGCTGCTTTCTATAAAACAAAATCGATCGCAGCGCCACCTAACAGCATTACATCCATTCACAGCGCCACCTAACAGAATTACATTACAACCATACAGACAACGGGAATTATGTATATTGATGTGTATTACTATTATTTGTATGTAAGCCGGCTACTTGCTGGGGTGCTGCGATATATCAATTATCAAATTATTATTATTATTATTATTATTATTATTATTATTATTATTATTATTAAAACCGCGGACCACCATGCCCCAATTTCACGTCAACACAAACTGTCCTTATTCATTTATGTCTAATGTGTTCGTATATTCTTGTAGAATATCTGATAAATTAAATGATTAGATTTTGGTGTGGATGTTTAGTGGGTAAATTCAATCATTAGATAAATCATTATAAGATCTAGGATGTGTGTGGTTAGAGGATATATTCAATCATTAGATAAATCATTATAAGATCTAGGATGTGTGTGGTTAGAGGATATATTCAATCATTAGATAAATCATTATAAGATCTAGGATGTGTGTGGTTAGAGGATATATTCAATCTTTAGATTATAAGTGTGTGGTCAGAGGATATATTTAATCATTAGATGATAAGTGTGTGGTTGGTGGATGTATTCAATCTTTAGATAATAAGTGTGTGGTTTGGGGATATATACAATCATCAAATGATAAGTGTGTGGTTGGAGGATATATTCAATCATCAGATGATAAGTGTGTGGTTGGAGGATATATTCAATCATTAGATGATAAGTGTGTGGTTGGAGGATATATTCAATCATCAGATAGTCCTCGAGGTTTACTATTTTTAAACATTTTTTTTTGTTTTTTGTTTTTTTGTTGGAGCTCAACACACTTCAATGAAGTGTGAATAAAAAATCATAAAATTAATTGTATTCAAATTTGGGAAAACCCAAGGGAAAAAACTCTGTCGTTTTTAAAAAGCCTATTTCTTGTCCCCTTTTCTTCTCAACTTTCTAACGACTTACCTGGAACACTGGTTCCAGTATTGCAGGTGTGGGGTGGGTGTTGATTATAGGGCTTCACGCCTCGGTGACGGCAAGGGCAACACCCATATGGGAATTACCTCAGTAAAGGCAAAGGCAAAACGCAAATGGGAATACCTCAGTGTCGACAAGGGTAACAATCAATTGGAAACTAATCGGGTTTAAGTAGTCTCGGATCAAATGTTTAAAAAACCATAAGTAATTATAAAATCATTTATTTTTAACATATATCTTTAATGAGTTTATTTCTCTTACAGCATCATAAACTCATAACAGACCTTAGACTCCACAACACACAAAGCTAGAGAAAAAATACAACCATAGAAATCTTGGGAAACCGCTTGATATTATTCATCAAAGGGCACACCGTGCTTTACCAAACGAAAAACTGTACAGCTACGCCTTGAAGTCATATTGAAAACAGGACAAAACCATTGGGGAAACGCCGTTAAAGTCAACAATCTAACCGAAAACAAACCGTCACCATCATAGCACGGGATTCAGTTGCGTTGTAAGTTTTACAAGTAGCTCCAACCAGTTTGCTAGTCATACTATAAGTCATGCTATAGCATTAGGGTCGGCAATAGTTATCTTCTAAGTCCTGTAATAACGACAGGGTATCATAGCAGTGTTTATTGTATCTTTTCAGATACCTTCCAACAGAAGACAGACAAGTCCTACTATAACGACAGGATATCATAGCGGTGTCTGCTGTATCCTTTCAGAAGTCACAAGATGATCAGTATGTCTCTAGATGCCGAAGGCGAGAAGGAGCCAGCGACGCGGTGCAGCAGAAACTGTCGCCGAATATTAGCGGTGATCTTTTTTGTAAGTGCCATGTTCGACTTCATCATGGACTGGCTGTTTTACACGGAGAACGCCGCGGTCACGACAGGTCTGGTGTACGGCGAGACCAATCCGGACGTGGTCAAATCTCTGCTGGCGTTTTGTATCATTGGGTCCGTATTCTTTGTTTGTGAGATCTTTTGCCTGATATGGGAGTTCCTCAAACCAGACGGAGGGAGCCACCAGGAGATGGTGTCTGAGATCCTGTCTATGATTGTTTTAATACTTGAGGACATACCCCAGATGATAATCAACTTGTATCTGGTCATTTGTCGCGAGGAGGCCGTCAGCACGATCCAGCTCATCAAAGCCTCAGTTGCTTTGGCAGACAACTTCTTCAGATTCGCCTTGACAATGGTTGAGTACATGTGTCAATCTAAATGTGAATTCGAATGTAAGTCTACATGTAAGGACCGTCTCAAAAATGGAAGTTGCTGCAGTCGCATAAGGGCCATCATCAGATTGGGAGCTTTCCTAGAAGTCATACTAGCTGCAAGCATTTTTATTTTGAGCAACACGCAGCCCGGTGGAAGTGAGCTGGTCTTCAAGACGCCCAAGACTTTCACAGAGGACACGTACGACGACAGCACGTACTTTACCAACGTCAGTGTATTCATGAGCATGTCCCCGTACTCGGACGCCGGCCATCTTGGTCCGGGTGACAAGGACCCGGTGGTCAACTGGATGCAACTCACTTCCGTCAACAACATCCGGGCAAGCGATACCAATCAACAACCAATACTATTTAGTTTACAGTACGAGAAAAACGGTACAGACGCGCTGAAACTGTCGGTTTGGAAAAATAACAAAAATGTTTGGTCCCCTCCAAACTGTTTTATGCTTAACCTGAATTCCGGCCACGTAACCCAAGAGGTGAATTCTACGTGTGGATCAAAGGGATACTTTGGAAACTCATCAACTCAAGCTTTCGTAAAGTTTCGATTCGATCCTCCAACAGGATTTTTCAGAGATCGAATTTTCGGCCAAATCTTTTTCAACATGAAGTTATTAGAAAATGGAACATGTAAAGACGTCATAAAATATTCCGAATATATTAGTCAGGTCAGCGCCAACCCGGAAACAATTGTAATGCACTACTTTCAACTAAATGCGAGCCCCTCTGGCAACATAGAACATGTATTAACAAAAGGAACTGATGCCAGGTTTTTCAGAAACGAAGACCTTACGGACGTGACGGAGGCCTGGAAGACCAGTTGGGGAAAATGTCAAACATCCGGTAGTCTTGGTCCAGTCCTTGACCTCAATATTGAAGTAAAGTGTGACAGAATCTAGGGGACCATACTTGATTCCAACACTTTTTCAAGTCTTGTTATTCGTATAACATTTCAGTTGAGGATAAATTTAGTTTCTCAACAGCAGCTGTGCGTTTCCCGCTCTTTTCCAGGCCATTTAGACGACAGTTCATTAGGGCAATCATTTCTTCCATTCTACTTCAGCTCCCAACTATTTGATCAAAGTGGGGCTTGTATTAATTGAAGAAAATTTGTGGCAGGTGTGTTGGGGGGGGGAGGGCATTTGTGTAAAAGAATTTGTTGACGGGGGCGCCATTCTCATAACATCAGAGAAATTATTTCATCAACTGAATGATCTATTGATATACACCACACACACAAGACGGCATTGTTCTAACCGCTGAACGGAACGTGTGGACACTGGACACAGTCGCGACGATGACTTTCTTGGGAAAAAAACACTATTAAGAATTTTTGTTAATGCTTAAAATTCTTTATTCAAGTAAATTCTTGGCTGAAAATACATTTTAGAATGTTTTTTTTTAATAAAACAATTTTTTTTCTTCATTTAATTCAAATTGTTTCGTTACATTTATCACCCATAGACATGATCTGCCTCTGAATAATGCGTTTAAGGAAAATCTAAATATTTTACGACGTTAAACGACATAAATAACAAAATAAATAAATGTACATGTATGTAAAATTTTATTTAAATAAAGAAACAAATAAGTATATCAAATATATATTATGTGTGGTCTCTGTTTTATATATCAACAAATTAAATATATATTATGTGTGGTCTCTGTTTTATATATCATCAAATTAAATATATATTATGTGTGGTCTCTGTTTTATATATCATCAAATTAAATATATATTATGTGTGGTCTCTGTGTTATATATCATCAAATTAAATATATATTATGTGTGGTCTCTGTTTTATATATCATCAAATTAAATATATATTATGTGTGGTCTCTGTTTTATATATCATCAAATTAAATATATATTATGTGTGGTCTCTGTTTTATATATCATCAAATTAAATATATATTATGTGTGGTCTCTGTTTTATATATCATCAAATTAAATATATATTATGTGTGGTCTCTGTTTTATATATCATCAAATTAAATATATATTATGTGTGGTCTCTGTTTTATATATCATCAAATTAAATATATATTATGTGTGGTCTCTGTTTTATATGGTATTATCAAATTAAATATATATTATGTGTGGTCTCTGTTTTATATGGTATTATCAAATTAAATATATATTATGTGTGGTCTCTGTTTTATATATCATCAAATTAAATATATATTATGTGTGGTCTCTGTTTTATATGGTATTATCAAATTAAATATATATTATGTGTGGTCTCTGTTTTATATATCATCAAATTAAATATATATTATGTGTAGTCTCTGTTTCATATGGTATCTTAGTCGCGAACACAAAAACAAGTCTGGTGAGATTAGTGCTAGCAATATCCCTTCAAAAGTGCATTACACCTTGCACCACATAACCACCCCCCCACTTAGTTGTTTTTAAACACCCAGCTCAGAATAATTGTTAAGTTTCATTTTCGGCCCGTCAGTTCACGGTCTTTTAAGTTCTTAAGTTAAGCTATAGATAGGCCAAGGCAGTGGTGACGTCATTCTTCCAGTGCTGTTTGTGTACCGTGTTCACGCACCGTGTCTCAGTCGATGTGATTCGTTTAGTCGGTGTGCACGCTGGGACTCATCTACGGAGTTGAGATCAATCAGGAGACTGTGTGATGTACCTTTTCATGATTGTTTAAAAGAGCCAGCCACGTTGTAATAATGGTAGGTCAAAATGGTGATAGTTAAATTGGTGATAGTTTTAAAATACTCATAGGTTCAAATCGTGATAGGTAAAATGGTGATAGATTCAAATAGGGATAGGTTAAAATGGTGATAGGTTCAAATGTGATAGGTTCAAATGCGATAGATTCAAATTGAGATAGTTTTGAATGTGATAGGTTCAAATGGTGATAAAATGCTTTGATTATTTATTTTAATAGAGCAGATAAATTAACTTTTCTTGCATTTGCCAAATTTCTGGTATAGCCATGATTGGAACCATAACACAGCGGCTATTTTTTTTTATACCAACATTGATTATTTTAATCGTATCGCAGACGTACTGTTTGTTTACTCGTTCTAAACTTGACGATTCACTCACGGATAGTTGGTATCTAGAATATTAGAATTATACTTCGAGGCAAGTAACAATATGTATTTCATTTTTGTGATCTACAAATAACACCGAATACAGATAACAAATAATGAAATTTAGCCCCCCCCCCTTTTTTTTTCTCACACCTCCGCCGTTTCAACCTTCTCCCTTTAAAAATAAACAAGTGAACGTTTAAACGACAAGAAGTTATATTGTTTTTAATCCACACTCCTAAGCGGGGAGGTTGGTTGTATAATAAATCCAACAAGCACGTTTTACCACTGGAAGCGTTGCTAGGACCATAAGCAGGGCCAGTGTTGCGAAATATATCCTCACCCATTCAGTCTCCCCCGTGCGGATTTTAAAAAAATAATAAATTCTCCCTTACCAGTAAAATAACGTCTCCCAACCAAAAAAAAATTTTTTTTTAATAAAAATAAAATCACAAATCAAACTTTCAATATAATACAAGATTAAAATACTGGAAATAGTTATTGTTGTAAGTTGTAATAGTCAAACACGTTTAATTAAATACTGTTTACTTAGCCAACTCTGTTTTTTTAGTTCAGTTCTTTGTTATTTTTTATTTATCCTTGCGCAATTAGCCACCCTTAAACTGTGTATCTTGGAGTAAACACCTTCCCTCCACCCCCTTTGTTCCGCCGCTGGCTAAGCTTATGATTGTTGAATTTCCATTAATCATACACAAATGGACGCAGCACAAATTCAATAAAATATATTCTGACACATAAACGTTAATACAACCCAAATTTATAATTTCATATATTTAAGGGGCGGTTTTATTTTAACCCACGGAGACTTTGTTTTCAAATAAACTCCCGGGGGAGACCTTATTTCGTGACACTGGCTCAAAGCTTGATCATCACAGTTCTTTTTCTTTTTTTTTAAACTTAAACGCTTCCCATAATTTTCCAGAGGACGACAATTACCTATTTTAACCCAACTTAAAAATTGTCTAGTGCTGGCCTTGACAATTGACACGCTTGTGTTTTGTTTACAGGCGGTGGTCGAGTGGCAGCGCGCTCGACTAGCGTACCGATGGTCACGGGTTCGAATCCTTGTGAAGGCAGGGATTTGTTCCCGGGGCCTAGGGCGTCCCTGAGTCACCCAGCTCTGAATGGGTACCTAACACTAGTTAGGCGGCTGGGTAATGCGTGGAACCCACAAAGCCGTGGCCTGTGAACGCTGCATCACTTGCCAACAGATCATCTGTCATGGTCTGTGGACGCAATTATCTTCTGCATAGAAGGGGCGTCTGTATAGATAAGAGAAGATAAGATTTATAGGAAACGTTGATTCATTTTACAATAAAATGTATTTAACAGTAGTTTTAAAAAAAACAACATTATAATAAATAAAGGGTAAATTTAATAACAATAAAGTTGTTACATCTGGTAATGGTGGTGGAGTGAGATGGGTTGAGCTAGTTTAAACCCGACCTGTTGCCAAGGTATTGGCTGTGCTACAGTAGTGGCGATTAATTAGGGAAACAACAGCATGAGTGCTTTCTGCTGACACATAGGTCACACAGGTTGACTCCCCTTGCAATATCACTGCACACTGCACAGTCTACAACGGGAAAACCTTAATCCGGCCACAGCTGGGTGGCGAAGATCGATAGTGCACCTGGGGAAAGTGTTCAACAAGTCAGGGGGCACGCGCTCAATGAGTTAGGGGGCAAGTGTTTAAAGAGTCGGTGGTGGGGGGGGGGTCAATGCATTAGAACTAATGCCAGATATGAAGAAGAATTGTGGGATCTGCTGTATAGCACTGCATGAGGCAGGAAAAAACAACAAAGGCATGGGTGGGGAGTGGGAAGATGGTTTGAAACTCATGGATTTCTTATGTGTGAGATATGGCAGTTGTGCCAGATATGGGGCCGTCCATAAAGTACGTCACGCTCCAGAGGGGGGAGGGGGTGTAATAAAGTGTGACAGTTTGTGGGAGGGGGGTCCGGCCATGTGTGACGTCAGGGTGATTTATATTAAATTTTAATTATTTTATTCATAAAAAAACACATTTTTTGTTCAAAATTGTGACGTACTTGAAGGGGGGGGGGTTGAGACTGCATTTATTACGTCTATTTTTGTCGATTTCGGACATCAAATGAACGTAAGGATGTCACACTTATCGCCAAATAAATGTATTAATTTAAAAACACACTGCACGGAGCGCTCAAAACGTATAAATAAACACACCTTGGCGGTCTTTTTGGATGAAAATGTCAGCAAATGCGGGAATAAATTTTGTTCGAATATTTTTTTTTAAGTTTTCAGTACGGAAATGATTTTAAAAATAAATAAATAAATTCGATAATCGTTTTGGGTAATTCAAAACCGATTATCGCTTTCAAAACCAATAAACGGATTTTCGATTATCGTTTAACATCCTTAATTAAGAGTAACGAAGAAATTGTGTGGGGGCTTTTTTGTGTGTTTTTTTCCTTAAATTTCAATCAAAAAAATATTGCTGGGTCTGTAGTCTGTACAATATTGCTAAAACTCAAGTGTAACCAGTAGATGGGCGGAAGTGTACAAAATACGTTTTATCACACGCTGTCCAATTGATTATAGTGTATTTAATGTGTTATCTAAGACAAAGACACACAACTAAGTGTTGATTTTTTCTGGCTGTATTCCAGAAGACCACGAACATAGTCAAGGGGCAAGCGATGACACGAGGAGAAGAAAAGTGTCACTAAAACAACAGAGTGAGGAATCAGTCAACGGTTCTCACAGTTTCTTCGGCAGACCTCGGCCTCGCACGGTGATCACCAGTTCAAGCGGCTGACTCTGTCGGGTGTTTCCGGCGTCAGTTGAACAGTCATATTCAACAGGACATTTTGCGCCGTCCTCACGCTTCTGAGTCTCAACTTCACAAACACAGACGCGTTGATCCTAAAGATTTTTTTTATAGCCTCAGATATTACGGTGTGATAGTATCAAGTTTGACCACCCCTTGGCACGCAGTTTAACGTTCACAAGAGCTTCTAAAGTCAACACTTATCCAGAGATTTAGAAGATGGTTGACAGAAAGTCGTGTCAGCACTTTTGGCTTTTCATATTTCTCCTGGCCAACGACGCGGCCGACATCATCAGCGACTGGCTCTTCTATTCCGACGTCAGCCTCGCGGACAAGGGCCTCGTCTACGGTGAGCCCGATCAGGCCGCGGTCAAGGCCCTTTTGGCGTTCTCAATATTCGGCTCAGTCGCCTTCCCGTTCGAGCTGGTAAACCTGGGGCTGGAGTTCTACCACCAGGGGGCAAAGTGTTCCTGCATCGACTCCGACTGGCTCTCGCTGGCCGTGGTGTGGCTGGAAGACGTCCCGCAGATCATCCTCAGTCTCTACTTCGCCCTGTGTCGCGAGGAACCCATCAGTGGCTTCCAGCTCAGCAAGGCCATCCTCGTCATCCTGGGGGCATTCATCCGCTTCGTCATACTCGTGCACAAGTACAGGAACGACAAGATTCCCGAACATCACAAGAAAATCAAAGGCGCCATTTTCGCGGGGTACGCGATCGAGCTGGGGTGCGCCATCACTATTTTTGTATTGATCAACACGGAGCGTGGTTCGAGAAACGACGTGGTTTTCCGGACTCCGACGAGCTTCACGGACGAGACCTACCACGAGAGCAAATACTTCACCAACGTCAGCGTCTTCGCCAATGTCCCCGATTACTTCGACACCGGTAATCTCGACCCGGACAAGGCGGACGCCGTGGTCAACTGGTTACAGGTGACGCCTGTTGGAAACCTCCGGACAAGTTCTGACCAGCCGGTCATGATGAGCATACAGTTCCAGAAGAATGGCACAGACACGTGGTCGATGGCTGTGTGGGAGAAACAAGCCACGTGGTCCTCGCCCGTGTGCTTCACAGCCAACCAAACCTCTGGTCTCGTGACGCGAGACGCGGGGTGCGGACCGATGGAATCTCCCGGGACCTCAGCAACGACGATCTTTGTCAAGTTCCGGTTCGAGCCAGCGGAGGGCATCATCAAGAAACGCATCTTCGGGCAAATTTTCTTCAACGCGAAGGTGCTCAGGGGCGGAGCATGCCTCGGGATCGACAAGTACGCCGACGTCGCAGGTCGGAACAAAACCAACCCGGCGACCCTTGTCATGCACTACTTCCAGACCAGCGAAAGCCAAGCGGGTAGCGGGGACTACCTGGTCAAAAGCGGCGACACTGTCAGGTTTTTCAGAAACCAAAAGCCCGATCTGACGGATGTGACCGAAATCTGGAAGACCGGCTGGAATAACTGTGAGACGACCGGAAGTTTGGGTCCTGTCCTTGACCCCGCCATGAGTTTAGATTGCTCTAGAATCTAGAAGCTGATGACCAAACCAGCAGGTGACACTGAAAATGACAGACGGGTATTTATTTCCCCAAACATTAAAGATCTAAACGTACATGTACCGCTATACAGTCATTTCGAAATATATGGCGTGAAGTAATATAAGAAAAACCCGTAAAAAACCAAGTTTTTGACTATAAATCCTTTATGTACGAGAAGTAATTAAAAGAAAGTTCATTATAATACGCAGCGCCAGACCATCCAGAAATACAAAATTGCAGTTGTGTCGTAAAACATGTTTAATATAATGCGCACCTATCAGGAATATGTTTATAAAAAGAGCTGTCAATAAAATACGCACCTTATTGCGCGACAGAAAAGTTGTTCAATATAATACGCACCGCGACGCTCTATCTCAAAAAATAGCATGATACATAGGAATAAATAAAATAATCTAAAAAATCAATATTTAATTACGGTACATGCGATCGATCTGAAATTTTGATACATTGTTTTTATCATCGGTACGAAACTGCCTGCAAAATTTCAGCTCGCTATCTTGCGAGCAAGTGGGTTAAAAATCGATCAAAAGTTTTGGCGACAAGGTCGGTCGGTCGGTCGGTCGGTCGGTCGGCCGCAGACACCACGAGTTAATATAAAGGATTTAAAAATGTGAAACAGTTGAGACAAGCCAACCTGCAAAGAAACAAAATCTGTATAGGGGGACCCCACAGGCGCTGGTTTAAGAACTACATACTAAATAAATATAAAGTAATAAAGTTAAATATATTTTCTTTTAATTTTAAGTGTCTACAGAACCCCACAGAATACTGGAAATGTTTACATTGCATTCAGATATCTACACAACAGAAGAACCATGTTTTTCACATATGAACAGAGGCTGCATAGAGTTCAGCTTTCCAGCATTTCCCTAGTGGCCTTTTTGAACTTGTCAAACAGTTCTTTCGTCAATTGAAGTTAGCTTTTAGTTTAGATTTTAGTTAAATATTAGTTTTTAGTTAGAAACATTAGAAATAGTATCAGTCATCTGAATTAATGATTGCCCTTGTTTCATTGTAATTTTTCTGGAAACATTACTTTGACTCTATTTATTTCTTCCAAAAAAAGAAGGGCGGTAAATAAAACTTTCGATCTCATAACTGAATTTCATATTCCTTCAACAAAGTAATTGTTAACAGTTAAATGAGTTAACAGATGTAGATTCGCTACTGTTACTTTACTAATTTATCAGAAGTTGTAATTTTTGCATATTAAACTATTTGTATAGTTATCATTGAACCCACCACTTTCAATAATTAGGTGTGGCAGAGATTGCAAATGTTTCGCTACAGGGCGATGGCCGAATAAATGAGTGTTTTTTTTCTTCCAAACACTGATACTGTTTCGACAGCGAATGTCCGAATGACGTCTTTTCTTTACTTGTTTAGTTAGACTTGTCTTGGTACTCGTACTAACACTCTCAAGCTCAGTCACTGGAAACCCGTTTTTAGCAATTTTCCTTAAAAATGTATCCATTTTTTTAAATTTAAAAAAGTAACAGAATAGCTGAATTTTTTTTTACTGGGCTGGTAAAAGTAAGGGGCCGTCCATAAAGTACGGCACGCTATTTTTGACCATTTTAACCCGCCCCCCCTCCCCCTGTCACAAACTGTCACAAATCTTGGACCCCCACCCCCTAAAGTGCGTCACATTTTCGAACGAAAATGTTTTTTTTTAAATTAACAAAATAATTAAAATTTAATATAAAACACCGTGACGTCACTCATGGCCGGAAAACCCCCCCCTCCCCTGTCACAAAGCATCACACTTTCTTTCACCCCTCATCCCCCCCCTCTGGAGCGTGACGTACTTTATGGACGGCCTCTAAAAGGAATACTGTACGATCGCATGGCCAACGAAGAAAGATATAGAGATGGTGGTTCACTTGGATAACGGAAGTGCAGAAAAAAACCTAGGAAGTGGCATTTTCGAAATACATCACCGGCATTATTACCGGAATTTTACAAGGAGGTTTGATTAACTGGAGGCGGCGTGACGTCACTAGACTGAAGCCAGACCCCCACCCGCAGCAGCCATCTTGAGCGACTCAAAACATTGGAAGCTGTGTAGTGTGTATGTTATATTATTGTAATATTTTGAACGGGAGCCTTGGTAACTGGGACAGGCTCAGTGTTGGCTTTTATTTTCAACTTCTTTGTCATTGACTAGTAGGTTGCCAGTAGTCAATCATTCAATACTTTCAATTCAGTATTTAGATTTAAACATTTTAAATATATGATATAAGGGGCCGTCCATAAATGACGTCACGCTCCTAGGGGGGGGAGGGGGGTCACACTTGTGTGACGTTGCGTGACGAGGGGGAGGGAGGGGGGTTGAAGAAATGTGACGTCACATCAAAAGGGTAACTTTAAATAAAACATCCACTGAAATATTTGGTCGCTTACAATTTATTTAATGACTTTTTTTTCCTTTATCAGTGCTTCTCAATGTGCTGGTCGGTAGGCCATCAGACGCTGGTTGGCGTATGCTATCAAGACACGAAAATTAAATCTAATTATAATCCTTAAGTTTGAGAATCCACAAGATAACATATGAAATTGTTACACTGCGTCGTTTGATGTTGACATCAAAGAATTTGTGATCTAACCGCAGCTCCGTTTGGTTCTCTCATGCCCGTTACCACAAAATATACAATTTTATGTATGCGTTACCCCCCGCCCCAGACTCTAGGTCCTGCTCATGTGACTCGGGGATTTGGGGGAAGCGTCTTAAGCACCCCCACCCCTCCACCCCCCCAAAATGCTACTGGTGAGTTTTACAAGCATGACAAGTGTCTAAAAATGATTTGAATAGGATTATGTGTAGATATTTTAAGTCAAAACGACACGGAATATCCTTTTTCTTTAAAAGGGGAGGGGGGGAGGGAATCTATTTGATAGAATTAAAAACGTTTTAAGTTTGATATAATTGTTCGATGGTTTTTGATAAAACGCCCCTGGCCATTCTAGTCTTCTAGATCAGTGCTTCTCAAAGTGGTGGTCCGCGGACCGATGCCAACCGCTGCCGGTCCGCAGATGTTCTCAAAAATAGGACAGAAAAAAATGTCAGTGCAGGGAAAATAGTGCACATGTCCCTGGTACAATGGAAAAAATTCCTGCTGGTCCGCAATACTAAAAATTATGAGAAGCACTGTTCTAGATATAATGATAAATGAGCCCATTTAAAATTAGTCAAGTATTCATTGACTTTATTGAATGCATCAAATTCTTGACATTGCAATTCGAGAGGAGAACAAAACAACTTTTCTTCTTAGCTCAGTTTTTAAGGCATTAATTTTAAATATCACAGAAATGATGCGTGATAAAGACAAGTCATGTGGATTAAGATTATTGTCACTCGTGTCAATATAAATGAAAGTATGGTAGATTTAGGTGTCTTCATATAGTGCGTAGGTAAGAAATCTACATAGTTGTCAAATTTTTAAAAAATGCATTTTCTGGAAGGAACCTGTTTAATAATGGGCATATTTTCCAAGCGTACACGTACACATGACGTATTTTAATATATCTAGCGGATTGTAGTGGATGTTATATGTCCCAAATGAGTCTGCATTACCCCCAAGAATTCCCTTTTTGACCCCAGTTCAGGTTATTTACCTCTGTTCGCCGACCTCTGTCTTACGGGATGCCCGTCAGTCAATTGAGGGATTTTTAAAAAAATACATTTTAAAAATGTTATTTTTAAATAATTTTTTTTCTAAACAAAGACGTTAACCGTGATGATCAATAGTCAATGTTTAATTTGTATTCATTAAAATAAAATATAAGCTAAGGATGTTAACACAGTTCGTTTTCTGAAGGCCGGTTAAACGCTTTTAAAAATGATTCACGCGGGTTACGATATTACAATTTAGATCTTCACTAAATAAATAATAAATACTTAAATGACAATAAAAGTGATTGGAAATATACTTATTTTCAAATAGAAAATAAAGTGTTTTTTTTTAGTTTCTTTGTTATTAATTTTTTTTTAATTTTTTTTTGGGGTGGGGGGGGTCAAAGATTTGTGACGTATTTTTAGAGGGGGGGGGGTCTAAGTTTTTGTGACGTCGCGTGACGAGGGGGGGAGGGGGTCAAAATCGGCAAAAATCGCGTGACGTCATTTATGGACGGCCCCTAAGTTATATCATTTTAATAATTTTATATTCTTTTTTTGTTTTTTCCATTGAACTTTAAATGGGCAGTTGCAGTTGTGAGTTGATTTGCGAACTTAGAAATAAAAATGTTGCTTGTCTCACGTGTTATATTTATATCTTATTTATTCTTATAATTTTAAAACTGTCTATTGTGAATATTATAATTATACTATAAAATAAATAATAAGTTAAGTTACAAATTAAGTAATACATTAAATTATTAATATAGAACAAAATAAACAAATTAATAAGCGTTGATCATGAAATCGTCAAATCCATGCAAAATATAGCAAAACAATTTCAATACGCGAAGAAAATATTTAGTTCAAAAGTTAAGAGTATAGATATTACTTAACTACATAAGATAAAGCGGCTGGATAGCGAAGCCAGTAGTGCGCTCGCCTCACAAAGTTGAGGGTCGTGGGATCGAGCCCACCCAAAGCGACAATATAAATGAAACACTAAGAAAGTCCTCCGCTGACCCCTGTAATGTTAATAAATGTGTTGACCTGTTTGTACGTTCTTTATAATTATGTATAGCAGTAGAACTTCATTTCGATATAGTTAGCGTATTATTAATATAAGACCAGGCTCTGTAGCCCTCGATCAGCTGACCGAATAAATGACCTTACATACATTACAGCTCTTTGTAATTGATAGAATATCTAGACCTCCAGAAATGAACTTTTTTCTTAGCAGACTATAGAAAAAACGAGATGACAAAATACGAAGCTCATTGGAGTCGTTACTAGAATAAGAAAAATGGTATCGTAATGAAAGCTGGTGGAATGTTTTGAGTCCAACAATATGGCGATAGGCTCCCCCACTCTCCGCCCACTGGCTTCACCCGCTAGCGACCATCTGATAGCAGACGCCACCTCCAGTTTATCAAACCTCCTTGGAATTTTACTATTTTATGATTATTATGTTGCCACTTTCAAATTTTTATAACGTGAAAATGTTTTATAGTCGAAAAATCGGAATTTTAAAGGTCTTGAGTCGGAATTTCGGAATCCGGGGTAAAAAATCTGTTATATTCCGAAAAAATTGGAATGGTTGGAAGCCTTGTAATCATTACACATATCAATGTGAATGGTGGCATTTGACTAATTAAAATGTGAATTGTTTAATGTGAATGAATGACTTAGATGTAAATTGTTAAAATAAATGTGGCTGACATGTGAATGCGGTGGAGATGTGACTGGTGGAGATGTGACTGGTGGAGATGTGACTGGTGGAGATGTGACTGGTGGAGATGTGACTGGTGGAGATGTGACTGGTGGAGATATGACTGGTGGAGATGTGACTGGTGGAGATGTGACTGGTGGAGATGTGACTGGTGGAGATGTGACTGTTGGAGATATACAAAGAGGAGATTTCAACTGAACGTGACGACATTTAAGATGAGGATTACCGCGCGGCAAATTTCTTAAAATATTGCACAAAAAATGGATGCTGTGCAACTTTTCACATCAGTTGTTTTTTAAATTTATTTTGCACACCTGTCAACGAACCTTAGAGGGAACATTGAAGATAAGGGAAATGATTATAACTTTTATCAACATTGAAATGTTTCTGTTAGCAAGGAATCTGTTTGAGAAAGGGAATTTTAAAAACAAATATTCAAAAAAAATTGCAGCTTTAATTCTTAGCTCGTATTGAAATTTTATTTACATCAAATTCACTCTCTACCACTCATTGCAACTTGTTATACCAAGGGACATCACCTGCGAGTGGGGACGTTTGGCCGAAGTAACATCAGTAACGGCCCCTGTTATAACTTCGTTGGTCCAAATTTTCGTGTGTCATTAGTCATGACGTGTTGACAACGATACATTTTTTTGTTTGTTTTTCCAACATGAATTTGTTTAATAAAATTTCTTATATTGAAACTTATCACATGCTGTTTCATTTTTTCGTGTGTGTGCGTGCGTGTGTGTATGCGCGCGCGCGCGTGTGTGTGTGTGTGTTATTTCAGTCCACAGCCATTAATCTAGTACAGTGGTCATAAAACTAAATGAATGTATAACATGTAAACAGGGTATGAGTGAGCCTGACAAGACGTATCAAAACAGCGAACATTTCGGCACAGAGCCTTCTTCAACGAACAAATAGTACACAATCAAATGAAACGAATATAAAGAAAATAAAACTTGGCAGCGGTGAAATCCAGGGCCAAAGAGAGGACAAAGAGAGGACAATGGTGTGACAATAGACCAACGGTTTATACTATATCCATTCTTTATGCTTCAATTTCGGCAGTTTTTACTTCAAAATGTCTGAGAGTGAGTGCGGATTTACATGCTAATTGAGGCACAAACATTTGAGAACAACCTCCTGAGTTCTACAGTGGTGAGCAAATAAAACACCAACCATCTCTCAATCACTCAACAACCCCACCCCTTTCCCAAATAAAGTAAGATGTTTCATTTTCACTTTCAGGGAAACCCCTTAATGGAAAGACAATTGGGAAAATCCGCTAGGCTATCATTATGTAAGGACACTTGACCTCTGACCTTTAGACACAGGAACACTGCAGTTGGAGATGTCTAATAATAACAAAGAGAATTTCTCATATGTGTGTACTGTATGAGAGAGGGGGAAGAATTTCATCATAATTTTTTATCAAGAAAAGTACCAAACAAGAACTATAAATTATAAAGTTTTCTAAATAATGATTTGTCTCACCCATTTTTTTCAAATTTATTTTACGCACATACAAATATCTTGAACTATTACTGATAGTGCTTCTGCCATGATTGGACTAGCAACACTTGTCTAAAACAAATTCAGCGAAGAGGGTGACAAAGCTTTAAACGTCACTCAACAAGTTCTTTGTGCCAGACATCTTATATGTGATCATGCCATTAGGCCACTGATAAAATCTAAAAACTCCATTCACTCTAAAGCCCAGTTTCACCGCCAGTTTCGGCAGTTTCTTCTTGCCATCCAGGTAAAATACGGAGGTGTATATCCTAATGATGTTAGATGCATGGCTGAGTCGGGGGATTGAACCTCAGCGCTTCTAAGCACTTAAAGGAGAAATTGGACAATGCCTGGGAGTTAATGAACAACCAATTCCACAATTATCTGATCCTGCTTGGCTGGCAGATTTTGCATTTTTATTTGATGTGATAAGAAATCTAAACGTTCTTAACCCAAATCTTCAAGGGCAAAATGCAGTGGGAAGCCAATTATATTCACACGAGCAACAAAGCCCGTCCAAGGACGTTCCGCCACCGTTCGGTGGCATGTTGTAACTCCCCTCCAACAGCCGTCTCGATCGGCATACATGTGCTTCACGTCAAAAATACTATTCATTATAGTTAAAATAAATGGCTCGTAAAAACAGAGCTTTTGACTATGAATCCCAACGCGCATAACTCAAAATAAAGTCTTGGAAGAAATACTGCACCTAAAATAACTCGTTTTGAACGTCCACGTAAACGTGTTCAATATTTTTGGCTGTAGGAGTCACATGTGTTTTACGGACAATCGCTATCGATGACAGCACGGAACATTGCCTCTTATTATACAGGGTATCTAGGCCTTTGGGAAAAAGCTGTAACCTTTTCAAAGGTAACTGTCTCACATGCAGCCTATACCACACATTTCCCTTCACTACAGGAAATCCTGACAAGTTTTCCAAAAAGAAGCTTCAATGAGCTAATGCAGAGGTATGTTGCAGATTGGGGCCGTCCATAAATGACGTCACGCACCTAGGGGGGGAGAGGGGTCACACTTTTGTGACGATGCGTGACGAGGGGGAGGGAGGGGGTTGAAGAAATCTGACGTCACATCAAAAGGGTAACTTTAAATAAAACTTCCACTGTAAGATTTGGTCGCTAACAATTTATTTAATGACTTTTTAATTTATTTTTTAAATATTTTTTTAAAATTATTTTTCTAAAACTATCAGTGCTTCTCAAAGTGCCGGTCCATAGGGCATCAGACGCCGGTTGGCGTAAGTTATGAAGAAATGAAAATTAAATCTAATTATAATCCTTTAAGTTTGAGAACCCACAACATAACGTATAAAATTGTCACCCTCTGTCGTTTGATGTTGACATCAAAGCATTTGTGATGTAACCGCAGCTCCGTTTGGTTCTCGGGAACATTTTTGCCCCTTACCCCAAAATATATAATTTTATGTGTGCGTTATCCCCCCCCCCAGACTCGAGGTCCTGCCCACATGACTCGGGCCGGGGATTTTGGGGGAGCGTCGTTAGCAAATGAAACTGGTGAATTTTACAAGCATAAGTGTCTAAAAATGATATGAATATATGTGTAGATATTTTGTTAAGTCAAAACGACGCGGAATATCCATTTATTTTTTATTTTATTTATTTATTTATTATTTAATTTATTTTTTATTTTTTTTTGGGGGGGGGGATCTATTTGATACAATTATAAACGTTTTAAGTTTGATATAATTGTTCGATTGATTTTTGGTCTAACGCCCCTGGCCATTCTAGATATAATAGTATTCATTAACTTTATTGAATGCATCAATTCTTGACATCGCAATTCGAGAGTAGCACTGTTACAGGATTGCCAGATGTCCGGGTTTGTACCGGACTGTCCGGTATTATCGTTATTTGTCCTGTGGAAAAATGGAAGCAATACCGGACATTTTACATTGAAATATTGTGCCATCGACAAAATTCGACAGTAGTGTCCGGTATTTTTGAGACAGCCATCTGGCAACACCTAAGCACAAAACAACTTTTCCTCTTAGCTCAGTTTTTAAGGCATTAATTTTAAATATCACAGAAAGGATACTTGATACACTAAAGTCATGTGGATTAAGATTATTGTCACTCGTGTCAATATAAATGAAAGTAGGGTGGATTTAGGTGTCTTCATATAGTATGTAGGTAAGAAATCTACATAGTTGTCAAATTTAACAAAACTGCATTTTCTGGAAGGAACCGGTTCAATAATAGGCATATGTTCGAAGCGTACACGTACAAATTACGGTACACATGACGTATTTTAATATATCTAGTGGATTGTAGTGGATGTTATATGTCCCAAATGAGTCTGCATTACCCCCACGAATTCCCTTTGACCCCAGATGGGGTAATTTACCCCTGTTCGCCGACCTCTTTCTTACGGGATGCCCGACAGTCAATTGAGGGGTTTTTTAAAAAATACATTTTAAAAATATATATTTTTATATATATTTTTTAAAACAAAGAAGTTAACCGTGATGATTAAAAGTCAATGTTTAATTCGTATGCAGTAAAATAAAGTATAATCTAAGGATGTTAACACAGTTCGTTTTTTGAAGGCCTGGTTAAACGTTTTTAAAAAACGGACCGGTTCAATCGGATACCTAAAAATTAAAATTATAAAAGTTTATGTTAATATTATTATTAACCCGAAAAGAGCGGATTCTAGCGAATTTATATGCCCACAATGATTCAGCATTACCCCCAAGAGTTCCCTTTTTACACCGATGAGATAATATACCGCTGTTCACCGACCCCTCGGTTAAACCGCCCGATAGCGGTAGCCATGTATTTTTCATTAGTTTTATAAACTCCACAAGAGAATGCAACAATTTAAAACACGCCTCGTCCATTGGTGGCATTATATTTACAACTCTTGTGTGACGCACTTGAAATCGTAAAAAAAAATTGGGAAAAAAACAACACAAAAACAAAAAATAAACAAAAAAACTCTGAGCTTCGGAGTAAAAAGTTATGATAATATTGGATATTTTATTAATGTCATAGTATTTTTCAGTCTTCAACTTGCAGGAATTACTGTATTTTGCGACGCACAAGATGACACCCTACTTTCCTGTACAAATGTGGGGTTCGTACAGTACTCGCCATATTCCTCTTCCAGCGCATACCAAATAATTTTTAGAAAACATGAGATTTGATATCAATGTGGTAATTTTAGATCAAATGCCTTTGACGTGAATATACTTAACGTGTGTTACGATATTACAATGCAGACCTACACTAAATAAATACTTAAATGACAAAAAAAGTGATTTGAAACATATGTATTTTCAAATAGAAATTAAGGTGTAGTTTTTTGTTGTTGTTGTTTTGTTTTGGGGGGTCAAAGCTTTGTGACGTATTTTTGGAGGGGGGTCTAACTTTTTGTGACGACGCGTGACGAGGGGGGGAGGGGGTGAAAAATCGGCCAAAATAGCGTGACGTCATTTATGGACGGCCCCTATGACATATCCTTTCTGTGATATTTAAAAATAATGCCTTAAAAACTGAGCTAAGAAGAAAATTTGTTTTGTGCTCCTCTCGAATTGCAATGTCAAGAATTTGATGCATTCAAATTCAATAAATTTAATGAATACTTGACTAATTTTAAATGGGCTCATTTACCATTATATCTAGAACAGTGTTTCTCAAACTTTTTAGTATGGCGGACCGACAGGAATTTTTTCCATTGCACCAGGCACCTGTGCACTATTTTCCCTACACTGGCAATTTTTTCTGTCCTTTTTTTGAGAACATCTGCGGACCGGCAGCGGATAGCCCAGGGACCGGCACCGGTCCGCGGACCACCACTTTGAGAAGTACTGATCTAGAAGACTAGAACGGCCAGGGGCGTTTGACCAAAAACCCTTGAACAATTATATCAAACTTACAACGTTTTTAATTCTATCAAATAGATTCCCTCCCCCCCCCCTTTTAAAGAAAAAGGATATTCCGTGTCGTTTTGACTTAAAATATCTACACATAATCCTATTCAGATCATTTTTAGACACTTGTCATGCTTGTAAAACTCACCAGTAGCATTTTTTTTTGGGGGGGGGGCTAACGACGCTCCCCCAAATCCACGAGTCATGTGAGCAGGACCTAGAGTCTGGGGGTTGGGGGGGGGTAACGCACACATACACTTTTATATTTTATAGGGCTGTTATCGATTTATTTAATTTTAATCGTTAACTTTTGAAAAAGTATCGATTAATTAATCGATAATTTCGATTAAAACCAAAAATAGAAATTTATGACGTCATTAAACTGAACATTTCTCATGGACATTGAAAATTAAGAATATTTTGAACTAAATTTCATGACAATGTGTTGATACTTGTTTGATTTGTGCTGAAGGTGGTACGTCAGCGATGTATTTGATCCTTTAAAAGAGATTTGTTTATGGCAGTGAACACTGTGTACGTTTTCACCATCTTCGACTTTGCCATCCGCAGCTTAAAAACAACATATTTGCTCAACTTTCTAGTTATATGTTTAAATTTAACTGCGCTGATGCTGTCTTAACGCATAGGGCCGTTGGGCATTTGCCCGGGGGCCCACGAGCATATGGGCCCCATGGGAATATGTTTATTTATATATATTATATATATTCATTTTTTATTCCTGGGGGGGGGAAGGGCCCAACACCATTTCTTTGCCCGGGGGCCCAAAATTGTGTAAAGACGGCTCTGGCTGTCAGAAATTTTTAGTTGACGTCTGCCGGTCAACATAGTTTAATAAAATAAATTTTAATATTACGCGGGATATGTTTGTACGTAAAAAAATATATATACATTATTATTAATTATTAATAATTTATTATTTTTTACTAAATTTTTTTTAAAAATATTATAAATATTTTCTTAAATTTTTATCGAATTTTTATCGATTAAAATTATTTTAATCGATATTTAATCGATAAAAATTTTAACTATTAATCGAGAAATTAATCGATAATTTCCGCAGCCCTAATATTTTGGGGTAACGGGCAAAAAAATTGGACGACTCCTGCCACGAGAGAACCAAACGGAGCTGCGATAACATCACAAATGCTTTGATGTCATTATCAAACGGCGAAGTGTAACAATTTCATGTTATCTTGTGGATTCTCAAACTTAAGGAGTATAATTAGATTTAATTTTCGTGTCTTGATAGCTTACGCCAACCAGCGTCTGATGGCCTACCGACCGGCACATTAAGAAGCATTGTTTTGTTTTTTTAAAAGAAAAAAAAGTCATTAAATAAATTATAAGGGACCAAATATTTCAGTGGAAGTTTTATTTAAAGTTACCCTTATGATGTGACGTCACATTTCTTCAACCCCCCTCCCTCCCCCTCGTCACGCATCGTCACAAAAGTGTGACCTCCCTCCCCCCTCTAGGTGCGTGACGTCATTTATGGACGGCCCCTAAATCGTCTCGTTTCTTTCACGTTACTTTGCAACGAAGAAAAAAATCAGACATTTGGCGCAGAGCCGTTTTTTACACCATTTTGGGCCCCTGTGCAAAGAAAGAGTGAGCGCAGGAATAAAAAAATAAATATACATAATATATAAAAATAAACATATTCCTGTGTTTCCCCTATGCTATTGGGCCCCGGGGAAAATGCCCAACGGGCCTATGCCTTAAGACGGCCTTGATTTGGCGTTGATCATAGACACCGTCCTCAGTTATACAATCCATTTACGTTTAATATATGTGCGCCATAAATGTATAATGATAATAATGTCGTCTACAAATGACACACATTAAAATACTAATAATAATTCCTAATTACTCTAAAGTTTATAGGATATATTTAAACTTCATTTTAAAATGTGTTTATTACCGTTAAGATAATAAAAAATAAATGTAACGCAGTTGTTTTTTTTTGTTTTTTTTTGTTTTGTTTTCTTTTCCGTTAACTTTGTCCGGAGTTTATAGCCTAGCCTCGTTTTAGTATTCTTTTTTTTTCCTTCTGTGACCGGTGTCGTGACGCGTAATATCCATATATGCCAATTTGGAATAGAGTTTAATTTGTGAATTAAATCGATTAAGTAATATAATAAGTTAAATATGATAAATTAAGCAATATACATTTTATTTTAAATTTAATAAGTTTTTTAAAATACTCAAAGTATTGAATTTGCTTTGCTAATTTGAAAAGTAATAAATAGTTAAATTTTAAAGTTTTAAATAGCAGATAGTGAAAAGGCCGGTCATTTCACAGTTTTTTCCACTTAGGGAACAACATGGCAGAGAGAGATATTGAGCAAGTAAGTGTAAAGTTTATATTTTTATAAACAGTAGGTTTATATTCAAATTATTTCTAATAAATTGCTTTAAAATGATTATTTTAAAAAATATAACCATGTCAAAGAAATGATGAAACTGTTTCTCGAGATTTTGAAGACATCACACATCATCATTTCAATATTGAATGCCGCATGAATCGTATTTCAATGAACTAGTTCAAGTTTCAAGCTACTTTTAGTTTCATTTTAGTTCTATGTAAGTTCAGCTGTTCTGCAAACCACGCCTTCCCAAATAGAATCTACATTTAAAAGTTTCATTCTAATAATTCATGACTATTAAATAAATATTAAAGACAGTTTCATATGGTTGATTAGTTTGCATTCTCATTCACTTGTCAAGTTTTGATTCACTTCAACATTTCAGTATCAGTTCATTTCAGAGATTTACTTTCAGTGACTTCCACTTTAAAGTTTAAAAAAACCAAAAAACTTACACTGTCTAGCTAGATCTGGGCCTCAATACTTTTTTACATTTCAAAAAGCCACTGGGCCACTAGTACTTGTAGGCCTAGCCTAACACAATTGTTTCTCATGATTATCATTTATGTCTGTTGCCTTCAATTTCAACATGTAACATGGCCTATTCATATTCATTATTACTTTAGCAGGCCTGCCAACCCTCCCGATTTTATAGGAATTATACAGATTTTTTACCCATGCTTACGAAATTCCTTTAATCCCTTAATCTTCAGATTTTCCGAAAAAATATAATTCACCCTTCAAAAATCCGAATGCGAAAAAATTATAAAAAGAAAAGGCTAATACTAATAATGGCGCTGATGTATTTCGAAAATGAAAATGCCACTTCCTATAGGAAGGCCTATAGGTCTGGTGACCTTTGCTTTGGACTTTGGTCATGTGGCTATTTAAGATCTCATCCCATATTTACTTTCTTTTCCAAAACTTATACTTATACAGTCCTTAGATTATATCTGTTTTAGAACATTGATATTATTGGGTTAATGTATAGAACTGTAAAATTTACTGCTTTGGCTTTTGTATTTAGAGAATATAAACGCAGTAAATAAAAATAATCTTAAAGTTTTTCCAAATTAGGTTGAAAACTTAATTCAATTTTAAAAATAAAATAGAGAGGCTTTATAATAAGTTATATCATTGTATCAAATAATTTATCTTAACTGCTTCTGCTTGAGTAGTCTTTACCTTTCAACTAGGGCATAACCGAGTAGACATTGAGTACCGAGTCCGAGTATTTGGATGTACTATTTGCCGGATCCGGATACGAACCGAGTAGTTAATTATTTCATTTTGACGCAATGTAAATTTATTATGTTGTCGTAAATCTACATAGATTAGTATATATAAAATAGAAAACAGTAATTTTAACACCAGTACTGCAATGGAAAATTAACAGGCACCGTTACAAACTTAAAATTATTTTAATAATAAAATTATTTAAATAATTTTTTTTACTATGTTTATATTTATACTATGGCGTCTATATTTTCAAATATTTGCCGGAAACACAAACGTTACGCCACCTGTGGAATGCTGATAAAGTTAATGTTTTCCGCCAGTAAGTGGCATATATCTCTACAACCATTGCAGTCGGACGGAAGTATATTAGTATAATGGCCATCTTTTGAATGAAAGTTAGACTATGCGTGACCCAGTAACAACTGGTTACGCTACCTGCGGAATGCTACTGACATTATCGTGTCTTCTTTGCCAGCTGTTCAGTATTTATTGCATTCCCTTTTCTTAATTTTTATTTTTTAGCTATTTGTGTGTGTAATATTTGCTGAAGCTAATAATTCCGGATATTACAGAAAATCGTAATATTCTTCCGAGGCAATTTCCGGTTATGCCCTACTTTCAACCTATGCATATGTAACCCAAGGGTGCCACTTTTCTGGTTTACCCTAGATTTGTGAAGCTGAATATTTTATTTTTTGGACTCGCGAGTTGTTTTTTTCTCACACTTCTCGGATTCACGAGTTTAGTTTTTCAAATTTGGCTTCTGTGTAAAAACAAAAGAAAAAAAGTCAGAACGGGCAAAAGCTTATCCAGTGAGATGCGGACTTACTATAAATAGTACGGTTACTGTGACCTCTCCCTTTTGTTTGCTAGCATCTCGTTGTTCACCCATCATTCTGCGCATATAAAACATTTGCAATCTGTGCCAGACCTAATTATCTTTTGAAAGTGGTGGGTTCAATAACAATAAAAAATAGTTTAATGCAAAAATTACAACTGCTGATTAGTAAAGTAAAAGTAGTGAATCTACATCTGTTAACAATTACTTTGTTATTATTGTTGAAGGAATAGGAAATTCAGATATGAGATGGAAAGTTTTATTTACCATCCTACTTTTTGGAAGAAATAAAGATTTTTCTAATACCTATCTTTTTAATGCCAGATTCAAAGAAATGTTTCCAGAAAAACTACAATGAAACAAGAGCAATCATTAATTCGGTTAATTCAGATGAATGATACTCTTTCTTAACTTTCTAAAGTTTCTTACTAAAAACTATTTATCTAAAAGCAAAGCTAACTTCAATTGACGAAAGAACTGTTCAAGTTAAAAAAAGGCCACTAGGGAAATGCTGGAAAGCTGAACTCTATGCAGCCTCTGTCCATATGTGAAAAACATGGTTATTCTCTCGTGTATCTGAATGCAATGTAAACATTTCCAGTATTCTGTGGTGTTCTGTAGACACTTAAATTAAAAGATAATGGATTTAACTTATTACTTTATATTTATTTAGTATGTAGTCCTTAAACCAGCGCCGTGGGGTGCTGCAACGCAGCGCGTGGACCCCTCTACAGATTTTTTTTCTTGGCAGGTTGGCAGGCCTGCTGCAAAATATTTAACATGCGCTTGAAATTTCTTTATAATTATATACATGATGTGCGTTAATTAGTGATGGGACAATTAATCGGAATCGTATTGGAATATCGGGACCCTATTTCTTCACTCTTTCCTAAGGTTGTTAAGACCGTTCGTTTTTTTTTCGTTTATATTATATATTTTAAAATCTGGGTAGCCTTGTTTACAGTAAGCACCCTATGATTTACATGCACATGATTTTGGAGGGTTTTTTTTTACACAAAGGCGTTGCTGTTATTTGTTATTCATGACCTATATATGACTCATAACAAAGCGAACTCTTCTCTATAAAAGTGTACAAAAATAAATTAGGATCTCCTGTTGCACTTTTGAACCTTCAACTTTGATACTTTTTAATTAATTCTAACCAATAGTTAAATCGCTTTTGCACACGGCCACTTCTTATGAATGAAACAATTAGAACAAAGCAGTAGTAATAGAGTAAAAATGAAGTTGAAGGATGAAAGGTTGCCAATGACAAGTCTGCACACAGTACATTTTGTTATTCCATATGAAACGAAATGTTTTAGGCATGCGATTCTGCGTGCATCTTTGCTATTGGAGCAATTACGTAATACTCTGCATCACTTACGCAGCCGATTGCCGAGTATCTCCGGGTATATGAAAATCGGCCGATGCCGAGTAGCAGAACCAATCGGTTCACCCCTATTGATAAGAACATTTTCAAAAGCTGGCGATTTAAGTTAGTAACACAGCGCTGTGAGCAAGCGGGCTGTGACGTCACCAGTGAGGCAGAAATTTTATGCCTTCACATGTGACCCTATGATAATTTCAAATGTTTATATCTGTATAGTTTTGAACTTTAAAACGTGAATATCTCAAAACTACACAGTCACACAGCCATTTCTTCCCTTGAGGTCTTCATATATATATAGAGAGATAGATGGATAGAAATTATATTTGCAATGAAGAAATACACTTTCATTTACTTTTTAACCAAGGGGTTAGATTATGATGATCAAGCCTGATGGATATGTCTTGAACTCCATTGACATAACTGGACCTCAACTAGGCTGTTATTTAAAAATTGCCATTTCTACCAAGAAAAAGCTTCATATTCTGTTGTATTACATAACCATGTATGTTGACTCATTTCATCTTTTTTTTAAAATAGAGAATTACTGTGTTCAAGCCTAGTGATGAGAAGAGGGATGATGACGACTCTTTACAGGATCCCAAAATGGTTATAAAGCATCCTTTACAGAACTCATGGGCTATGTGGTTTTTCAAAAATGACAAAGGCAGAGACTGGAAAGACAATTTGAGGGTTATAACCACTTTTGACACAGTTGAAGACTTTTGGGGGTAAGTTATGCAGCTGCAATTTTAGCTAGCCTACCCGTTTCATTTATATATTGCAGTGCTTTGCCCCATGTTTATAACATATTTTCAGTCATAATTGTTTACAATCCAGCTGTTTTTAAGACAGTTATTGTCTAAATAAAGTTTTCTTTTAAAATTGAAACTGTTACTTGTCATGTTAAGATTATTAACCCACTTAGTATAGCCTACTTTTTTCAATACATCCTTTCCATACCGGATATTATTTTGCTAGCTATTCCCCATGGCCCAGAGATTATTTTGGAATAAGTCAAAATTTGATAGGTTTACACGTTATTTTAAAAAAAATTTTTATTTTGTGTGGATCAATTTATAACATGCAGAAAATTATCCGTGAAGATATGGATGGATAAGGATGTTAATGAAACTGGCTCATCCTTTTCGTTCTTGAATTTATACAATAAATGAGTTGAGGGGAGGCATTTTTAACAACAGCTTTTACCCCGGGTGTCTTAGCCTGACACAAGAAACGTAACATTTCTCCGTGTCTTTTCAATGTTTCCGACATTCTTATTTAGGGATATACACAACTTGTCTTTCGTGTGGAAATATAGACGTACGTGTTCTCAGCTGATCCGGGATCTCCTGTCGAAGGCTGAGTAACAAATAACCGTGGGGAGTGGTTGTCGCGTCTTTAAAACTTTCTTAAACATAGGAAACGCGACCAGGGTACATTTGCTTCGCCAGATGTGTAATCTGAGATCCGTCTCGGGGGTTTTTAAATAGTACGATATAATGGGAATTGAGACTTATGGTTCTTTGTTCTTTATTATTACCGAATAAGTTTTGAATAATATACATAACACTGATGTCTCGGTGGTGACTACCTTTAGTAAACAATTTTGTAATCCTGTCATCTGTTTCAGACATTAACTCATCGATTACCACCAACCGACGCTGTTTATCACCCTCCGACAACTGATCGATATCCGGTAGTCCTTCCGTAAATCGAACGCTTTTCATATTGTCGTAGATCGGTTGCCATTCACCGTAACACCATATAATTTCCTCTGGTGTGGGTTCGACCATAGCTGCTAAATGTGTCAACATCTTTGTTACAAACACGGTCTTCCCGTTCCCGGTTGGACCCGCGATAAGAGCAGTAAAGGGATGTTTCCACTTAGGATCCATCATTAAATGTGTTGTCGTTGTATTCCTTTACTCCTATTTTATATCACTTTCATAACCTCATTTTTACAACATTTATTATTTTTATTTATTTATTTTATTTTTATTTCTTTTATTATTATTTTTTGTTCTTAAAAATCTTTCTACATAGAATGACCTACAACATGATTAAGAAACTATGTTTTGTAAAGCCATGGAGGATAAAGAAAGATTTTTTTGGGGGTGTGAAACGGAGCAGGCTAACCAGCTCGACCATTCTTGCCATTCTTGACACAAATACATTCGAAGAACTAGTAGATGAGCTACTAAAAATTGCTATGGATGGGATCCTCAGCAAGGACGAATTGATTAAAATTGCTTACACCAAAGTTCGCCGGGGGGTTCTCCTGTACCATAAAACACGAGAGGTGCTGAGAACATTCAGACGGCAAGCGCTGAGGACCCTTAAAGAACCCACCCCAGAAACAGAAGTTAATGAGACCCCAGAGAAGCAACTCCTTGCAAAAGTATTGTTGAAGACGATTTTGATTACAATTCGTTGTTTGATGCTGACACTGATATGTAATAAATGCTGAAAATTGTACCATACTTGTTTTGTTTTACCTTGTGTTGTTATTAGATACATTGTTGTATTATTATACATTGAGAACCATTCAAAAAGGGAAATAACTTAAAAATACTTGTAAAATAATTGATCAATTACTGGCTTATTGCCCTTTATACAATTGTATAAAGATATGACATGTCATTATCACCTGGTCGCCATCTTGACACACACACACAAGTCAAAAAGGGGATATAACTATTTAAATACTTAATTCATTAGACGCTTATTGATATTGCCCCTTAAATTAACCGTTTGCCCCTTGGAGTCGCCGCTATCGGTAGACCCTTACAGTCGCCGAGAGTCGCCGATTTTGGGTTGTTTCGTTGCAGAGCCGATCCAACTTTTTAAGTAGCTATTTTATACTATCTTTAACTCTCACATAGAAGAGCTATAAATTTACTTCCTTTTACTTTTTATTTGATTATTTTTGGACGAGTCTAGGTTTTTTGGTAAAATTTTGAAATTGGTGGTTTTTGTGCAAATTTTTTCCCAAATGCCTCAAATGGATGATATTCTGTGAATGTTTAGGGATGCTAAAATGTGCAATTATTAAAGAAATAATTAAGATTTATGGTGTATTTCTGGATTTATTGAAAGTGAAAGTTGTTTATGTTCAAATTGACGTAGTTTGACCTCAGTAACTGGGATATTGATACTGAAATCTGATTAAAAGTCCGATGATGCTTTAGGCTTTGACAACATAGACAAATAGGGCCAGACAATTGGGCCAGTGGCAAAAATACCACATATGTTTCTTGATTATGGATTTTATTGCAGATTGTGCACTAAACATGAATTAGAACCATTTGTAGGCAGTCTGTAGGGCACATGAAGCTGTTATGGATGTAATTTGTGCCAAGTTAGACTTTATAAAAGAAAATATTTCTCACTATCCCATGCAGACTTGATGCCAACTTCTGTCACCAGCACTTCAGGTCACTTAAGGCCAGGGGTCCAAAAAAAAATCTACATTTCTTAATTAAAAAAAAATATTTGCACATACTAACTGTACAGTTTATATAGAAAGACAAAAAAGACAAAGAAAATTTTTAAAAAAAAATTTTTAAAACTTTTATTGCAAAAAATATATTTTTTTCAACCAAAATTGATAGTCACTCACAAGCTATCAGGATCAATTTGTTTTACAATAACATGTTCAAACTTTGCACACTAATTAACAATGCTATTATAAAAATAGTTACAAGGCTGTTTTTAGCTTAACAATTATACCAAGTTTCAAAATAATTTCTGTGTGCGGTCATAATTTTTTATAAAAATAATTTGGGGGTAGCATCTGAAAAAAAATTATTAAAAAATTTCTGATGGATAAATCAAAAAAAGGAACTTGTAACTTTGTACAGAATAACCTTGTAAAAAAGCATGGCAAGTTTTAAGCCTGTAGCTCTAATACTTTTCCTGTCTTAACAATTATCGTTCTTAAAAAAGTTTAAAAATGCAAAGCTGAGAAAAACGACAAAAAAGATGTTAAATGTTCTTTTTTTAAAATACAGTCTGTATGGAAAGTATATGATGCTTACACAATGCAGACATACCATTTATGAATGAAATAAAAGTAAATAACCTGAGATAGAGAAGATATTTAATTAATCAGTACATGTTTTCAAACATAAAGGCTCGTTATCCAAAGAATTATGACCATAATTATAATATTCTGAAAAATCTTTCTAAGCTAAATTTGTTAAAAAATTACTAACCAATGCATAGATAATAGCAATAGGAACAATCATGCAAGCTGTAAAGCATATAGATGTAATACTTTTTTACCTGATAAGTCTGACGTCACTGAAATTTGAAAAATCTAGGTCGAGAAAAACACAAACACAAAATGAAAATTATAAAATAAAATATTACAGGTTAGTTATGTACAATGTATGTATGTAATGTAGAGAATATCAATGCAAGGGGAAAAACTAATATAGAAGCATGTAACAACAATCCTGTGTCACATCTGGCAAAAGTGTATTTGAGAATCTCTCGACAATAATAAATGAATCGAAAGGTTTCAATACTAACATCAATAGACACTATGTAATATTGGTAACTGATGAATGAATAATTTGTATAAACAAGGCATAAATATGAGAAAAAATGCAAAAAAAGATAAACTATTTAAAATAATTATCTAAAATTCACATTATCCACTGCTAGCCACAACAGCTTTTCCTCGTACGTCCTAGACTTTGGTCATGACATACTGGTTGATTTCTTCTGGTGTTTATAAATTTACTAAGAACATTATAGGCATATACAAAACTGCCAGATAGGTCCATGGCCTGATCCAGTCACTAAGGCTGTGAGCCATAGCTTCATTGCTGACATTCAAAAGTTGCAATTGCATACAACTGATGAGTAAGAAGACGAGGTGACGAAGGCACACATGCCGCTTGAAATTTGATAAATCCAGTCCAGTGTGTTTGCGTTCATTTCGAACGATGAAGTGTCCCCCAGCATTCAGCCATGGAAAGTCTTGAAATAGCGGCTGAAAGGCATCGATCTGCTTGCATGTTGAAGCAGAGAGCACTTAGAAGTTAGATGTACCGATGTGATGCCCGGTGATTTTTCAGTTCTTGAAGCTGAAGGCGGAGAGAGTGACCACTTCTTAGCTGGTGGTGAAGAGTGGCCGCAGATCTTTGAAGAGAGTCCTGGTCTGCACTTCATCAGTTGCCTGGCTCTTATCCTGGAGGGGTTTTATCACCTGCATTTTAGAAAATAGAAAAAGTTGTATTATTCAATTTTGAAGAATAACATTGGCTTATTAGATGTAAATGTAGGCAAAATGTTTTGAGTAATGATAATAGGATTATAACTATTTTTGACAATTTTTCTTCTTTTTATATATTTGTTTGTAATTTTAGGATATGTAGGATTATTGCACTCAATTTTTCATTGATATGATATTCATCATCATGCTTGTCATTGACCACATTTGTTGTCATTGACAACGAAATAATTTAGTTCATCGTCATTTCAAATTAGACATGTGTTACGAGCTCAAACATAAGGAAATGAGAACTTGAATGTTTATTTCTATTAAAATACATAATTTTACATTTAAATTTGATATTAATTGGCACCAGTAGTCATTATTTAATTTGTTTTCCCTTACACATAAGCGTATCATTATCATGTTTCATAAGATAATTTGGTACCGCGGTGGCTATGTCTACTAATAGTACTAATAACTAATAATAGTACTAGTATTACTACAACTGAAACTGCCTTGAAAACTAAATGACTCATTCATTCATGGTCTAAAATTACCAAAAAATATTAATTAAATACAAAAGTTAAATTCAACTCACCTATTCAACACAAGAAAATTTGTCCAACTTTGAACTTTTGTTTAGACATCCAAAATAAAATTGTTCGATCGATAATTGGTTGTACTTCTCGATCCAATGTTTCATAGCGAAATGAGGCAACGAAATGTTGCATGATGGGAATTTTAGTCCATTTCGAAAGTTGGCATTAGTAGGCCGACCAATGATAATTGCGGATACATGAGATTTGAAATATAGACCAATAAGAACACATGTTGAAGAAAATTTTTGGGCGCTAGTGGAACAAAGGGCAATTTCTGGACCTTTTAATGGGCGAGTCCATTATACAGTGGGGTTGATAAGCTTTCCAACGATACCAAATATGCCTAGGTAGCTTTATAATTATGAAAGTAAAAGCAAAGGGCGCCCTATAGGGTACATTTGGATGAATTTTCGCCCCCAAGTCAAAATGGTATCTCCCTATACCACTTTCAAATACACTTTTTAATGAAAACGGTAAATGCCGAAGTATAGATAAATGGATAAACTAGTAGAATTCACCAAAATCTCATTTTTGATAAAAATTTGAAAAATACTGATATTTTGACCCGTGGACCACCTTAAAATTTTTTTTTCATTTTTTAAAAAGGGTGTTTGCTAATAAATTTTCTGTCATCTGATACTTTGTCCATATTTCTTTTATTTAAAAAAAATTGACTTTAATTGCTTTAATAGTTTTATTTGTGTGAATTTTTAAAAAATGTATGTTTGCGAATATGACGGAGTTATGCACCTTTTGTCAAGGAAAGCCTGTGTGTGGCTTAGTATTTGCCTAAGGGCGAAAGGGTTAAAATAAAAATTAAGTATTTAAATTCAATTACACGATTGTTGCCCTTTACCAACATCACATGACCAGCCGGTCGCCATCTTGTCCCCCACGTGTCCTGTGGCCATCTTGGCACCCACCCACCGGAACCATGCCACCTTGGAACGTAAGTGTCGCCATCTTGACAGGAAGTGACGTCACCCACCTCCGGAAAGTAGGTCAAAGGCCACACACCTCGGGAGGTGGGTCAATGATACCTGATAAGGACCTACTACACTACTGTTATGATAGACAATACAGGCTAATACTAACAAGTCAGCCCAAGAAAGCCCAAGAACCAAATGCAGTTGCAGGAGCGGCTTCTTCTGCCAATGACAATTTGGTGACGGGAACAAGCTACCAAAAGGGATAAGTTGAGGTGACAAGAAATTGACAGTTTGTGTCCACTTCCTCCCGTTCCCCAACTTCCAGTAACTAGTGCCTCATAAAGTAATGCTCTGTGGCATCCTGTGCAAGATCTTACATGACACAAATACAATGAGTAGCACAATGATTCAGTGTACTAGACATTGTAATATATAATGTGATCCGACAGCAAGGACGCTGACAGACACGTTATCACAGAAGCCGACAGTTACATCAAGTAAATAAAAGCAAAGTACGCCATTGATTTGAGTATCTTCATGTTTTTATAACAAGATAGGGATGCATTTTTGTTTTTCAGGGTCATAACATCTTTACAACAGTTCAGCGTAGTGGGGCACAGTAGTCAGTAACAGCAGGGCACAACATCCACCGACACATCAAGCACGCCATCTGGTGGGGGAAAGATAAACATTGACACATTCAAATGGTCATAAAAATGAAATAAAAATAAAACCGCCCACCAACAAATCCAGAGTCACACATTGAACACTAATCAATGTCCCAACTCACTTTTACACCAGGACAAAGCCAAGGAATGTGTAAACCACACTGGACTCTGCTATTAATGGCAAATTTAGTAAAAACAAATAAAACAAAGAACCAGTAGGTTGGAATAAACCTAAAATAGGCAACCTTAGTAACAATCTTAACTTTGAAAAATTAGTTTTTGAAAATGAAAGGTTAGAAAAGTTTGCAACTGGGTTAAATTTAGAAAAGTATACGGAAATTCATTTTTTAAAGAAGCATTTTTAATTTTTTATTAGGGCTGGTACTGATTAAATAAAATTGTTCCATTAATCGGGGAAAAAATTTAATCGCCTATTTTCCATTAATTATATTCTTATAACGTATATATAGATCCAATTAAATTGCGATTCATTATTTTGCGCAATCGGTTAAGTCGCGGTAATTCCATAGCTCCCAAATTTTGCGATATAAGACAGCTAATTCGTTCTGCTATGCAAGAAATAAGGAAGAAAAACATTTTTGTTTACGTATGCACATCAAAATAAATATTAATATTACGAGGGAAAAGTATGTAAGTAGCAAAATATATAAATTAAAATAATAATAAATTGGGAAAAAAAATAGAAATATTTTCTTAAATTTTAATTGATCAAATTAATTTTAATAGATTAAAATTGTGAACGGTTAATCGTTTAATTAATCATTAACTTCCGCAGCCCTAATTTTTATATGTTCAGTAGCCCCGAACTTTATTTATTTATTTGACGTGTGATCCAAGGAAATGACGAGGCCAAGATATTTTCAAATGAAAACATTTTTTTTAGCTATAAATAATGACTAGCTCTTATAGATAATTATAAATTAATGTTAAACTTCATAGTTAGGCAAATATATTTAAAATGCATCCGCTTCTGACCCTTTTAGTTTTTTACTCTCCCTTTAACTGTCTTTAATTTTTTAATATATTTTTATCATTCAGTGTCATGTTACTCACATCTTCAGCACGCGATCTTTCCCGCCACTGACCACTCGCTGACCATCAGGACTCCAATCAACAGCGAACACCTGGAAGAAGACAACAAGAAAAATATATTCTCCAGCCCATGGCAATACCAAGAGAGCAAACAAGGAGCAAGAAATGAAATGGCTTGGGTCAAAGAAATGAAATGGCTTGGGTCAAAGAAACATCTTCCAAAAACATCTATTGCTACAGTTATTCCCTACAGCAAGCCGAGTTAAATAACGCTGTCTCACCTCGTCCGAGTGTCCAGGCAGGTCCAAGAGAAGGGCTCGGTCCTGGACCTTCCAGACTTTGAGAGTGGAGTCCTTGCTGCCGCTGACCAGCAGACGACTGTCGGCTGACCACGACACCTGGAACACCATGTTGACGTGACCCCTCAGTGTGGCCACAAAGCTGTAGAGGTCAAAGGGTATGGTATAATTATTCTATCTTTATCGTTATACATTGTAACTTGATTTGCCTTTCTACTAAATCTGCTACACAAATAATCAGCCACACAAATAATCAGCCACACAAATAATCAGCCGCACAAATAATCAGCCACACAAAAAATCAGCCACACAAATAATCAGCCACACAAATAATCTGCCACACAAATAATCAGCCACACAAATAATCAGCCACACAAATAATCAGCCACACAATTATTTAGCCACACAAATAATCAGCCACACAAATAATCAGCTACACAAATAATCAGCCATCACTGGATCCAAGACTTCCTTTTGGGCAGGGAGCAAACTGTAATAATTAATGGATCTAAATCTGCACCAATAAAGGTTAACTCAGGAGTTCCACAAGGAACTGTGCTAGGTCCCTTACTCTTTTTGATTTATATAAATGATTTACCCAACAACATCTCAACAGGTACAAAAGTTAGGTTATTTGCTGATGATTGTATAATCTATAGAACAATTAAATCAGAACAAGATAGCAAAATTTTACAAAAAGACTTAGATGAATTGATAAAATGGGAAACTAACTGGAGTATGTCTTTCCACCCAGAAAAGTGTCAACTGTTAAGAGTAACAAAGAAAAAGAAACAAATAAATTCAAAATATTACATTCATGGAAAAGAACTGACCCAAACTAAAGATGCAAAATACTTAGGAGTCTTAATAAATGAGAAACTATCATGGAATCCCCATGTCAATGAAGTTATTAAAAAATCAAACAAAACCTTAGGCTTTATAAAAAAGAAACTTTAACAAATGTAATAGAGATATGAAACTAAAATGCTACCTCACTTTGGTGAGACCTGTACTAGAATATGCATCTTCTGTATGGGACCCATCAAACAAAGAAAGCATTGATAAACTAGAACAAATTCAAAAAAGAGCTGCCAGATTCATTACTGGAGAATATTCAAAACTGACAAGAATAACACCATTAGTTAAATCATTAAACCTTGAAACACTAGAGGATAGAAGAACCAAGAGCAAAGTAGTAATCATACATAAGGCAATTAATTCTAATTTAGAAATACAACTCAAAGATAACTTAATCCAAACCTCAGATAGACATAAGGAAAAAAACACCTTTCTTATTCCGTATGCAAGAACAAACACATACAAGTTTTCATTCTTCCCGTCCGGAATTCGGGCGTGGAATGGGTTGCCTGAAGAATCCAGGAAAACCAAAACTTTATCAACATTTAAATCTCTAATAAAAATGCAGGACTAAACACAAACCATAGATAAGCGTAGGACGCAATAATCTTCTGTATAGAAGGAGCGTCTGTAAACAGATAAGATAAGCCACACAAATAATCAGCCACACTATGTACAATCCATTTCATGACCACCCCCTCCTCCTACTATCCACAAACCCTTTAAACTATGGGATTTTTAAAAATTCAGGAAAATATTTGGAAAAAGGCTTGAAAAGAAAGGTAGGAGAGTCTTAAATTTTCAATTTTTAATCCAGTATAAAATGGATTATTATTTGACATTATTTTCCCACTGTCATTCATTCCTGTATAAAGAACTTTAGAGCACAGGGAACTGAAAAAAAAATTGAACAGAAAAAACCCACAAAAACATTATCTGAGTTGTTGCCATATCCGCCTTGTACTAGTGCTGTTGTGCAGAGACAATCACTGAATTGTTTCCAGTAAAGGTCTGTAGCTAGTGCTAATGTAATGCCATGTAGCTAGTGCTAATGTAATGCCATGTAGCTAGTGCTAATGTAATGCCATGTAGCTAGTGCTAATGTAATGCCATGTAGCTAGTGCTAATGTAATGCCATGTAGCTAGTGCTAATGTAATGCCATGTAGCTAGTGCTAATGTAATGCCATGTAGATAGTGCTGATGTGATGCCATGTAGCTAGTGCTAATGTGATGTCATGTAGCTAGTGCTAATGTAATGCCATGTAGCTAGTGCTAATGTAATGCCATGTAGCTAGTGCTAATGTAATGTCATGTAGCCAGTGTTAATGTAATGCCACGTAGCTAGTGCTCATCTAATGCCAGGTAGCTAGTGCTAATGTAATGTCATGTAGCTAGTGCTAATGTAATGCCATGTAGCTAGTGCTAATGTAATGTCATGTAGCTAGTGCTAATGTAATGCCATGTAGCTATTACTAATGTAATGCCATGTAGCTAGTGCTAATGTAATGCCATGTAGCTAGTGCTAATGTAATGTCATGTAGCTAGTGCTAATGTAATGCCATGTAGCTAGTGCTAATGTAATGTCATGTAGCTAGTGCTAATGTAATGCCATGTAGCTAGTGCTAATGTAATGTCATGTAGCTAGTGCTAATGTGATGCCATGTAGCTAGTGCTAATGTGATGCCATGTAGCTAGTGCTAATGTAATGCCATGTAGCTAGTGCTAATGTAATGCCATGTAGCTAGTGCTAATGTAATGCCATGTAGCTAGTGCTAATGTAATGCCATGTAGCTAGAGCTCATGTAATGCCAGGTAGCTAGTGCTAATGGGCTTCCATGTAGATAGTGCTTTTGTAATGCCTTGTAGCTAGTGCTAATGTAATGCCATGTAGCTAGTGCTAATGTAATGCCATGTAGCTAGTGCTAATGTAATGCCATGTAGCTAGTGCTAATGTAATGCCATGTAGCTAGTGCTAATGTAATGCCATGTAGCTAGTGCTAATGTAATGCCATGTAGCTAGTGCTAATGTAATGCCATGTAGCTAGTGCTAATGTAATGTCATGTAGCCAGTGTTAATGTAATGCCATGTAGCTAGTGCTAATGTAATGCCATGTAGCTAGTGTTTTTGTAATGCCATGTAGCTAGTGTTTTTGTAATGCCATGTAGCTATTGCTAATGTAATGCCTTGTAGCTAGTGCTAATGTAATGCCATGTAGCTAGTGCTTTTGTAATGCCCTTAGCTAGTCCTAATGTAATGCCCTTTAGCTAGTGCTAATGTAATGCCCTGTAGCTAATACTAATGTAATGCCCTGTAGCTAGTGTTAATGTAAGCTCTGTAGCTAATGCTAATGTAATGCCCTGTAGCTAGTGCTAATGTAATGCCCTGTAGCTAGTGCTAATGTGCAGTGACTTACGCCCCAGTGAATCCGTCCCAGAGTTTCACGAACTTGTCGAATGACGCTGACGCAATGAGTCTAGAGTCAGGAGAGAACTTGACCTCGTTGACGGGCTTCAGGTGACCGGTCATCCGGGCCACTGGCTTCTTGCTGTCCTCTGGTTTCCATAGATACATGGTGGCGTCATCGGAACCGGAAACGAGGCGTTCTGATCCTCCCTGCAGTGGTGTAAAAATGTTATAACAATAGAGTCATTGGAGTCTGATAAGTCAACTGAAAGTCTATGTTTTTTAAAATTATTATAAAATTCATATAGGGTATGACTTTGTTACAGGTCTAGGCACTTGCCATAAATTGACATGTCATTTCTTAGGTTTATGTCCGAGCATGAAAGCTAAATGACATATCTCGGGATAGGTCCTAAATCTTAAAGTCATTTATCAGCATGGGTCCTAAACTAAATGACTTATCTTCAAAATAGACCTCCACCTTTCATTTCCCACCAGCCAACTCTACCGCTAATTACGCCTGCGTTTAAAGCAAAGGGTAAGACTTGACGACCTAATATTGAATGCCTAACAGCCTTGACCCCTTACCTGTGACCCTCCAATGGCGAGCGTCGCCTGATACCGGTCCTTGGCTTTCTTGGCCAGCTCTTCAGCTGAAATCAAATAATATCGGAAAATTTCCACTGATATCATGATAAACACCACTGGTATCATGATAAACACCACTGATATCATGATTAATACCACTGGTATCATGATAAACACCACTGGTATGATAAACACCACTGGTATCATGATAAACACCACTGGTATCATGATAAACACCAATGGTAACACAATAAACACCACTGTATCATGATAAACACCACTGGTATCATGATAAACACCACTGGTATCATGATAAACACCAATGGTAACACAATAAACACCACTGTATCATGATAAACACCACTGGTATCATAAAAGACACCACTGGCAGGGCCGGCCTTAGCAATAGCGGAGCCCTAAGCGACTTAGTATGCGAAACGGATTGCGGGGGGGGGGCCTGTCTGACCCAGACTCTGGGCTAGGGATAAGGATAATAAAATAAGTGAAAATTAAGATAGGCGGGGCCTATGAAAGTGCGGGCCCACTGCGTTCATGTTCATATTATTAATCGACATTTTTTATTTGGTTAAAAAATCGAACTAAGAGATTTATTGACTATTGATAGACAGTTAACTCAATTGTACGAAACAAAAGGGCAGACAATTCATCTGGGAAGTAGCAGGTTTTAATTTTAGATATGTCAAGGTTAAATAAAATCTTAAAAGAAGAACAACACAACCTTACTGAGAATTGCTCAATAGACGTATGCCCTAGATTAAATTAGAATACGAATTTAATAATAAGTACATACAATATTAAAAATGTAAAAACGAAGAACTCAATAAACCGATGCCCGGTGATCAACCATTAACTTCTGAGTTCGATCAGAAATGAAATATGAAAAGTTCACCAAAGTCTACAGTTGTAATATGGTCAGAAAACAATGTCAACTGTTGACGTAATCATACGTCATTGTCTCTCTTATTGTATAGGGAGGGGACGGGATTTGGTCACTAATAAGTCAAGGAAATAACCTCCCACGCCCAAAACCACATCTTTTTAAAACTTAAAAAAAACTACATGATCACCCATAGGTACAGGTGATTCATTAGTCTCAAAGTGTGGTCAAAATGTCCAAAAATGCTAGCCCCCACCCCTAAATTGTGACTCGGCTGAAGACGACGAACCAGGTCAACAAACAACACCCCTTATCATTGTCTCAGCTGTCTACCGTCATCAGACTCTCCATTCCAAAGAACCGGAAGTTGCTAAGAATAACCGAACGAGAAATTCAGCCAAAGACGAGCAGTAGGATCCAATTACCAGGAGCAATGTTCCCTCTAAGGTCCGTGTGCAACATAACAAACTCTCGTGTGCAAAGATGCACAGAAACCATTTTTTTTGCAACATTTCACACACCACAAACGCAGATCTAATATTATCCTTATCAAAACTTGCTTTGCGGTAATTATAAACTGCTGCGCTAAGTCGGTCAGATATCTGCTTAAAGGGAACATTGCCCAGGAGGTGAGTGGGTGAAGCATTGGGTTTGTCAAACCATCAGGATGCTGTTGGAAAGGCAGAAATGTGTCAGCGCAAACTGTCAGTACATCGGGTTTGTCAAACCATCAGGATGCTGTTGGAAAGGCAGAAATGTGTCAGCGCAAACTGTCAGTACATCGGGTTTGTCAAACCATCAGGATGCTGTTGGAAAGGAAGAAATGTGTCAGCGCCAACTGTCAGTACAACCAGGTCGTGTCCAGGCTCCCCCCCCCCACTATTTCCTCATAAGGGGCTGAAGATGTGGTCAGATGTTCTATGTCCAGTATTCTATGTCCAGTACATTATGCCAACAATAGTATTGGCAGCTTGATGCCATGGTATAGCTTATACCCCCCCCAAACAAAACACATATATATATAAATAAAAAATTAACGCTTTAAAACTCATTTGTTCTCATCAAATGTAACTACCGTATATACTCGTTCTAAAGCCGACCTTTTTCGGACAAAATCTAGGGCAGGGTTCGGCGAACATTTTTGCCTCATTACCCCAAAATATAAAATTTTATATTGACATTACCCCCGAAGGCGCGAGGTCCTGCCCACACTACTTGGGGATTTGGTGGAGCGTTGTAACCCAAACAAAGATAATGAGTCTGGTGAGTTTTAGGAGCCTGACAAGTGTATAATTAAACAACCCCGTAAAAACAAAGTTTTTGATTATAAATCCCTTATATATGAGACATAACTAAAAGTATTGATTATGTTCAAAAGTGACAAACATTTACAGACTGAAACCGAAATTATCTCCCTTGGCTTTAAAACTAGGTCAAAACTCTAGCAGACGACGACTAAACATTCTAAATAGTGATTTATATAGATAAACTAAAAATGCATTAATTTAATTACGGTACGTTCGATCGATCTGAAATTTTGATACGATGCATTGTTAGGTGACACGGGCCGGTGTGCCAAATTTCAGCTCGATGGCTTCACTGGAAGTGGGTCATTTTCGACTTTTGTTTTTCCGACGAACGAACGACGAATGAGACGGCGGTGAAGTTAATATAAGGGATTTAAAAATGAATCTGAAAAGGATTGTGCGTAGATATTTTAACTAAAAACGAAGCGGAGAATCCATATTTCAGAGGGAATTTATTTTATACAATTTTAAAATTATACAGTCAAATTTAATGGTTATAACGGTTATAGCCCCAACGGCACAGGCCATTCTAAAATAATGATAAATTGGACAAATTCATAATGCGATAAAGTTGGGTAACACAAAGTTACTTTAAAAACTAACTGAAATGATGCATTTAATATTAATTAATATCATCAATTATTATTATGAAAAACATATTTTTATTTTATAAACCTCTTTACTCAGTTCTGTGAGAAAAGATGTTGCTTCATTTTTAAATCCCTTATATTAACTTCACCGCCGTCTCATTGGTCGTTCGTCCCTCGACCGCGACGCCCGACGTTCATCCCTCGCGGAAAAACAAAAGTCGAAAATGACACACTTCCAGTAAAGCCATCGAGCTGAAATTTGGCACACGGACCCGTCTCACCTAACAATGCATCGTATCAAAATTTCAGATCGATCGAACGTACCGTAATTAAATTAATGCATTTTTAGTATATCTATATAAATCACTATTTAGAATGTTTAGTCGTCGTCTGCCAGAGTTTTGACCTAGTTTTAAAGCCAAGGGAGATAATTTCGGTTTCAGTCTGTAAATGTTTGTCACTTTTGAACATAATCAATACTTTTAGTTAGGGCTCATATATAAGGGATTTATAATCAAAAACTTTGTTTTTACGGGGTTGTTTAATTAAATCCCTTATATTAACTTCACCGCCGTCTCATTCGTCGTCCCTCGACCGCGACGTCCGTCATCCCGCGGAAAAACAAAAGTCGAAAATGACCCACTTCCGGTGAAGCCGTCGAGCTGAAATTCGGCACACGGAACCGTCTCACCTAACAATGCATCGTATCAAAATTTCAGATCGATCGAACGTACCGTAATTAAATTAATGCATTTTTAGTTATCTATATAAATCACTATTTAGAATGTTTAGTCGTTGTCTGCTAGAGTTTTGACCTAGTTTTAAAGCCAGAGGAGATAATGTCCGCCCGCGGAAAAACAAAGTTATGTCTCATATATAAGGGATTTATAGTCAAAAACTTTGTTTTTACGGGGTTGTTTAATTGACAGAGTTACATCGAAATTGTGGCCTTTGAAATTTGATGTCAGGGCAAGTTGGATGCCGTCTTCAGAATCCAACTGATTTCGCAGCTTTGTTTTTTATGTTCACTAGAGTGGAAAACCTTGTTGACTGGTACGTGTTGCAAAAGGCAACGACGTTTTGACGGCCTCCTAATGTGCAATATTAAAAGCCTTTGCAACATTTGACATCCAAAAATGTGTCAGATCTACTTTGTTTGCAAATTTAATATGTGCATTAAAATTAAATTGAAGCTCAAGAAGTGCCTCTGCCAACCCTTAAGGCTCATCTGGTACATTCGCAATGTCACATCGAAAGTGATCTACAATACAACTGACATTATGCTAATCAATCACTGGAAAGTAAACACTGAAACACTCTGAGCTTGTTAAGATGTCTGATAACTATACAAATGATGTGGTCAAAAGTTATATTTCGATAATCTTCAAAGTACAAGGTCAACTTTGAAAATGCCACTAACTTGTTTTCTTTCAAATATGAAAGCTTCAATCCAAATGCTGCAATCTTTTCTCTGGCTGAGATAATACTGATATTTTTACCCTCCAATTCTTTGTTCAACGCATTCACGGGCTCAAAACTATCAGCTAAGTATGCGAGATGTGCAACCCAATAACAGATCGTAAACTTCTCTGCTACAGCAAGCTTTGGACCGGTCAGAAATGTTTGAAGTTCCACTTTCAGAGCTCACACTCTGCTCAGAACATTGCCGCGTGAAAGCCACCGTACCTCAGTGTGATAAAGTAGCTCTGTATATTCAGCCTGAGCATCATTACATAAATAACGAAACAGTCACGTTTGCAGTGCATGCCCTTTAATGAAATCTTCAATCTCGATAATATCATACATGAGACCCCAAATTCAGGTTCGAAATGTTTCACAAGCAGAACTTGACGATGGATCATACAGCTGTGGTTAACTTCCTTTTTGGGGATTTCTATATCTTGCAAATGCCGAAAAAGCCACGTAAACGACCCAACATAGCTGGAGCTCCATCAACAGACACAGCAATACTCTTTCAATTTAAAATTAACCTTATCAAAGTATTCATCAACTTTAGGAATACATCAATTCCCTGACATCGCAATCCGAGAGGAGCTAAAAAAAAACAACAGTTCCTCTTATTTGAAAAACTTTGTAGGGAATATATACCTTAAGCTGTGCATTAGAAATGACATCAGTGATCTCATCAAGATTAATAGAAAGGAATTTACTCGCGTTTATACAATGCGGTTTTTTGGAAGGAACCGGTTCAGTAGTGTGCTTATCTTCCAAACGTACGGATGTTGAATACATCTAGCTGTTTCTATATGTCCTCAATGGGCCTCCATTACCCCCAAGAATTCCCTTTTTAACCCCAAATGGGGTAATTTACCCCTGTTCGCCGACCCTTGATCTAGGGGAAAAGGTTGGGGGTACACAGTGTTGAACGGAATGCTCCACTTTGTACAAGCTGATCCTATAATGCACGCACACATATTGTTGTCCACAACTCTCCCCTGTGGCGTGTACTAAACTGATTACATTAGTCATTAGAGGACGTTGAGCGGGGAGTGGAGGAGGGGCATGTGTAGACCACATTAAAGATATGACGGATGACGTCATCTGAATACTAAATTAACCCCCCCCCCACACCCTTGATAGCACCCCCACCATGACGTGGTGTTGGTGTTTAAGAATGTAACGTGTGAAAGTCGTCGCACCTTATCAATGTTTCCCGGACGCATAAAACTCAATCTAACAGGCTTCACACACAGCCTCAAAGCGCCAGGCCTCAAGGTTGGTCCATTTCGTCAATCCGCTCTACTTCCGAAAAACCCTGCCTCGCCACAGTGTTGTTAACTCCTGGGAAATTTCCCAAATCGTGGGAATTTTTGAGCCAAATTTATAGAAATGGGAATTTGGGAATTTATAAGGATTTTGCCTTAAATATGGGAATATTTGAGATTGCCAAATTTTAAAAATTAAATACACACTCGAATGACAATAAAATAAAATGATTTGAAACATGCTTATTTTCAAATAAGAAATACTTTTTTTTAGGTTTGGGTCGGGGCTTTGTGACGTCATATTTGTTTATTTTTAGCGTGTCTAGGTTTTTTTTATTATGGATCTAGGTTGTTGTGTTTTTTTGGTGGTGTTGGCTAGGTTTTTCAGCGCTAATTGTGACGCCACCCTACCCTCCCCACCCCTGCACGGGCAAATTCACACATTCATTGTTTGCATTTGAGCAACGAGTGGAGAAAAAACCCGCCCCCCCCTTACCACAGCACGGGCACATGCACACATTCAGGCCTACTTCCACTGCCTTGTTTACATTTGAGCAACGAGTTGAGAAGAAAAAACTACACATTGCCTCGAGAGTATTTCATAAGTGGTGATATTTTTAAGTAAACCCAACTTTGCTTTCGTCATTGTATTCGGTGCGCTCTACCGTTATCATTAAAAGTATAAACATAATATAGGAGATGAATGATAGCTCATTAAATTTCACATCTTGTGGAGGTGGGGGCCAGGTTTTTTTTTAAATAAATGTACAGATTTTTGTGAACGTGTCTAAGTGTGCATTGATAACAATGATGGGGGTGGGGAGGGTGGGGGATTGAGCCCGGACCTAGACATGGCATCGCGTGTTATCTATTACAGTATGGTGCGACATGCAATATGCATTTTGATTGGCCAAAGGAAGCGCGAAAAGAGAGGGCTTCCGTGGCAAAGAGCGGGGCCCCATGCAGTTAAACTGGAGGCGAGTAAAAGTTATGCAGAGCACGTGTGTGTTAGTTGGTTAATACGTCTTTTCTACTTGGTTAATTTCAAACTTCTCAGAATCTCTTGTCAGGCCAAGGGATTGTTTGTGACTGGTGACGCAGTGACTCATTCTGTGGTTAGATATGTATGTATGTTAGTAAACATATAAATTTTTAATTAGAACGCAAAATAATTTTTTTTTAAAAACAAAACAAAAACAAACAAACAAATATTATTTATGAAAATAGATTTCTAAAATCGGTAATTTTCAGAAATAATTTTTTTTAAACGTAGTAAACATGTCCTCATCAAGAAACTTATTTCTATAGACAAATTCGCCCAAATAGGAAGTAAATAAATAGCTGCAGTTCCAAATTAAAGGCCTTCGTTTACACTTCACTCGCATCCACGTGTTTAGTATGTATTCGGTTTGAATCTCCCTGTCTATCGGATGTGGAGTTAACAAAATGTGGGTGAGACTGTATTCGGGTTTATAGATAAGTAGATGGATAACATGCAAACAAGGTATGTATGAGGTATGTATGAGGTATGTATGATTTATGTATGAGATATGTATGAGGTATGTATGAGGTATGTATGAGGTATGTATGAGGTATGTATGAGGTATGTATGAGGTATGTATGAGGTATGAATGAGGTATGTATGAGGTATGTATGAGGTATGTATGAGGTATGTATGAGGTATGTATGAGACTGACTAGACATCACAAAACAACCAACGTTTCGGCAAAGACTCTTCTTCAACGAACAAATAGAACTAAAACTAAAACTAAAACAAATGAAACTAATAAAAAAATTAAAACATTGCTGCGGTAAAATTCATAGCCAAAGAGAGCAATGGGAAGAAGAGAGTAGTAAGAAGAGAGTAGTAAGAAGAGAGTAGTAAGAAGAGAGTAGTAAGAAGAGAGTAGTAAGAAGAGAGTAGTAAGAAGAGAGTAGTAAGAAGAGAGTAGTAAGAAGAGAGTAGTAAGAAGAGAGTAGTAAGAAGAGAGTAGTAAGAAGAGAGTAGTAAGAAGAGAGTAGTAAGAAGAGAGTAGTAAGAAGAGAGTAGTAAGAAGAGAGTAGTAAGAAGAGAGTAGTAAGAAGAGAGTAGTAAGAGATTATATTTATATATTAAAGGATAGCGTGGCGAATCCTTAGCACTTTTAATTTTCAGTCCCATAATTATAAGCTGGACCGGACTGTCATTCAGCGACTCTCAAAAGGCAGCACAGGACCGGGACAAATGTCATGAGATAGTATGCAGTTCACGATGGTGCCCCAACGACGGGTTAATGGGTAGTTCAAGTTCAATTATAAGCTAATTAAAAACGAGGAATTTGCCGTCCGGGGTATTAGCTCCCCCCCCCCTTGCGACGCCACTGCCGATGCCCTCTTATGTTACTTACGAGCACAATGCCCGTGCTATGCCCGTGCTATGCCTCGGGGTAAGCACAATATAAATAACTATATTCCGTTCTTGGGTCGCAAATTCCCCTTTAAAATTTATAGAAGAATATAAACGCATTGGGAAATCTGGTTAGCGATAAATCAAACCACTTCTTCATAAAAATCACGATATGTGTGTCGAGAAAATAAGAAGTATGGTTAATTTAAATATTACCCATCAATTTTGGTATTTCTGCTTTAATAACGCATGTTTTTCTCTGTATACTCTACCAGAATAACAAAGGTCCTTAACAGCTACACAACTCTAATGGGCAAGGCTCGATTTCTCTTCACACGAATCAAAAAATGTAAACAATATCTTTCCATATGATTCCCTTTGGTTCTAGGAAAAAGCTACCCAAAACACCCATACCATTTTAGTCTAATCTAAGTATGAAATTAATTCAAGGCGATTAGGATATTTTTTTGAGCCAGATAATATTTATGTGAATATTGATACCTAGGGGAGGGTGGGGAATATGGTTTATTTGTTTAAAAGACACGTTCTTTTCACATGAATAATAACATAAAAACAATTTTGCTTTTTGAAAAAAGTGCTGAGAGATTCATCTTTTAATAAATTATTATGTCATTTAAAATGGCTCTTTTATTCTAAATTCTAGTAGTAACAATGCACTAAATTGGCAGATACTTGTTCCATTTAAATAAACGGATTATATTTCTTTGTACTTATATATAAGCTTTTTTTTTCTTCAGCGTATTAATTGACATATTTTTAAGGTCTAAATATATAACATTACTATGTATGCATTTGATTTTAAATCAGAATGGTTTTTAAAAAACACACACTTTTTTTCAAGCAAGTTTATACACTTTAGATGAAAACTGCCATTTAGTGTACCACATGATCTGCCTTTGAAATCAGTCTTTATTCGAAGCTTTATTCTTGTTGTATAATATTGCTCTCATAAAATCATAACAGCGTGTCACAATATGAGTTGTTGTTAGTGTGATTTTCGACGGAGCACGCACTTTCTGATGCTAGATCCTATATATAAGTCGTATCACCCATGATATTTCTTGAAACTAAACATAACTATACCTTAAGAACTGTACAGTTTTTATCCGAAGTGGATGCCATGCAACCGCATTGTTCTAGAAATCTACCAATTTTCTTTTTAAAATTAATGTCTCATCATTCTTTAGTTCTGAAGTACCTGTTTTTAAGGATTATTTTTTTCATGGGAAAAGCTCTCCAAAACATTCTTTCTGTTTTCAGTCCAAGCATGGCCTTAGTGAACTTAGTGAAACGAATAGGATACTTTTTTAATGAGCCACATATTGCTTATGTGAATAGTGATACTTGATTAAGGTGTGAATGGGGTTTATTTGTTTTAAAGAAACACTTTGAATCGCAAGGTTTGGGCTTAAAATTTACCCTCCTGGTTTAGTTTAAGTTATGCAAAAAGCATATAAACAGTTGTTAAGCTATAGTGTTTATGCCACCCAGGGTTAGGCAATATTATCGACTCCTTCCACTACCAATGAGATGTACTTTAAAAATATCAGAAGGTTGCCACTCAATGTAAAAATAACTGTTCAACTTATTAGCTTCACTCTTACGCCCGTGCATATAACCCTTATATACAATCCATTTTCGTCTTTAACAGTACCGAACTTTTTTTTTCAATCACTCAATACCCTTGAAGCTTTTAATAGAGCAATCGTTCCAGAAGAAAAAAATCAGGTACTTATTTAAGCACCTGAGATAAATAAATATCCAACCTAACAAACATTGGCATTGAATTCTTTCCTAATCACAGGCTTCATGCACTAAATGCCGTTAAAGGTGAGATTTCTATTTATACATTTAATTGTATACAATTTAATGTTGTAATTTGCCTGCATAAAGTTGACCTATTTATTTTTTAAAAATCCTACCAGCTTGCAATATAATTTTTTTTTCTACGGAAGACACACTTTTCTGATGCTAAAACCGATAATATAATATTACAATAAAGAAAACTGTGTCAAGCCGTAATATCAAACACATATGAATGATTTAAGAAGATAAATACCGGTAGTCTTGTTAGAGGTGCAACATTAGCAGACATAGAAATAACCAAAACACACACGCGCCGACATCCCACCCCACACACACTTGCACCAATAGACAACTCAACAGTTATTACCCGAAGCACGTACCATGCAATCGCTTTATTCTAGCAATATCCCACATATGTTTTTTTGTTTTTTAAATGTACCCGTTAAATCACAACATAATTCTTTTACATTTTATGCATGACCTTTGTTCAGGACAAATTGGATATGTCTTTATTGAGCTATGTAATATTCATGGGAATATTGATGCCTAGGGTAAGGGGGTTTGGGGAATATAGTTTATTTGTTTAAAAGACACACGTTTAGTCGAAGACTTTTGGCTTACAATTTACTCTGCTGGGTTAGCTTAAGCTTTGTAAAAAGTATATTATCATTGGCTAAGTAATAGTGTAGTTACCACCCAGGGTTCAGCAAAATTATTAACTCCTGCCCTTACAAATGAATAGCAACCTTCAAATAGTTCTCAAAGTTCCACTTTTTATAAAAATTAATATTCCGCTTATGAGCCTCATTCTTACGCCAGTGTATACAACCTAAAAGTTCACCCAAAGTTATGCTTAAAAGAATGTTAACAGTAGCTAAGATAAAATAGTTCGACCAAAATTTTCGTGATTTTATTATTAAAATATACCCTTCAAAACTTTACAAAGGTTCCCTCCCCTCTATATAAAAATAAATGTGCCGCCAATTAGCCTCAATTTTTTTTTGGTAACCTTTGTAAAGGTTCCCCTCTATATAAAAAATAAATGTGCCGCCAATTAGCCTCAATTTTACTAAAGTACGTATTATAACTATATAAAATGCAATGTCTTCTTTAGAAGTGACTGTAAGTTCTTTCCAATGTTTATTTTCCATTGTGGCGATCCATGAAAGCAATCCTCCAACTAATGCACAGGGCTAATTTTCTTTTCACATGAAACATGACATAAAACCTTATCTGAAAAAGAAAATGATGAGAGATTGATCCTCATTTCAGTCATATTCAATGACTTCCCGTGAGAGATTGATCCTCATTTCAGTCATATTCTATGACTTCCCGTGATCTTTCCTTCGAGCACTCACGAGGCACGCATTTGCATATACTTGTGTAATTAAAATAAACGGATTTTTTTTTCTTCATTTATAAACATTCGCTTAATGCAACAAACGCTGTTCCATGTGCATTTTTCTATTTATAAATTTATTTCATGCAATTTAATGTTGAAATTAGCCTGTATAAAATTGACTGCTTTATCAAAAATTATTCCAGCTTGCCATAGTGTTAGAATTGTTTCCTACCGAAGACGCATTCTTGCGATGCTAGTTCCAAAAAATGTTTAAATCATTTTTCATATATTCCTGTAGCTATCTACCTATATTATAATAGTAAAGGCAATTTTCTGTCCGTTCTGTCCGGTCCCCGATAGCGATTGGTCCCTCAAACACATATGACTCCTACAGCCAATCATATTGAACACGTTTACGCGGACGTTCAAAACGAGTTATTTTTGGTGCAGTATTTCTTCCAAGACTTTATTTTGAGTTATGCGCGTTGGAATTTATAGTCAAAAGCTCTGTTTTTACAAGTTATTTATTTTAAATATAATGAATAGTATTTTTGGCGTGATTCACATGTATGCCGGTCGAGACGGCTGTTGGAGGGGAGTTACAACATGCCACCGAACGGTAGCGGAACGTCCTTGGACGGGCTTTGTTGCTCGTACATGTCCCCAATACTAGCATTAATACGTTGTACACTCGAGCACACCTCGATGTGTTACTAGCTATTAGAGCTAAAAGCTCTTTCTATCCTTGCTAGTCTTACAATGTCTATGAACCTCTTCTCTGGGTTTCTATCTCTAGTCTACACGCTATAGTTCTCTCTTGTACCCTTCTCTGTGTGTCTCCCCACACCACACTTTATATAGCCCACCTGTCTTCCTAACTATCATCCACAGTGACTACGCCTCCCATTATTATGTACAAGTGAGCTCTTCTCAAGTCACGCCTTGCCCAGAGCTCAAAATAATGTCACAACAATTATTAGCAGCGATTCTCATACCTTGATATTAGGATATAACGTCTATACTTTCAATTTTTTCTAAAAATCGGGAGTTACCTCGCATAGCGATCACAGACGCGCTTAGGCGCATTATATATCATCACCATCTGTCCTTTGAGTTCCTTGTGGAACATAGGGCCTCTGTCAATGCGCGCCACTCTACACGGTCCCTTGCCAGTCGCTTCAATTCTTCCCAGCTCTTCCCAGTCCTTCCAGCCTCGTCCAACATGCTCCGTCTCCATGTACGCGCAATATATATAAGATAAAGTAAATAAATGCTGACCCCTCCCCCCAACCACATAATCATGTCTTTTCTTTACAAGTCATTAAATTAAAGGCGCATAACTATACTAATTTAATCATTTATTTATTCTAAATATCTCGTATTTAAACAAATAATTAATTTACCATGAATTATATAACATACTTCTTAATACATTTTTGTTTTGAGCGAAAGCCACGGGGTGAAAGGGGGGGGAGGGGGGAAGGGGCCCATTAGACAAGAATACACAACAAGGGGCCCATTAGACAAGAATACACAACCTTTGTTTAAAGAATAAGTCGGTCAGGTCGCGCTAGGTTGCATCTCCAGCCACTCATCATCTCCAGCCACTCGGCGGTGTAATAACATCGCTTAACAAAATCTCATTCATATGCCACTGATAGTAGTGTACAGTATTCAGAGATTGAACATTGCTTATCTAAATTAACCCCGTTGCAGAGGCGTCACTAGGTGGGTGCGGGTGGTGCGGTACGTACAGCACCGGGTGACACCATCACAAGGGGTGAATCCAAAACGTAAAATGTTGTATGTTCCCATTATTTGGCACTTGTTGTAGCTTCATTCAATTGTATTTCTTCTTAACCAGGAACTTGTAGAAGATCGGAACGTGCAAAACCAAGATGGCCAATTGAAATCGCCAAAATAGAATATATTGGTCAGCGACGTCTTTCTGGTCGTCACTATTTAAAAACACCAACCGCACTGCTACATTCAAGCAGGAAAAAAAAACGATTCACAAAATTTCTCAAAGAAATCTTGGATGTTCCCAAACACACATAATGGAGCCGTCATCTCTAACCATGGAGGACAAAATCAGCTTCTTACTTTTCATCCTCATCACCGTCAGCTCCACAGGCAACATCATCGTGGACTGGATGTTTTATTCTGAGTTCTCTTCCCTAAAGACGGGTCTTGTGTACGGAGAGAACAAATCGGAACTGGTGAAGGTTCTGCTAATATTTTCCTTTATTAGAACATTGGTTTTATGTGTTCGAATGTTGTTTTTATGGAAGGTGAAGCTCCCCTGTCATACGTACTTTGGCATCCTCTGGCTGGTCACCGTGTGGCTTGAGGACATCCCGATGGTGGCCATCGGCCTGTATCTGGCCGATTGTTACAAAGAGACCAGCACCATACAGCTGACCAAAGAGAGTTTCACACTGGTGCATATCCCAATTCGATCTTTAGTGACGATCTTCAAGGCTTGGCCCAAGCACCCCTCCAAGGAGATCAGGTGTTTGGAGTTGTTTGGGAGCGTGGTAGCGATAGTGTGCATGGTGTCGGCATTGAGTCTCAACCACCATGACCCCGGGAAATTCGATCACCCCTACGTTTGCGCAAGGGAAACCTTCGGGGACAGCCCGCAGTTCAAAAACGTCAGCGTCTTCGTGAACTTACCCGAGCACTTCAACTCCCGCAACCTTCACACGAGCAAACAAGACGCGGTCAACTGGGTGCAGCTGGCTTCAGTCACCAGCATCCGGGCAAGTCCCCCGGACCCAAGTCTCCCGCGCAACGAGCCGATGTACAGTTTCCGGTTTGAGCCGAACGGCGCAGACTCCTCGCTGAAAATGGCAGCGTGGGAAAATACAGCGGGCACCTGGCCGTCTCCTAAATGTTACGTCATTCATCTCACTTCCGGCATGGTCACACAAGGAGTGAACACAACGTGCGAATATTTAGGAAACGCATCCACTGAAGTGTTCATCAAATTCAGATTCATTCCGCCCTCAAAGTATAATGCGATATTCGGACAAATCTTCTTTAACGTGAAGGTGTTGACAAACGAAATATGTCACGATGCTGGCGAACATTTTAATAACTTCGGTTATATTCAAGGCCTGGGAACAGTTGCAATGCGTTACTACCGCCTCAACCAGAGCTTACCGGGGCAGGGCGACTACTTACTCAAGAACAATGCGGGCGTGAGGTTTTTCAGAAACGACGAGAAAGATCTAGCGGACACAGGGCAGGGAAAATGTCGGCCAGCAGGAAGTCGGGGCCCGGTCTTTGACCCCGAGATACCACTGGAATGTAACAGGAACTGACGTCACCGAACTCTGACATACCCTCATCTTTATGGCCATATGTATCCATTTTATTTATTATTTTTTTGTCATTTATATTCATTTATTCTTTAAGGTCAACAACATTCAATATATCTTTATTGTAATTTGTTATAACTTTATGGTCATTTGATTTATACTTAAAACTTAAAACCCTTTCAAATTTATGATAATAAATATTCCTTTATATTTGTATGGTCATTTATACCCATTTATTTGTGTAATAATTTATATCTATTTCAAAGTTATGGTAATTTATGTCATTGCTACCGAATGTAAAGATGGATAATTTTATTATTAAAATGTTGAAAAAAGATATGGTTCTGCGTTATATGTAATTTGCAATGGTAGCAATAATAACTTCTCTAGTCATTCCATTGTATACCAAGTCAGTGAGTGCTGCGTGTGTTCACGCGCAGGAATGTCGTTCAAGGGGAACAAACGTCATTTATTTTTGTGGTCAAAAGGGTAACTCGGATAAGTGTAACTTATAAAAATTTCATTGTCTTTTGCGTTTAACGTATGTATGAACAGCTTACAGGTAACCGAAGAGATTATCTGTGACAATACCTCCATATTTTCTTGTCATATTCCAATGTAGGTGTTACTCGCCAATATGACCAGCAGCGGCGTAGCGTTGGTATGTGCCGCCCGGGGAAGAACCCAAATTTGCCACCCTAAACCCCCCCCCCAAAAAAAAACCCCCACAAAAAAACTATGTTATTGCTATTAGAAAATAGTTTTTATTATAAATAAATCAATAATAAGGACACTACAAAAGCTTTAATTTCTTGAATAAAATTGAAGTTTTCTGTCTTTCATCATGGCACAACCTTTCATGTATCAATGTTTTCAGCCATACCATGCTCAGTAGCAAAAATAGCTATAGATTACTAAAATTAGTCAATCTTGGTGTGTTCATCATTGATCTGAATTAATTTTTTTCATTAACTTAATTTTAGAGTCTAAAAATTTAGAGAAGCTACTTTAACACCTTGCATTACTTAAGACAGTAATAAGCAATGTTCGAATTAATGACTTTGAGCCTAAATATCTTAATAAACTTGAATAAATCAACTGGTCTTGAATTCATTCATTCTTCTTTCTTTTTTTAACGGTTAGGTAAAATATTCCTTGCATGACAATGTCTTGTGAGATATTTTGAATACTCTAATTTTAAGGCAAAATATCAAAATCCACTAGATTAGTAGGTGTTCGAAAATCACAATCCAAATTCTATATAACTGCTTAAACTTCACATGAATTTCTACAGCAATCTCAACTTATAAAGAATACAACTTTCTTCTCAACTGTTCTTCTACATAACATGGTTACATATTCGCTACAATCTCCAAATATTTGATATCATATTTTTTGTGTTGCTTTTGATTTGAAGGTTCGATTAAAAGGATGAGGTCTTCACATTTTAGCAAATGTCAAATTATCCTTTAAGTATTCTATTAGTTTCTTTGTTAGTAGCCTCTACAAAACACATTTTTAAAGCACTGAGCATTTGTAAATGATTTCGGGCATCATTGACTTCATAATGAACAGAGTACACAGGCCACGGGTTCCACGCTATCCTCAGACGCCTTAACTAGTGTTCGGAGCTGGTTGGACTCAGGGATACTCTTGGCCCCGGGAGCAAATCCCTGCCACATTCAAATTTGCCAGGATTAAAAAATGTCAAACGTTCTAACAAGAACTTCTTGCTAATTTGTTTTGTTTTCTTTTACAACAACGTATTGTTGTGATTTATTAATAGTCTATTTTTTTATTCCGATTTCTGATTCCTCCCAATTGCATGCAACTTTTGTAATGTTGAGCCCTCGTTCAAGAAAGGCTATTTTTTGGATATATGTGTGCCAAGTTCTGATTCCATTAGATTAAGATAAACAAATTTTGTTCATTATTTTTGTTTATGCCACAAAACAAAACAAAAACATTAAAATTAAGATAATGATGCTTTGGAAGAAATAAACCATTTAAGTACGCCAACTATTTTTTGCAAGTAGTCTATTTACGTGAAAATAAAACTTGAATCAGTTACGTTTACCATCACATTATTGTAATCAAAATTGAATGAGTTACGTGTATCATCACATTACTGTAATCAAACTTGAATGAGTTACCTGTACCATCTCAATAGTTTTCACATCAGTTTTATTTTATTTTTATTTTTTTTTAATTTTGCACCCGGGCTAACGAATCTTAGAGGGAACATTGAAGGTAAGGGAAATAATTATAACTTTTATCAACATTAACATGTTTCTGTTAGCTTAGAAATAGAATCGGTTTGAGAAAGGGAATTTTAAAAAAAATAATATTTGCAGCTTTAATTCTTAGCTCGTATTGAAATTTTCATTACATCAAATTCACTCTCTACTTGTTACACTAAGGGACATCACCTGCGAGTGCGGACGTTTGGCCGAAGTAACGTCAGTAATGGCCCCTCTTATAACTTAGGTTAATTGATCTAACACTTTTCGTGAGTCATTAGTCATGACGTGTTGACAACGACACATTATTTTGTTTGTTTGTTTGTTTTTCCAACATGAAGTTGTTTAATAAAAAAACTTTATATTGAAACGTATCAATTCCTGATCCATTTTTTCGTGTGGGTGTGTGTGTGTGCGTGCTTGTTTCAGTCCACATTCATTAATCTAGTACAGTGGTCCTAAAACTAAGTAGCTGTATTACATGCAAACAGGGTATGAGTGAGCACGTCAAGACGTCACAAAACAGCGAAAGTTTCGACAAACAGCCTTCTTCAACAAAAGGCGCAGCTAGGAATTTGTAGGGTTTAGGGGCCCCGGAGGGGGCGGGGGCTTGGCCTCTTTGGGGGCCCTGCATACATGGCGGTGGTGTAATATTTAATGTAAAAAACTTTCGGACACTCCTTAGGGGGCCCCCTCATCTGGCGGCCCGGAGGGACTTTCGAATTTGTACCCCCTACCCTAGCTACGCCACTGTCTTCAACGAAAAAATAGTACACAGGCAAATAAAACGAATATCAAGAATTTAAAACTTAGCGGCGGTGAAATCCAGAGCCAAAGAGAGGACACCGGTGTGACAACAGACCAACTCTATATACCATATCCATTCTTTAAATACTTCTATTTCGCTGGTTATTACGCACTTCAAAATAACTGAGAGTAAGCGCAGATTTGTACGCTCATTGAGGCAGACATATTTTAGTACAACTTTCAGAGCGCTACAGTGGTGAGCAAATAAAACACCAACCATCTCTCGATCACTCAACGACGCTACCCGCTTCCCAAACCAACTACTCTTTGTTTCACTTTCAGGGAAACCCTTTAATATAAAAGACAATTGGGAAAAATTCCTCTAGGCTGGCATTATGTAAGGACTCTTGACCTCTGACCTTAAGACACCGCGACATTGCGGCTGGAAATGTCTAAAAAAAAATAACAGGGAATTTCTCAAGTCACGTCAGGTGTGTGTGTGTGGGGAACAAAAAAAAAGGGGGGGGGGAGAAATTTCATCATCATTTTTTTTTCTCAAGACAATTACCAAACGAAATCTATAAAGTTTTCTACATGATGAATTGTGCCTTACCCCTCCCTCCCCACCACCCTTTTTTTTTAAATTTATTTTACGCACATTAAACTTGGAGGTAAAACAACAGATAAATAAATGGCTTGTAAAGGGAGACAACTTTTAAACAAAGGGAGAACAATCATTCGAACTTAGTTCACAGCTGAACGCAGTTTACAGGGTGATTAGTGATCTAAAGTCAAAATAAAATCTTGGGTGAGGGGGGCAGAGGGGGAGAGTGAGTGAGAGAGAGAGAGGGGGGAGAGAAAGAGAGAGCGAGGGAAGAGAGGGGCAAAGAGAGAAGGGGCAGAGTAAGAACGTGAGAAAGAGGGCAGCACAGATTGTGACGCGAGAAAGAGGGTAGCACGGTTTGTGACATGAGAAAGAGGGTAGCACGGATTGTGACGTGAGAAAGAGGGAAGCACGGATTGTGACGTGAGAAAGAGGGAAGCACGGATTGTGACGTGAGAAAGAGGGAAGCACGGATTGTGACGTGGGAAAGAGGGAAGCACGGATTGTGACGTGAGCAACGGGGGAAGCATGGATTGTGACGTGAGCAACGGGGGAAATTATAAATGAAGAGAAGTTGAAAAATACTATTGTTACTATTTGCGATTCTCTAATTCTGTAATTACTTTTGGTAGACTGACCGCACAGATGTGCACTGAATATGTCCATATATGGCAAATGGTTTTCCCCCGAGGAACACAACCAACTGTTTAGAGCTGGGAAGGAGAGAGAGAAAGGGATAGAAAGAGAAATTCATGCTGTTGTTTCTTGGAAAAATTACTCACACAAGTGGACAAATACATTTGGCTATTAGGCTGAATTCTGATTGGTTAGCGACACGAAACACACAGACTCACTCGAAGATCAAGGTCGCACCGAGCCGTCTAGCCCTGAGGAAGGATGTGTCACGGTCACGTGACGGGTAGTAGTAGCCCGAGCCTCACACTGTGATCTGTTCTTGAGGCATGCGTTTGGATTGTGGACGAGGTGAGTGGTCGCTCTTCTTCTTATTCTAATTCTATATATTAAGAACCCACAATCGACGCATCGATCCTTCACGCCCACGTGTATGTTGAAGGGATGGGGTGAGGTTTACAATGTTTCCGTGAAGAGGATGACTTCAGCGTTCGCAAGGGCTTCTTGGCAGTAGCGGCGCGTTTTCCGCTATCTCTATGCCATTCAAACTCCAAGCGACATTTCATCGGCGCAATCATTTATTTCTGTGGCAGCTCTCAAATATTAATTAATCAATACTGTACTAAAAACACATCTCTTCAAACTTTACTTTCAGAACAAATTAAACAACAATCAAGTATTTCTTTAAATGATAAACGTGGCTTATGTACAATTTAAGGTCGTTATATGTTGTAGTTAGATATGAATGTTTTATATTGGGTGCAGTGGTAATTATATGTGTTTTACTATTGTTTGTGTTTTACTATAGTTTATGTTTTACTATAGTTTATGTTTTACTATAGTTTATGTTTTACTATTGTTTATGTTTTACTATAGTTTATGTTTTACTATTGTTTATGTTTTACTATTGTTTATGTGAAGCACCGTGAGCCCAGTAGCTTGCTGGGGTACAGCGCTATAGAAATTATCAAGTTATAATTATAAATCAACGCAAGAATTTTTTTAAAAGAAATAAATAAAAAGAAAATAAATAAATTTAAATGAAAATATAATAATATAATAGAGCAAGTCGTAGCATCGTGACGTAAGCAACTTTTACCGGGGGATGGAAGTTTTAGAGTCTGCTTTATATGACGACTAGATGTTTCATCGTCATAGGCTCCATATTCTCCAGAGACAACTAGGTAACGCGCCCGTGTTTATTGGCTGGGTATGGGGAGAATAAGCTACAGATGAGAAGGAAATAAGACTAAGAAAGACGTGGGTTATAGATTTAGTAAACCTTCATCTAGAGAGTACGATAATCTCATGGTTGGGGGGAGGGGAGGTTGGGGTGTGTGTGTTTTTTTTTGGGGGGGGGGTGTTCATAGGAGAAAATTTGTGGAAGGTTGATAAATGTGTGGTGGCATTCCTTTACAAGAATTTGTTGATGGGGGGCACCATTGTCATAACATCAGAGAGACTATTTCATTCACTGGATGACCTATTGCTACAGATATACACTATAACACACTCAAGACGACGTTGTTCTAACCGCCGAATGATTCGAGTGGTCAACGGACACGGTTGCGAGAAAGTCTCCCGATGGAGAAGTGTGTACAAATACACACGTGTCGGTGTGCGCACATGTGTGTGATGCTACAAAACACAAACTCGATAGTTAATGAGCTCACTACTTTCACTTTCACTTACTTCGCAACACTTCGGGTTTTCCCATAAGAGTATAATCAAAAGCGGCTCATTGCCATGCTATTAATGAGTCATACAGAATGCATTAGCCATGAAGTTTACTGATGTATTTGTAATTTAATAATGCTTGAATTAATTGTTTCCATCACACAATTCGTTTGTGTATCTTGAATTCAGTGACAATATTATATTTTGCGTTTTATGACAGGAGTCAGTTTCTTTTTAAAGTGTGTATAAATAGAGCATTCACCAATTAATAATACAGATGCAGCGTCCAGGATTTAAGGGCTCCACATTTATTGTTGCCAGCCACGACCATCTAACGCGGTACCTGGGATTTTATGATAAGTGTGTGGTTGGAGGATATATTCAATCATCAGATGATAAGTGTGTGGTTGGAGGATATATTCAATCATCAGATGATAAGTGTGTGGTTGGAGGATATATTCAATCATTACATGATAAGTGTGTGGTTAGAGGATATATTCAATCATTAGATGATCCTAGAAGTTTTTTTCTAAGAGTTTGACACACTCAAGGAAGTGGGAAGAAATCATAACATTAATTTCATTAAATTCAGGAGAACCCAAGGGAAGGCTCAGTCCTTTTAGAAAGTCGAACAATTTCTGGGACATATCTTTTGTTGCCACTTCTTTACAACTTTCTAACGACTTACCTGGAACTAGACTCAAGTTTTGGAGGTGTAGGGATGGGGCAGGTGGGTATTGATTGGCAACTACCTCAGTGACAGCAAGGACAACTAACTCAGTGACAGCAAGGACAACTACCTCAGTGACAGCAAGGACAACTACCTCAGTGACAGCAAGGACAACTACCTCAGTGACAGCAAGGACAACTACCTCAGTGACAGCAAGGACAACTACCTCAGTGACAGCAAGGACAACTACCTCAGTGACAGCAAGGACAACTACCTCAGTGACAGCAAGGACAACTACCTCAGTGACAGCAAGGACAACTACCTCAGTGACAGCAAGGACAACTACCTCAGTGACAGCAAGGACAACTACCTCAGTGACAGCAAGGACAACACGCAAAAGGGAACTGAGTGACAGCAAGGGTAATAAATAAATAAATTGAAAATGTATCTAGCGCAGTACCCCAGCTGGCAACTGGGCTCAAACCGCTGTACAAAAATATAGTAACACACATATATATCAATTCATTAATTCAATGTAAAGCATACATATCTTAAATACAAACTATAATGAAATTACGATGCATATACGCTACGATTATTATTTAAAGAAATGTTTAATTGTTGTTCAATTAAATTGTTTAAGTAAAGTTTGAAGAGATGTGTTTTAGTGCAGTCTTGAAGGCCTTAGTAGTTGGAATACTGCGATTGTGTAAAGATAGATAACTCCGCAATTTTTAATTATGTTTTTTTATTAATTTTTTTTTAAAAGAAAGACCTTTCACCAAATGTTTTAGTTTGTGTCTTAGAAACAGAGAGAATTAGTGTGTCTGCAGAAGTGCGTAGCTGACGAGTGGGTACGTAGACAGAGAGGAGTTCAGTAAGTTAGGAAGGGCGTGAGTCAGAAAAGAAGAGAACAGACATTTTGTTATCAATTCATGCTTGTAGCATTGTAGAGGGACCCAATGAAGTGAATAAAGTAGCGGAGCAATAGGGTTGTGTTAAGAACTAGCCTGGCAGCTGAACTTTGAACTTTCTGCAGTTCGAAAGAAGAGAATTACAATAATCAAGGCGAGAGAGAAGACGAGCACATGCTAGAGTTTTCGTTGCACTAATTGTTAGGTAGTGACGGATTGAGCTGATCTGGCGGATGGCGGCGTAGGCAGAGCGACAGATGTGAGTGATGAAGTTATTAGTAAACATGATGTAAGAAATTATGTAGCAAAGATTCCCATTTGATGTCGCGAAGTGTATATCAGAACTAGCTACTTGAATAGAAATCAGAAGAGACAAAGCACTGTGTGATTTATGATTGCAACTAGCTACTTGAATAGAAATCAGAACAGACAAAGCACTGTGTGATTTATGATTGCAACTAGCTACTTGAATAGAAATCAGAACAGACAAAGCACTGTGTGATTTATTATTGCAACTAGCTACTTGAATAGAAATCAGAACAGACAAAGCACTGTGTGATTTATTATTGCAACTAGCTACTTGAATAGAAATCAGAACAGACAAAGCACTGTGTGATTTATTATTGCAACTAGCTATTTGAATAGAAATCAGAACAGACAAAGCACTGTGTGATTTATTATTGCAACTAGCTACTTGAATAGAAATCAGAACAGACAAAGCACTGTGTGATTTATTATTGCAACTAGCTACTTGAATAGAAATCAGAACAGACAAAGCACTGTGTGATTTATTATTGCAACTAGCTACTTGAATAGAAATCAGAACAGACAAAGCACTGTGTGATTTATTATTGCAACTAGCTACTTGAATAGAAATCAGAACAGACAAAGCACTGTGTGATTTATTATTGCAACTAGCTACTTGAATAGAAATCAGAACAGACAAAGCACTGTGTGATTTATTATTGCAACTAGCTACTTGAATAGAAATCAGAACAGACAAAGCACTGTGTGATTTATTATTGCAACTAGCTACTTGAATAGAAATCAGAACAGACAAAGCACTGTGTGATTTATTATTGCAACTAGCTACTTGAATAGAAATCAGAACAGACAAAGCACTGTGTGATTTATTATTGCAACTAGCTACTTGAATAGAAATCAGAACAGACAAAGCACTGTGTGATTTATTATTGCAACTAGCTACTTGAATAGAAATCAGAACAGACAAAGCACTGTGTGATTTATTATTGCAACTAGCTACTTGAATAGAAATCAGAACAGACAAAGCACTGTGTGATTTATTATTGCAACTAGCTACTTGAATAGAAATCAGAACAGACAAAGCACTGTGTGATTTATTATTGCAACTAGCTACTTGAATAGAAATCAGAACAGACAAAGCACTGTGTGATTTATGATTGCAACTAGCTACTTGAATAGAAATCAGAACAGACAAAGCACTGTGTGATTTATTATTGCAACTAGCTACTTGAATAGAAATCAGAACAGACAAAGCACTGTGTGATTTATTATTGCAACTAGCTACTTGAATAGAAATCAGAACAGACAAAGCACTGTGTGATTTATTATTGCAACTAGCTACTTGAATAGAAATCAGAACAGACAAAGCACTGTGTGATTTATTATTGCAACTAGCTACTTGAATAGAAATCAGAACAGACAAAGCACTGTGTGATTTATTATTGCAACTAGCTACTTGAATAGAAATCAGAACAGACAAAGCACTGTGTGATTTATTATTGCAACTAGCTACTTGAATAGAAATCAGAACAGACAAAGCACTGTGTGATTTATTATTGCAACTAGCTACTTGAATAGAAATCAGAACAGACAAAGCACTGTGTGATTTATTATTGCAACTAGCTACTTGAATAGAAATCAGAACAGACAAAGCACTGTGTGATTTATTATTGCAACTAGCTACTTGAATAGAAATCAGAACAGACAAAGCACTGTGTGATTTATTATTGCAACTAGCTACTTGAATAGAAATCAGAACAGACAAAGCACTGTGTGATTTATTATTGCAACTAGCTACTTGAATAGAAATCAGAACAGACAAAGCACTGTGTGATTTATTATTGCAACTAGCTACTTGAATAGAAATCAGAACAGACAAAGCACTGTGTGATTTATTATTGCAACTAGCTACTTGAATAGAAATCAGAACAGACAAAGCACTGTGTGATTTATGATTGCAAAAGATGAGTTCTTCATTCTTGTCATCCTTCAGCTGAGCTTGCTGAAAGTCATCCACGACTTGACCCCACCAATGCACTCCTGCATCACTTTGGGCAGTGGAGTCAATATCAGAGGGATGAGTGTATAGCTGCATGCCATCTGATAAAGATTGGCTTTTAACTGCATGCGTTTAGAGCAGTAGAATTAGTGGTGATGTATACAGAGCGGAAAGTACCAGACCAAAACGGAGCCCTGATGCAACAACAAACACCATGTCAGCTCTGTGAGAGAGGCACTGACACCACCTGTGATCTGTTGGAGAGGTAGGGATCGAAACCAAGCCAGAACTGAGCCAGAAACTCCAAAGAGATGTTGAAGGGCTTCTGAGGAGTGTTTGATGGTCAACGGTATCAAAGGCTGCACTAAGATCTAAGAGAACCAATGTAGAGTTTTAACCACTGTCCAGTGCGAGCAGGGGGTCATTTCTTACCTTCAAGAGTTTCCGGGTTTAAATTAAAATTGATCGTAGTCCCAGAATCAAATTTTTAGGAACCAAAAGTAACTTTATCATCATTGATTGTTAATATCCTTTGTTGTTGTTGTAAAAATATGTTTATTTCTCTTACAAAATCCAAAACTCGGAACAACACACAGATGTAGAGACAAAATAAAACTACAGAAACCTTGGGGAAACAACTTTATTTTAAAGGTCACACCGCGCTTTAAAAAAAAAGTACTGTAGAGCTACGCCTTGAAGTGATATTGAAAACAGGACTTTACAGGACAAAACCATTGGGAGAAACGCCGTTAAAGTCAACAGTCGAACCAAAAACAAACCGTTAACATCTAAGCACAGGATTCAGTTCCGTTTTTAAGTTTTACAACTAGCTCCAAAATGACGTCGAGTCGCAAACAAACCTGCCGACGAATACTTCTGTTGACCTTTGGTCTAAGTGCCCTCATCGACTTCCTCTTGGACTGGCTGTTTTACACGGAGAGTGCCACGGTCACGACAGGTCTGGTGTACGGCGAGACAAGCCCTCACGTGGTCAAATCTCTGCTGGCGTTTTCTATCATTGGGTCCGTGTTCTTTGTTTGTGAGATCTTGTGCCTGGTGTGGGAGTTTCGTTGGAAATCACGCGAAGGGAGCCGCCAGGCGTTGGCCTCTGATGTACTGTCCCTGTTTGTTGTATGGGTCGAGGACTTGCCCCAGATTTCCATCAACTTGTATCTCGCCGTGTGTCGTGAGGAGGCTTTCGACAATATCCAGCTGGTCAAGGCGATTGTTTCACTTATAGACAACGTCTTCAGATTCGTCTTGACAATGGTTGAGTACATGTGTAAATCTAAATGTAAATCTAAATCTCGGTCTGAAACTGTAAGCGATTCTGAAAACAAGGAATGTTGTAGAAGAGGAAGACGGTGCACCAGCGTACTTATTCGCGCTGGAGCTATCGCCGAAGTCACAATGGCCGCATGCATTTCTTATTTAATATTTTCACGGCGCAGTGGAAGGGACGGCACGTACTTCAACAACGTCAGTGTCTTCATGACCATGTCCCCGTACTCGGACGCCGGTCATCTTGGTGCGGGTGACAAGGACCCGGTGGTCAACTGGATGCAACTGACTTCCGTCAACAACATCCGGGCAAGCGATACCAATCAACCAATACTATTTAGTTTACAGTACGAGAACAACGGTACAGACGCGCTGAAACTGTCGGTCTGGGAAAATAATAAAAATGTTTGGTCCCCTCCAAACTGTTTTGTGCTTAACCTGAATTACGGCCACGTAACCCAAGAACTGAATTCTACGTGTGGATCGAAGGGATACTTTGGAAACTCATCAACCCAAGCTTTCGTTAAGTTTCGTTTCGATCCTCCCAAAGGGATTTTGCAAGATCGTATTTTAGGCCAAATCTTCTTCAACATGAAGCTATTAGAAAATGGCACATGCAAGGACATCATAAGATATTCCGAAGACATTAGTCAGGTCAGTGCACACCCGGGAACAATTGTAATGCACTACTTTAGAATAAATGAGAGCCCCCCGGGCGACCAAAGTTATTTACTTGGAAATGGAACTGGTGCCAGGTTTTTCAGAAAAGAAGATCTTACGGACGTGACGGAGGCCTGGAAGACATGTGAAACATCCGGAAGTCTAGGCCCCGCCCTTGACCCCAAGATTGTCATTAATTGTGAGAGAAGCGAGGAGTGAGTGCGAAAAAAAACAACACGGAAAATCACCCAACATTTAAAAAACGCCAACTTTCTTAAGGTTGGTCCACACCTCTCAAATGCTCGCGAGCATTTGATCAAATTTGAGCGACATTTCATTTCAACTTAATTTTTAAATTTTTTATTTTGCATGAACTTTACTAATTTATTGTTTGCACGATGTGTTGCATGAATTCTATTTGCATGAAATATGAACACTTCATATGAGGCCTAGCATGTTTTCCTTAACACCCCCTGTGCTCTAGCTAATAACTCGGTTTTAATTAGTTTTAAAAAAATAAAATAAAAACCTTTTTACTGTCTTGACAGCACCACCCGGCACAAACATCTTATTACCATTCTATTTGTCAAACGTAAATAAAGTTTCAAACAAACAAAAGCTGGTTGTAGACGCCCTGTTATGAATGTTGATCTTTTCCTGCCTACACTTTTACTTTTGTTGTCATTGTGAATGTCAGAACTGAGATTCGGAGTTTGTTTTTTTTTCAAACCGTATACCGGTTATGTAAATCCGATTTTAAACCACTTATCGTTTTACAGCTGACATTCTTATGAGGAAAGCAAGATTATAATATGCTTTCGATACCGTAACGTAAGCTACAGAAATAGATGCGACACAGTGTCAAGGTTGAATTCTGTATTTTCCACTTTGAGATGAAAATAAAACAAATTTTCTACAGTATGTTTATTTTTAAAAAAACAACATTATTTATCAAACAACATAATATCATTAATAAACAAAAATAAATTAACTGAGTTGCAATCACGCTTGGGTGAAATGGGAAACAAACCATAGACTATAGAAGATACGAAATGGCGGCCATATTGAATGAAAATGTCAGCAAATGCGGGAATAAATTTTGTTCAAATAATTTTGAAGTTTTCAGAACGGAAATGATTTTTTTTTAAATTAAATTCGATAATCGCTTTTTTTTTAAATTTTAAAACCGATTATCGCTTTCAAAACTGACAATCGGATTTCCGATTATCGTTTTAAAAACCCTAGTTTTCACTCAGGTAAGTCATTAAATCTGAGTAAATGACAACAAGAGTCAGGGCTCTTGGATGCTGGCTCAACAGAGGGAGAGGGAACAAAAATATATTTTTTTTAAAATCTTTTTTGAATTACTCCCCTTTGTTTCTACGAGAACGAAAGAGAAAGAATTACTATTTTCGGGAAAACATGGGATAATTACATTTTTAAAGGCTTAAAATAAAAGCGTGGGTCACTAGAGATGTGAATATGTACATTCTATTATTTATCTCTCAATAATAATTCCTTCAAAGGAAAATTAAAAAGATATCTATTAAAAAGTTTAATATGGTAAGCGCTTGTTCATGAACCTAGTGATGTGGTTATTTACCCCAGATTCGGCCTTATGGTGTGATACAGGTCCTTACATGTGATACAGGCCCTTACACGTGATACAGGTCCTTACATGTGATACAGGCCCTTACATGTGATACAGGCCCTTACATGTGATACAGGCCCTTACACGTGATACAGGTCCTTACACGTGATACAGGCCCTTACACGTGATACATGCCCTTACACGTGATACAGGCCCTTACACGTGATACAGGTCCTTACACGTGATACAGGTCCTTACACGTGATACAGGTCCTTACATGTGATACAGTTCCTTACATGTGATACAGGTCCTTACATGTGATACAGGTCCTTACATGTGATACAGGTCCTTACATTTGATACAGGCCCTTACACGTGATACAGGCATTTACACGTGATACAGGCCCTTACACGTGATACAGGCCCTTACACGTGATACAGGTCCTTACACGTGATACAGGTCCTTACACGTGATACAGGTCCTTACACGTGATACAGGTCCTTACACGTGATACAGGTCCTTACACGTGATACAGGTCCTTACACGTGATACAGGTCCTTACATGTGATACAGGTCCTTACATGTGATACAGGTCCTTACATGTGATACAGGTCCTTACATGTGATACAGGTCCTTACATGTGATACAGGTCCTTACATGTGATACAGGTCCTTACATGTGATACAGGTCCTTACATGTGATACAGGTCCTTACATTTGATACAGGTCCCTTACACGTGATACAGGCCCTTACACGTGATACAGGCCCTTACACGTGATACAGGTCATTACACGTGATACAGGTCCTTACATGTGATACAGGTCCTTACATGTGATACAGGTCCTTACATGTGATACAGGTCCTTACACGTGATACAGGTCCTTACATGTGATACAGGTCCTTACATGTGATACAGGTCCTTACACGTGATACAGGTCCTTACACGTGATACAGGTCCTTACATGTGATACAGGTCCTTACATGTGATACAGGTCCTTACATGTGATACAGGTCCTTACATGTGATACAGGTCCTTACATACACTTACACAGGCCTTGGGCACCCAACCCTTATGAGTCTTTAACAAAAAGTAACTATCCCTGGTTGAAAGAAAAATATTCGTACTGACATTTTCTTTCTTAAAAATGCGTGCTTAAAAATAATGATACGATTTTTCATCCTATAAAATAAAAGGCAAGTTTCTGTCCGTTCATCTATAGCGATTGGTCCCTCAAACACATATGACTCCTACAGCCAATCATATTGAACACGTTTAAGCCATTTACGCGGACGTTCAAAACGAGTTATTTTTGGTGCAGTATTTCTTCCAAGACATTATTTTGAGTTATGCGCGTTGGGATTTATAGCAAAAAGCTCTGTTTTTACGAGTTATTTATTTTAACTATAATGAATAGTATTTTTGACGTGATGCACATATAATGCCGGTCGAGACGGCTGTTGGAGGGGAGTTACAACATGCTACCGAACGGTGGCGGAACGTCCTTGGATGGGCTTTGTTGCTCGTATATATTTATATATTCTAATGTCAACTCTACTCGACTACTGAGATGAACATCTTGTCTCTAATTTCAGATATGAATGGTGAAAATAGGATTGATTAAGAGGTTTACAGATGAACAATTATCATTTGCCAAATGGCGTTGAATACGGCTGCGTGTGATGTCCACGGACCATCAGCCATAAGACATAGACACATGCATCGTTTCTGTTGTTTTGTCGTAACTCGAGGGAAACTGTGGCAATATTCAAGACCCCGTGCGTAAGAAGGAACGCTAACTATCATAGGAGATGTTGGCGTTGGGGTGTAACACAGCTGACAAGAGAATGAAAGACTGCACGTGACGACATGAAAGACTGTACGTGACGAGAGTGTTTTCTTTAGGCTGCGCAGATCTGACTGAGACCGCGCAGCAGTTTAGAATTACCGCGCAGCTAATTTTTTAATATATTGCACAAAAAATGTATTATGGGCAACTTTGAGCATCCTCTTTTTTAAACTTTGCACATGTCATGACGGGCCCCATGTAACGGTTGGATGAAAGTCAACTGCCAAGTATGACAAAAACATCTAATACATAATCGCCGTTCGTATGCGTGTGCCTCCTCATCGAAAGACGCGCAAAAAGGCGCTCGAAAGGCGCAAAAAGGCGCGCAAAATTATCTAATATATAAAGCTCAGTTGGTGTTTGTATCTTTGTATGTTTGTATGTTTCACTTTTCGACTTTCTGTTACACAGCCACGGAAAAGCCAAATGACGGACGGGGACCAAATTTGGCAGGACGGTTCCTTTTACCCTGAAGATGGTTTTAAGATAGTTTTTGTAATTGTCCCTTCTGCCCGAATGCCGTAAATTAAATAATCAGAAAATGCAGAGACAAAGAATGAAAAATTTAAACTCATTTCTATATTGAACAACTCTACGCTGACGTTCAAATTCCGTTCAAAGCGAGTTTAAAATTTTTTTTTCCCCAATACTCTATTTTCAGCGGTGCGCATTCAAAAAATATTATATTGTCTAATTGCGGTGCGCACATTTTCGTGTACGCTTCTTAATTTGAGCTGTGCAGTACAATGAATTGTCATTTTCTTTACTGGTACTTTCTTTATATGATAGACACGTAAACATATTTAATTACAACTGCCACACGATGCATTATGTTTAATTGTTTACACGTTTAAATTTAATTGCAAATTTATTGTCATTATTTTCTTTTCCATAACTCGACATTTATTAAAAACCTATTTATGTAATAATCGTGTCAGTATTTTTTTCAGTGCGCGTTCTAAAATCTTTTATCGCCTGATTACTGTGCGCACATTTTCGTGTACGCATCTTAAATTTAGCTGTGTCCTATTAATATAACATTTATATTTTGCTTGTCTTTTACATAAGCTATTGTCTTTTACATAACCTATACACTTACACAATTAAACTTAGGCTACCGGACCTATTAACATAGTAGATTAAACTAAACACAGTGATCGTAAAAACGCTTAATTTTTTTGTTTTGCGAATTGAATTTGTTATGTTCATTCCTTTGTAGTTGGATTCACATAGGCCATTTTTAAAATCAATTATTGTCATTGTTTAACATTCGTTTTTTAACAGACATTTGATTTGTTTTATTATTTTTTTTAAATGTGGAATATAATTTCTTTATTTTTTAGAAACAAAATCTGTTGTTGGTCCATGAAAGTGACTCAAAAAAAGAATTTCATTACTTTATGATATTATACCAATTGCATAAAGCAGTGAATTTTAATCGTAAATGTAGACACAAATATATAACAATTCAAATATTATTTCCAAGTTAGAACAACTATAAATACATTACAAAAGTAGAGTTATTTTTGGTCCAGTTGTTATGAGCAGACTTTTTATTAAGCCAGAATATTTCTATAACCATTTATTATTATTGTCTAAATACGGTGCGCCCATTTTCTTGAATTCTTTTTAATACGACTGCTTTAGTTTCTTTCAAGTATTTTAGAAAGTACATTTCATATATAACATTTATAATTTAATTTATTGGCGCTATAGGTTAAGTAGATTTTGTCTTTGAGGGGGGGTAGTGCCATTTTATCTTTATCTCATAGACGCTGATGCAAATATTGTATTAATTACAATTGTGTTACGATGCAATGTCTTAAATATATATGAGCTTTTTTATTGACGACCGTGGTAGAGATCTTATGGAAAAATGTCAACAACGCAGTAGCCCTTTTTTAATGGATACAAACAAACATACAAATATCAACTGAGCTTTATATATTAGATATGCGTTTAAATTATTTTATTTCAATTTTTCCACGATGCATTGGATTAATATTCTACATGTGTGAATGAAATTGCGATTTTAAAAAAAATATAATTCATAACTCGACATTTAATTAAAAACCATAGATGTAGCGAGTTTATTTTATGTGGAAAGCGATGGCCTATGTCAAAAAAAACTTACACTTTAAAAAAGTTTACATAAGCTATACATTATAAACTTTCGCTACCGAACGTATTAACAGAAGTTGACTAAATTTAATAAAGTGATCCTGAAAACGTTTATTTAATATGAATTGCGAATTGAAAATGTTATGTTCATTGCTTTGTAGTCGGAATAACATAAGCCACTTCTAAAGCTGCTTTTTCATCATTTTTTAGATGTGCTTATTCACAGACAGTTACATCTTTTTTTTAATGTGGATATATTAAAAAAAATTTCAGAAACGAAATCTGGTGTGTGTATTGAATATAATTGAAAAAATATGATGCCTTATCAGAAATAGGGAAAAAAAATGATACCTTTTTGAAATTATACACATTGCATAAAAACCGTAAATATAAATGGTAAAATTTAGAGACATACAATTGTTTTAAATATTATTTCCCTGTTAAAACAACTATGAATACGTCATAAAGAGTTACTTTGGTCCAGTAAATTTACTTTTTAACAAGACTTTATTTTATGCGGCCAGCTTTCTATAATCTTTTATTGTCTAAATGTGGTGTGCACATTTTCTTGATATCATTTTAATACGACGGTTTTTTTTAAAAGTATTTTAGAAAGTACATGTATAATTTTGTTTTGTTGCCGCTATGAGTTATGTAGCCTTTGCCTTTTTAAGGGATAGTGCCATATGTTCTTTATCTCATAGACGCGGTTACAAATATTATATTACTTACAATTGTGTTACTATTACTATGCAGTATCGTAATTATATATGAAATTTTTGAGTGATGAGGGTGGTAGAGTTCTTTCGAAAAACCTATCAGTTATGTTTATTTAGTACAAGTGGGAATGAAATAGTAAATTTAGTTATTATGGTTGTCAAGATTCATTATTTAATAAATCACATCTTTTAAATAGTAAGGTAATGTTAAAAGGCACTGCATTACGTGAAAACAACTCACGCGGTAAAATGGTAAAAATTAAATTGTGTCTGTTGTTTTTTTCTCTCTCTCTTTTTTTTCCTAAATATATTTATTTATATTTAATTTTTTTCCCCTTAAAATGGAATATCTCTGTTTCCCCATAAGATTTTAACTAATACATGAATCTGAAATATAACTTGGCAAATAAAAATTGTAATAACCAGCAACTAATACTGGGGAAAAGGATCAGCACACTCCCGCTACATAGTGCGGGTATATTTCTAGTTAGCAAATAAACAGGTCAACAATACTGAAACAAACTAAGCGACGGAAAGAAAACCTTTCGGGGGAAACCCCTTTGGTTTCTTGGAACTTGCAGCTGTGTAAGCGACCAAATCTTGACGGCACATTCACCGCAGGTGGGAACATCACACGCACACATTCACGTGAGCTCTTCAGTGGACCAGCGAGAGGTAAGTTTGCCCGCGACCCCGACTTGTGAGCGGTGTGAAATATTTCGATGGTGTCATAAGTGACTGGTAAGCGTCCGGTGGAAACAATTGTGCCAACGACGCTCTAGAAAGTTCTTCATCCGAGTGGCTAGACGCGTGATCCCGGTATGTGCCGATATCACGTGACCTTCTTGAAACCGTCTTGAGGCCAACGGACTACTTCGGCTGTATCGCCTGGATTATCCGTGCCATGGTGGGTTCCATTCGAAGTTTTGGTCCTAAATTTAGTGCCAAAAGTTTCATCTATGGTTCGTTGATCACTGCACAAAATATAATAATTTAAAAAAAACACATGTGCAAAAGATGCGAAGTATCTATTTCATTGTGTTGAAAAACTGAACACCCTGTAACAATAGATATTGCGTTATCGTTATCAAAATTTGCTGTGCTTTAATTCAAAATTTCCGATTTAGCAATATTCTAGCTACCATTGGTCCTGTTGCCAGTTTTGTTAAGTGCCAATGTTCTAATTACCCTTGTGCAAATGTTCTAGATGCCGTCAAATTTAAATATTTAAATATCAACGAGATTTAAGTTGCTCGATTTGTTCTACGACACATACAAAAAGCCCGTAAGATAACATGATCTTATCTCATGATATGAACAAATAATGTTGTTTGTCCGTCGCGATCGATGAGAGCCATTCTGCCGGCACGGGTTCAAAATAGCGACTGTCAAAACAGCCACCGTCATAATAGCGACTGTCATAGTAGCGACTTCAAAATAGCGACTGGATCAAAAGAGCGACTGTCATAACAGCGACTTCACCGCGTAGCTATTCTTGTCCAACCGTTCACCTAACACAGTGGTTCCAAACTTTTCTGACACATAGACCCCATTACATTGTCTAAACTTACCCAAGGACCCCAAGTGAAAAAAACTACATAAATGCATAGTACAAAAATAAAAACTAAAAAAATTGCAAAATTTTGATGAAGTTTTTATTGAAATTATAAATTTTGATTAGAATAAAAATTAAAAACGATTAAAGACTTGGACTAACATGCTACATACACACGCACTCATTCATATACAAACAGCTGAAATTATGTGACGTTTATCTCATTTTGATGAAGTATTTATTGAAATTAAAAATTGTGTTTAAAATAAAATTTAAAACAATTAACTTATGCTACAAATACACGCATTCATTCATATACAAACAACTGCTCAGTAAATTTAAAATTATATCAACAAAGAATGAAAAAGTTTAACAACCCCGTAAAAACAAAGTTTTTGACTATAAATCCCTTATATATGAGACATAACTAAAAGTATTGATTATGTTCAAACGCGACAAACATTTACAGACTGAAACCGAAATTATCTCCCATGGCTTTAAAACCGGGGGGAGGGGGTGTGGACATCGACAGGTGACGTCAACGCGTTAACTCAACTGGCACGTGAAAGAAAAACAATAACAAACTGTGAAATTGAATTACATATGTTGTATAGAGATAAACTAAAATGAATTAATTTAATTACGGTACATTCGATCGATCTGAAATTTTGATACGGTGCATTGTTAGGTGCCACGAGTCTATGTGCAAAATGTCAGCTCGATGGCATCACGAAAAGTGTGTCATTTTTTACTTTTGTTTTACCACCCGTGAACGGCGAATGAAGTTAATATAAGGGATTTAATAACATTTTATTTGTCTTAGCTACATAATGCGTAAATGATTTAAGAAGAACATTTAAAACAGATTAGAAAAGATCAAGGTTACTCAAATTATGCGACATTTATCTCTAAATTGTGAGCAAGTGCTCGAAGGTATTGTAGAAGATCATACTGATCTCGATGTTGCTGTACAGCAGTGATTCGTGTCTTCATTGTCACGTATTTCTTCATTCTCTTAGTCCGGTCACTGCCTTGTAGCAGGTGGGTAAGATTTGTGCGTTGAAGGGATTCCCCCCCCCACCCCCCGCCAAAGAGCTTCGATAAATCTGAAGATGGATGGGTAATGAATTTCAGCTAAGCCTTGAAAAGCTTTGTGCCAACTTTCGAGCTGATTGTTATTTCATGGCAGTCCTGCATCTTGTCGAGATTTCAAACTCCATTTATGTATAGGAAATAACGGCTGTCTTCTATCTCCGCGTCTGTTTCTCCGCCCTACATAGTTATCCTCGAAGTAATTCACAAAAGCATTAATTCTGGAGGGCAGTCTGCCACAAGTTCATCAAAGGCATCGCTTACTTCATCGACAGGTAGAAGGCAAGAGCAATGAGCATTTTTAATGCAATCAGAACATTTTCCTCTTGCACATAAAAAAGTCGCTATTTTTATACAGTCGCTGTTACGATGCTGTCGCTATTATGACAGTCGCTGTTTTGACATTCGCTATTTTGAAGTCGCTATTATGACGGTCGCTGTTTTGACAGTCGTGAAGTCGCTATTATGACGGTCGCTGTTTTGACAGTCGTGAAGTCGCTATTATGACGGTCGCTGTTTTGACAGTCGTGAAGTCGCTATTATGACGGTCGCTGTTTTGACAGTCGCTATTCTCCCCGGATGCGATTCTACCATATTAGCTATGTGCTGCAGCAGCTTTGTAAATTGGTGATGATGAGAATGACTTGAGCTATGAATTTGTTTAAAGTGAGGAAGATTTGCGCCACAGGTCGACCTCACTCTCTCGCCCAAAGCCATCTGATCAAGTAGCAACATGTCGACCTCACTCTCTCGCCCAAAGCCATCTGATCAAGTAGCAACATGTCGACCTCACTCTCTCGCCCAAAGCCATCTGATCAAGTAGCAACATGTCGACCTCACTCTCTCGCCCAAAGCCATCTGATCAAGTAGCAACATGTCGACCTCACTCTCTCGCCCAAAGCCATCTGATCAAGTAGCAACACGTCGACCTCACTCTCTCGCCCAAAGCCATCTGATCAAGTAGCAACATGTCGACCTCATTCTCTCGCCCAAAGCCATCTGATCAAGTAGCAACATGTCGACCTCACTCTCTCGCCCAAAGCCATCTGATCAAGTAGCAACACGCTGACCTCACTCTCTCGCCCAAAGCCATCTGATCCAGCAGCAAGACGTTGTCTAGACAGCAGGGGCTGGGGTTGGGTGCAGAGGATGACCAGGACGTCCTGCGTGTCTCGTCATGCTCTAAGCTTCAAAGCACTCAACAATGCTTTGCTGCGAATCGCCTCTTAACCGTTGGCTCATAGAGGATCCAGCGAGCATGCAGCCGAAACCAGTCTACAAACGCTGGATAGTCCAACTTCACCGAGGTTTGTTTCCCATCGGTTACCCTCACCTGGTTTAGCCGGTCAGTCGAGACCGTTTACCCGGGTGTGGCCGCTGTGCATGCCACAGCTACTTGGAGCCACGGGTGAGAGCTGGGTGCCAGGTGGGGACTTAAGGTGGCGAACATCCCCAAAAGATGCACGACTGACCCCCAACCAGAGGCACTACCCTCCCATGTCACACATTTATCCCATGATATGAAACAGGTCGTGAGTTAGCTGTTTGTGTTTTTGCCTTTAAAACATCACCTCGCATTAAAACACCTCAGTTAAACAAGCCATAGGTTTACAATCAGCATGACCTCCAATCTCTGTTGTGTGAAGTGGTAACAATCTAAGCATGATTAGCAATGGAATTCGGTTTGGCAATTTTAACTTTTCGGTTCCACCTACATCTAAAAACGGCAAATAAAATGACGCAATTCCAATCGATTTAAACAGGATTTTGTTGAGATTTTTCCTAAATATCGGCAAGAGAGTGAAATATTTAAAAAATAAAATATAAAACAAAATCCCCGGGTCCGATTAGAAAAACTTCACAATAAATAAAAATCGTGTACAACTTGTCTGACATTTCTTTTCAATTTTTTTTCTGCAGCGTTCCTAAAACATACAACAGTTGTCTTTTAACAAAGAGACGACTTTGGATTACAGCTCATCATGGACGAAGTCCACACTGTGGTGTTGCTCATCCTCGTCTGCATTGACGTGGCGGACGTCATCAGCGACTGGCTGCTCTACGCCGACGTCAGCCTGGCGGAGAAAGGCCTGGTGTGCGGGCCGCCGGACATCCACGCCGTGCAGGCCCTCCTGGTGTTCACCTGCCTGGGGAGCATCCTGCTGTTCTTCGAGCTGCTCAACATGGTCTACGAGTTCCGCATGAACTTCAAGCGGAGCCCGTGCGTGGACGTCGACATTTTGTCCATCTTCTCCGTCTGGCTGGTGGACGTCACGCAGGTCATCATCAGCATGTCGCTCGCCCTGAACAGCGAGGAGGTCAGCAGGTTCCAGGTCAGCAAGGCCAGCGTCGTGCTGCTGAGCGTCTGCGTGCGACTGGCGATATCTTGCATAAAGTCCGAGTCTCATAAATCCCACAGGCACCAATGCTTCATCAAGGCCGGGATCGTGGCAGGCGGCGTCATCGAGTTGGTCTGCGCCAGCGTCATCTTCGCCCTGTACACCTCTGACCACGGCGCGGCCGGCGGTGCGGTTGTCGGGGTCAACGGGACCTACAGCGACAACGCCCACTTCAACAGAATCGGGGTGTTCGTCAACATCCCGGAATACTTCGACGCCGGGAACATCGGCCCCGGAAAACAAGATGCGGTGGTCAACTGGGCACAGCTGACGTCGGTGACGAGAGTACGGGCGAGTTCCGGTCAGCCGGTCATGTTCAGTGTCCAGTTGGAGACCAGCGGCACGGACACGCTAAAATTAGCCTTCTGGAAGAAGGACGATCAAACATGGCTGCCACCGACATGCTACGTGATTCACCCTACCACCGGCTCCGTGACGCCAGAATCGGCCGACATCTGCGGATCGAAAGGATACTTCGGAAACGGGAGCATCGAAGCTTTCGTCAAGTTCAAGTTCGAACCTCCGGGGGGTTTCTTCAAAAGACGGATCTTCGGACAAATCTACTACAATGTAAAGATCTTGGACAACGGGGTGTGCTCGGGAACAGACAGGTACTCGGACGCCGCTCGGCTGACGGCGAGGGTCCCGGTGACCCTGGTCTTGCACTACTACCGCGCCGAAAGGGGCGACGGGGGGTACTTCGCGGACGGTCAAAGCGGACTCAGGTTTTTCAGAAACGACCCCGACGATGTGACAGACGTCGCGGAGGTCTGGACGAGTGGGAAACTGAAGCGTAAAACAACAGGAAGTGTGAGCCCAGAGCTGGACACGAGCATGGACGTGGATTGTTCTAGAACATAAGGAGGAAGGGTGGTATAGCTTTGAATACCGAAAGCATTAATTGATAGTCATATTAATGACATCCCCTAGGCAAATTATGTTCATTACCTTTGCATTGCCGTATTTAGATCATCGTATTTTTTTTCAAACTTATTTGTAGTAGCTCAAAAGGATAAGTATTTTATTATTTATTTATTAATATATTGTAAAGGCCAGACCCGAACGGGCGATTAATCTTAACGAATTTCCGACATCGGGTGAGTTATTAAACTTAAGGTTATACAAGCGTATTTAACGATAACTTAACGGGTGGGGTGGGGGTATATGCATTTAAGTTTGAGAGACGTTGAACTGGAGCCATTGCCGTATGTAATTCACTTGTTTCCACGTCTTTTCTCAAAAACTCGCTAAAACGCATATTTAAACGTAGCAATAACAACAGAACCACGGGAACAGAGCGCACGTTTCGAACAATCGGATCTTGTCAAGTAGTTTTTGTTGTTTTATTAACATAGAAATATCAACACTATACGGGGCGTTTGTCAACATGAATAAATTTAAATGAACTCTCCATACACATTGTTTAAATCTGTGGCAGTTATAAAAAAATTTAACATAGACTCGATATTTATGATATTTACCACACAAAGTGACTCAGATGATGAACCACACAAAGTGACCCAGATGATGTACCACACAAAGTGACCCAGATGATGTACTTACAACAATTGGCTAAAAAAATATTTGAACGCTAACATTATTATTTTATGCACTAATATTATGGGTTTTTTTTATTATTAAAATATTATTATGGTGTTCCACGAAGAAATATGTCCTTGTTTTATTTGTGTTTTAATCTTATCCGCGCCTCGTTGTGTTTGTACTGTACTAAGACATTTCTAGATTATAATATAAAATAAAAGCTTCAATGTTCGAGCAGACTAACAAATTGTTAACAATGAACGAACTGCTCAGTTTAACAACAAATTATGATCTATGAACACACAGTTCAGTTTAACAACAAATTATGAACACACAGTTCAGTTTAACAACAAATTATGAACACACAGTTCAATTTAACAACAAATTATGAACTATGAACACACAGTTCAGTTTAACAACAAATTATGAACACACAGTTCAGTTTAACAACAAATTATGAACACACAGTTCAGTTTAACAACAAATTATGAACACACAGTTCAGTTTAACAACAAATTATGAACACACAGTTCAGTTTAACAACAAATTATGAACTATGAACACACAGTTCAGTTTAACAACAAATTATGAACACACAGTTCAATTTAACAACAAATTATGAACTATGAACACACAGTTCAGTTTAACGAGTGGTAGCTAAAAATACAAAATTGTAGTTATGTGTAGTAAAAAATGTTTAATATAATGCGCATCGATCAGGAATATGGTTATAAAAAGAATTGTCAATAAAATGCGCACCTTATTGCGCGACAGGAAAGGTTGTTCAATATAATACGCACCACGACACTATAGCAAAAAAATTTAACATGTTACATAGAGATAAACAAAGATAATCTAAAAAATCGGTACATTCGATTTATCTGAAATTTTGATACATCATTTTTATCATCGGCACGAGTCTGTCTGCAAAATTTCATCTCGCTAGCTTACGAGGAAGTGGGTTAAAAATCTATCCAAAGTTTTTTCGGCACCGCTCGTCCACCCGCCTGCCTCAAGCAAGCCAGCAGACACCACTAGTTAATATAAAGGATTTAATTTTAAAAAACGTATTTAAGTTTTTTTACTATAAATCCTTTATGTACGAGACATAACTAAAAGAATGTTCATTATAATATGCAGCGCAAGACAATCCAAAAATACAAAATTGTAGTTAGGGGCCATCCATATATTACGTACGCAAGGAGGGGGAGGGGGTCTTAAATTTACGGCCTTTTGCGTATGCATGCGTACTGGGGGGGGGGTCTCGACTGAATGTGTACGTACGCACACAAAATTTAAGTTGCATAATACTAAGCATAGAAAGTAAACCACTCTGACTGAAAACGTCATTCGAGACCGAGTCAATAATGATATGCAATAATGTTTTATAATTAATTGTAAACGAAATTTTCAATTTTTAATTGCTTGGAAGTTGGAAGTAATTAACAATAGATTCAGACCAAACGTTTACACATTATTAAAATAAATCCGTCAGATTTAGCTGTCCATTTCTTGAATTAGATGAAGTTTCTCTTTGGCCCACCGGTACCTTAGCCGTTGTAAACACACAACGGGACGGTGATTCCACGCACCTAGGGGAAAAGGGGGTGGGGGTTGTCTACCTATTTGTGACGATGTGTGATGTGGGGGAGGGGGGTGTTAGAGAAATGTGACGTCACATCAAAACTCGCAACTTTAAATAAAAGTTCCACTTAAATATTTGATTTGTTACATGGTGTTTAACATGACTTCACAAGTGTTACGATATTAGAATGCCAGCCTACACTAAATAAATACTTAAATGACAAAAAAGTGATTTTAAACATGCTCCTTTTCAAATAGAAAGTACAGCTTTTATGGGGGGGCAAAGCTATTTCACGTCATATTGGAGGGGGTGGGTCTAAGTTTTTGTGACGACGCGTGACAAGGGGGGAGGGGGTGAAAAATCTGCCAAATTCGCGTGACGTCATTTATGGATGGCCCCTTCTTGGGACCGTCCGTAAATGATGTTACACACCTAGAGGGGGGAGGGGGTCGACCATTTGTGACGAAGGGGAGGGGTAGTTTAAGAAATGTCACGTTAGATCAAAACGCGTAACTTAAAATAAAAGTTGTACTTAAATATTTGTTTGTTTACAATTTATTTAATGACGTTTTACATGGGCTTCGCGCATGTTACGATATTAAAGTCCAGCCTTACACTAAATATATACTTAAATTTAAATGACAAAAAAGTGTTGTTGTTGTTGTTTTTTTGTTATTGTTTTTTTTTGGGGCATTTTTATGACGTAATATTGGAAAAGAGGGGGGGGTCTAACTTTTAGTGACGACGCGTGACGTGGAGGGGGGATGAAAATCGTCTATAATTGCGGAACGTCATTAATGGACGGCCCCAAAGCTTTGACCCCCCCCCAAAAAAAAAGCCGCATTTTCAAATATTTTAGTGCGCATTTTCATGTGACGTCACATTTATTAAACACCCCCCTCCCCTCGTCACAAATGCCCCCTTTTTAGGCGTGTGACGTCATTTATGGAAGGCTTCAAAGAGTAAAACCAATCTCTTCTTTCTGACTCCGGGGGGGGGTGAGCGAATTTGTACGTACGCGTGGGGGGGTGTCCGGAAAATGTACGGGATGCAACGGGGGAGGGGGGTCAAAAATACGAATTTTTTGCGTACGTAATATATGGATGGCCATATATGTGTAGTAAAAAATGTTTAATATAATGTGCATCGATCAGGAATATGTTTATAAAAAGTATTGTCAATAAAATGCGCACCTTATTGCGCGACAGGAAAGGTTGTTCGATATAATACGCACCACGACACTTAAGCAACAAAACAAAAACAACATGTTACATAGAGATAAACAAAGATAATCTAAATAATATTTAAAAAATCTTTTTTTTTAAAAGGACACGCTTTTAACATAATCACTACTTTTAGTTATGTCTCATATAGAATCTATAAGGGATTTATAGTCAAAAACTTTGTTTTTTCAGCTATTTTTTAAAACTTATAATAAAAAACTCTTTAAAATTCACGTCTGAAGCCCACACATCTTTTTAAATCCCTTATATTAACTTCGCGGCCGTCTCATCATCTCATCATCTCATGGGCTGGGCGGGCGGAAAAACAAAAGTAAAAAATGACCCACTTCCAGTGATCCGATCGAGCTGAAATTTGGCACACGGACCCATCTCACCTAACAATGCATCGTATTAAAATGTCAGATCGATCGATGGTACCGTAATTAAATTAATGCATTTTTAGTTTTTCCTTATATAACGTATGTAATTCAAATTCACGGTTTGTTATTGTTTTTTTCCCACGTGAGTTTGAGTTAACGCTTAGACATCGACCGTCGTGCCGACACCCCCTCACGCCCCATCCCCCGTTAAAAGACAGGGGACATCACTCGGTGTCAGTCTGTAAATATTTGTGGCGTTGGACAATAATCAATACTTATAATTATGACTCAAATATAAGGGATTTATAGTAGAAAACTTTGTTTTTACGAGGTTTTTTTTATACCAAACACCTCATAAGCGCCCGCCCAACGTTTTATACCACGGCGAAGTGTTCACGCGGTGAACTCATGGATGTCAAGAAAGCAGACGGGTACCGATGCTTATATATAGACTATAGATAAACTAAAAATGCAATAATTTCAATACGGTACATTCGATCGATCTGAAATTTTGATACAATGCATTGTCATCCAAGATCTAAATGTGGTAACATTTTTAGATCTCTAGGACCATCAGAAGTGGTATAATTTTACGTTTCAAGTTTTGAAGGAAGGATGGATGGGTGGAAGGATGGATGGATGGATGGATGGATACAACATACAAACAATGTGACTTAAATAAGAGCGTGTAAAATTCATTAATTTAACGAAGTGATTATTCGGAGATATCTCCGTATAACGCTGGGCATTATAGACAGATATTTGCCGATTTCATATAAAAATTTTAAAAATTCATTCGATTACATGAGCTTCTGTGGTCTCACGGTTAGGGCATTAGATTCTTGAACTCTAAGTGTCAAGTGGAGGTTCGAGTTTCGTTTGAGTCTTTTTTTTTAAGGTTGTAGTTTCAGTTTTAAAGTCTGGGTTAGGTTTAGTTGTCTATTTTTTAAATTAAAATAAAAAAACAACGAATATAGCAACCAATAATACGATTTATCGAGCGCACCGTTCTCTTTGCTTTTACCAAATTAATTTTAAAATCATAAATCGTTTTGAAATAAATTTTAAGCTATGATAGGTACATATATACTAAATTAGAACGGAAATTTTGTTTGTTTTTAAAAAATATATCTCCGTATAACGACGGGAGTTATTGGGAGATATCTCCGTATAACGACGGGAGTTATTGGGAGATATCTCTGTATAACGACGGGAGTTATTGGGAGATATCTCTGTATAACGACGGGAGTTATTGGGAGATATCTCTGTATAACGACGGGAGTTATTGGGAGATATCTCTGTATAACGACGGGAGTTATTGGGAGATATCTCTGTATAACGACGGGAGTTATTGGGAGATATCTCTGTATAACGACGGGAGTTATTGGTAGATATCTCTGTATAACGACGGGAGTTATTGGGAGATATCTCTGTATAACGACGGGAGTTATTGGTAGATATCTCTGTATAACGACGGGAGTTATTGGTAGATATCTCTGTATAACGACGGGAGTTATTGGGTAGATATCTCTGTATAACGACGGGAGTTATTGGGAGATATCTCTGTATAACGACGGGAGTTATTGGTAGATATCTCTGTATAACGACGGGAGTTATTGGGAGATATCTCTGTATAACGACGGGAGTTATTGGTAGATATCTCTGTATAACGACGGGAGTTATTGGTAGATATCTCTGTATAACGACGGGAGTTATTGGGAGATATCTCTGTATAACGACGGGAGTTATTGGGAGATATCTCCGTATAACGACGGGAGTTATTGGGAGATATCTCTGTATAACGACGGGAGTTATTGGTAGATATCTCTGTATAACGACGGGAGTTATTGGGAGATATCTCTGTATAACGACGGGAGTTATTGGGTAGATATCTCTGTATAACGACGGGAGTTATTGGTAGATATCTCTGTATAACGACGGGAGTTATTGGGAGATATCTCTGTATAACGACGGGAGTTATTGGTAGATATCTCTGTATAACGACGGGAGTTATTGGGAGATATCTCCGTATAACGACGGGAGTTATTGGTAGATATCTCTGTATAACGACGGGAGTTATTGGTAGATATCTCTGTATAACGACGGGAGTTATTGGGAGATATCTCTGTATAACGACGGGAGTTATTGGTAGATATCTCTGTATAACGACGGGAGTTATTGGGAGATATCTCTGTATAACGACGGACTAAATTTAATTAAGGTACATTCGATTTATCTGAAATTTTGATACATCATTTTTTTTTCATCGGCACGCTTTCAGTCGCTAGCTTTCGAGGAAGTGGGTTAAAAAATCGATCCAAAGTTTTTCGGCACCGCTCGCCCGCCCGCCTACCTCAAGCAAGCCAGCAGACACCACTAGTTAATATAAAGGATTTAATTTTTAAAAACGTTTTAAAAAAACAAGTTTTTGACTATAAATCCTTTATGTACGTGACGTAACTAAAAGAATGTTCATTATAATATGCAGCGCAAGACCATCCAAAAATACAAAATTGTAGTTATGTGTCGTAAAACATGTTTAATATAATGCGCACCGATCAAGAATGTTTATAAAAAGTGTTGTCAATAAAATACGCACCTTATTGCGCGACAGGAAAGGTTGTTCAATATAATACGCACCGCGACACTCTATCTCAAAAATTTAACATGATACATAGAGATAAATAAAATAATCTAAAAATTCAATAATTTAAATACACTACACGCGATCAATCTGAAGTTTTGATGCATCGTTTTTATCATAGGCACAAAACTGCCTGCAAAATTTCAGCCCACTAGCTTACGAGGAAGTAGGTTAAAAATCGATCCAAAGTTTTTTCGACAAACAAGCAAGCAATCAACCAAACAACTAGATACCACGAGTGAATATAAAGGATTTAAAAATACAAGACACTGGATGACGCATCACACCCTTTTGACGACGGATTCTAAGAAATGCTCCATCGGTCGATTCTTTCTGAGGCTATGGCCAAACAAATATGTCTCATCTCCTTAACTATGTGGGAGAATGTCCAAACGTCTGTGACAAGCTGTTACAAGTCTATAGGATTATTTAACAAAGGGATTTTCTGTTACGTGATATTCTTAACACCAGCGAGATACTAAGAAATGTTGGTGTAAACAATCCCTGTGAAACGTTATCTTGAATGTTTGTGTTTGTGTAAACCTTCCTTTGCTGTGAAACGTTATCTCGAATGGTTGTCTTTGTGTAAACCTTCCTTTGCTGTGAAACGTTATCTCGAATGGTTGTCTTTGTGTAAACCTTCCTTTGCTGTGAAACGTTATCTCGAATGGTTTGTCTTTGTGTAAACCTTCCTTTGCTGTGAAACGTTATCTCGAATGGTTGTCTTTGTGTAAACCTTCCTTTGCTGTGAAAATCTCGATGTTGTCTTTGTGTAAACGTTATCTCGAATGGTTGTCTTTGTGTAAACCTTCCTTTGCTGCGAAACGTTATCTCGAATGTTTGTCTTTGTGTAAACCTTCCTTTGCTGTGAAACGTTATCTCGAATGTTTGTCTTTGTGTAAACCTTCCTTTGCTGCGAAACGTTATCTCGAATGTTTGTCTTTGTGTAAACCTTCCTTTGCTGTGAAACGTTATCTCGAATGTTTGTCTTTGTGTAAACCTTCATTTGCTGTGAAACGTTATCTCGAATGTTTGCCTTTGTGTAAACCTTCCTTTGCTGCGAAACGTTATCTCGAATGTTTGTCTTTGTGTAAACCTTCCTTTGCTGTGAAACGTTATCTCGAATGTTTGTGTTTATGTAAACCTTCCTTTGCTGTGAAACGTTATCTCGAATGTTTGTCTTTGTGTAAACCTTCCTTTGCTGTGAAACGTTATCTCGAATGTTTGTCTTTGTGTAAACCTTCCTTTGCTGTGAAACGTTATCTCGAATGTTTGTCTTTGTGTAAACCTTCCTTTGCTGTGAAACGTTATCTCGAATGTTTGTCTTTGTGTAAACCTTCCTTTGCTGTGAAACGTTATCTCGAATGTTTGTCTTTGTGTAAACCTTCCTTTGCTGTGAAACGTTATCTCGAATGTTTGTCTTTGTGTAAACCTTCCTTGCCGTAAAACGTTATCTTGATTTATGTATCTATTTATGTACGTGATATTTTAACATAAGGGAGATTCTAAGAAATGGTTATGTTTGTTGAAACCACCCTTGTCGGGAAACGCTTCCTTGATTTATGAATCTATTTGTTGATGACGATGAGTTGATACAATGGAATTTATTTTTTTAAATCAACATTGTATTTTCAACGGAAGAATCTTATCTTATCTTATCTTTTATTATCGTAAGTAGAAACAGTTGAATAAAAAACATACCCGTAAAAACAAAGTTTTTGACTATAAATCCCTTATATATGAGACATAACTAACAGTATTGATTATTTTCAAACATTTACAGACTGAATCTGTCTTAACTCAAGTTTGCTTCATAACCCTAGGGGGGAGGGGGGAGAGGGGGGAGGGGGAGAGGGGGAGGGGGAGAGGGGGAGGGGAGGGGGAGGGGAGGGTGGGAGGGGGAGAGGGGAAAAGTCTGGTCACCGATTCGCTTGACCGAGCTCAGCGTGACACGTAAAATGTAAACAAAAGCACCCCGTCGCTTCGATGGGTCGCCTCATGCGTCAACTCAACTGAATTTGAATTACATAACTCATATAAGGATAAACTAAAAATGCATTAATTTAATTACGGTACGTTCGATCGATCTGAAATTTTGATACGATGCATTGTTAGGTCAGACGGGTCAGTGTGTCAAATTTCAGCTCGATCAAATCACGTGAAGTGGGTCATTTTTGACTTTTGTTTTTCCGCCCGCCCGCCCATGAGATGATGAGATGACGACACACAGACAGACAGAGACGGCCGCGAAGTTAATATAAGGGATTTAAAAAGCAATAAACTTTTACTTTCATTTCTATCCAAGCCTATTCTCAAATAATCACAATAGCTTCACGGGGGCGGAGCAAGACGTTGCGACACCAGGGGCAGACTTTAAATTAACCCTCCGCTTCCCCTACCCCTACAGACTCCAGTAAATCAAAATTCATTTGGCAATTTATTAACATTTCTCTCTTTTTAGAACAGTTGAACCTGAGAATAACGATGTCCCCGTCATGTAATCACTGAAGGGCTTTGGGGCGAAAAGGGGGAGTGGGGGCGGGGTGTAAAAATAATCAAGTCTGTGTCGGGGGGGGGGTATCAATAGGAGAGGCATACAATGAAAGTATTGACAGAGTAACTTTAGAATAATGTTCAATACGATTATTAATAAATAATTATCGTTAAAACGGTTAATGAAATATTCGTTTTAGAGAATTTTTGGGGGTTTGTTGACATGAGAATAATAAGAAAGACCATCAACAATTTGTGCACATTTTATAGGAATACCGTCTCTTCGTAGGCTTATATTTGATGAGCGTAACCGTAGGCTCACATAATTCCAGCTTTAAAGTAGGTCATGGCTGAGCTGTTGAGTTTAAATCAAAGCCACCAGATGAAAATATAAGACTTACTTCGCCATGCAATTAGAGTTCAACTTTCCTATAAGGATTTGTAATAATTATAATTGTCAAATTTAACAATGCAGGGTTTGTGTCCTTGCTGTCAAAAAAAAAGCCAATCATGCGTGTTTAAAAAAAGGGGGTGGGGGGGGAGTGACAAAAGGATGACCGCCTCCAACCACCTTTCTACGCCCCTGCATCATCGTCTCTCGGCCATTGTAATCTCCACCTGTGCTGACCCCCCCACCTGTCTTTCAGATCTGTGAATATCAGAGCGCAGCGAGCAAGCCGGACTAAAAGCATGGATAACGTTAGCGCGTTACAAGAAAGCTATAATCATCACCGTTCAAACATTGAAATCACGTGTTTCGGGTGACTGTGTCCTTAATCTCTACTCCGATTTTCGCCGTAAGGCCAGTGACGTAGGAATGGTGGGGTGGGTGGGGGGAGCTGGGGACGGTCCTCAAGATGATATCATGGCGTGGGAAGACTTCAACTAAACCACGTTGTGCCATGTATGACGCTGTTGTAAACCATTCAGTGCACTGCCGTGGTGGCAGTATTAAGGGGCCGTCCATATAGTACGTCACGCTCCAGAGGGGGGGGGGTATAAGAAAGTGTGACACTTTGTGACAAGGGGGAGGGGGGGGTCCGGCCATGTGTGACGTCACGGTGTTTTATATTAAATTTTAATTATTTTGTTAATAAAAAACAACATTATTGTTCAGTGTGACGTACTTGAGTCCAAGATTTGTGACAGTTTGCGACAAGGGGGAGGGGGGGGTAAAAATGGTCCAAAATAGCGTGACGTACTTTATGGACGGCCCCTTAGGTCATAGCACTGAAGATAACCAAATCAAACGGCGCGTCTCAACATAATAAATCTTGCCACATCCAGGGGTTCTCATCCCGGGGTGGGTAAGATATCTTTCTCGTGGACCAGCTAGGACCCCCAAATAATAGTTATCATGATATCGCTGTGTTAATCGACACTTCGTGGAAACACCGAGACTTGTGGTGTAGGTGGGTCCGATAAGTAGACGTAACTTGTACACACACCTGGGAAGTAAGATACGATAAAGTGGTTTCCAATTCGTCATGTACCAGGTTCTGCGATACTGAATGGGGGATCTCACACCATGGATACAGGTGGCCTCCGTCAACCGTGTCAGCTGCGGCAGGCAGAGTTTGTGTGCGGTTGTCAGGCCATATCTTCGGGCAGACACACTATTCCCAACTATTCCCACCGACTTCGTGTGTTGGCGGCGAAACTGCAACAATTTCTAACTAAAATAGCCGTGGTTGGGGGGGGGGATTCTTTGTTGAAACTTTTCAATCTGAGAGATGGCGAGGCACTGGCGACACTACCTTTCAATGACGCAGCGGCGCATCAACATACCCCGGTTTTAGAACCCCTGATCCCGTGTCACCACCTTTACACAGCGACCGTGTCCCCTTGCACGGGTCGGTGAACCGAGTTTCTGCACTGACTTACACACCCTGAACTAAATCAGCGACCGCTAGACTCGCAGCCTTCAAGGGCCTCAAAACCACACAGGAGTTAGTACAGATTGTCTTCAATGTCTTCAAGTCTAAGAGAAACCGAATTTCGATCCACTTAGCTGTGAGATGGGCAGAGCCTAAGCAATAGGTATGTTCATTAAGTTGCTAATAATAGTAGAACTCATTTTTGTTAACATCAGGGTATGTCTTTTGGCAAGGCTTATCAAAAGTATATATCATAAGTGCATGTATGTCTTTTGGCAAGGGTTATCAAAAGTATATATCATAAGTGTATGTATGTCTTTTGGCAAGGGTTATCAAAAGTATATATCATAAGTGCATGTCTTTTGGCAAGGGTTATCAAAAGTATATATCTTAAGTGTATGTATGTCTTTTGGAAAGGCTTATCAAAAGTATGTATCATAAGTGTATGTATGTCTTTTGGCAAGGCTTATCAAAAGTATGTATCATAAGTATATGTCTTTTTGAGAAAATTCGCTATCTGCTCATTAATAAAGAGATTTCTTGAAAGTAAAATAACAGAATAACAACAATGAGACATTTATTTAGCTTCCGTTTACACTTGGACAAGCTGTAATGGCTTGGCACGCTGCTTATCAGTTACATCCGTACACTGAACAAACACGACTATTACATCATTGAGGGAGTGAATACAATTTGGCGGGTACAATTAAGAATTTAAAGGGCGTCCATAAAATGCTACCCGCGAATAAAGTTTTTAAAAGTTGCCCCATAGTTCTGATGTCTAGCAAGCCCAGTACACGAATTGCAAGTCACGTTCATCCCGTTCGGTGAAGTGAAAGATTAACTTTGTAGACACATTAACCAATGTGGACACATCAGCGGGTTGATTAAATCAGGGGGAGATAACAGTGGTCCACATACTTAATTAATAACTATTATTACCGGACCTAAGACGTACACTCTAAGTCGAACTTGCCTAATAAGTCGAAAATCTCCCTATTTCGATTTCATTGTTAGGTCCCGGCCAAATTCTGCGCGTATCACGCCATTTTCCTTAACTCGAAAACTCTGTAAGTCGATTTTTCCCCGGTCCCTTTGAGTTCGACGTAGAGAGGTCCGACTGTATAAAAATACAATATCACTGACTTGTCGGGTAACAACAAAGTCGGGTAGCGACTAGCGACCACAAGAAAGTTTTACTTTCAATTCAAGACAACCACTCAATTCCTCTAAAAGTTGGTCGATAATCTACATGCAGGTGTACAATTTGGGGCTATTTGTTTTCTGGGAGTTGGTATATGAAACCCTTATCTTACCCTTGTAAAAAAATCGATTCATTTGTTTAGTTTGGGCTCTAAAATACCCAGTTTATTAGGTGAAGAGAATTAAAACATATTTTTCTTCCTTTTTAAATGTTATAATCTAGGTTACGTGAACCATTTACACAAGAAGGCCTAAAGCCACAGGTGGTCTCAAACCACAAGCAATGGGGACGACATATGCCTCATCTTCATGACGAAACAAGTTTACTCCCGACGCCAACTTAGCGGTCACTCACCAACAACAGATTACCACCATCCACAAATCTTCAACACCCTGTCCCACAGACGACCCCACAGAGGGCCCCACTGATCAACCTGACGCCATCTCGGAAACAATTTGAACGCATCTGCAACCCCTCTTGAGAAAGCATGGCGAGAAAGAGGCTCACCGGCCCAAAGTTCCTCATCCACGTAGTCACCTTTTTGTTCCTCCTGGGCGTTGACGTGGCCGACCTCCTCTGCGACTGGCTGTTCTACGCCGACGTCAGCATGATCGAGTCTGGGCTGGTCTACGGCGTGCCCGACCAACACGCCGTCAGCGCTCTGCTGGCCTTCTCCGTCATCGGGTCCGTCACCTTCTTCGTGGAGTGCATCAACCTCTGGCTGGAGTTCTTCAAGGGCGGGACCTGCCTCGACTCGGACGTCCTGTCGGCCACGGTCGTGTGGGTGGAGGACGTCCCGCAGATCGTCCTCAGCCTCTACCTGGCGCTGTGCCGCGAGGAGGCCATCAGCGTCTTCCAGCTGATGAAGGCGGTGGTCGTGACGCTGGGCATCTTCGTCCGCCTGCTTGTGCTGGTGGTCAAGTTCTGCCACGACAACCTGCCGGACCACCACAAGAAGATCAAGGCCGTCATCGCGGCCGGCACACTCGTGGAGCTCGGCTGCGCCATCGGGATCTTCATCTTGACTCAGACGGAGCTGAGCGGGGCGGGCGAGGTGGCGTTCCGCGTCCCCACCACCGTGCTGGAGGAGCGCTACAACGACCACAACTACTTCACCAACGTCAGCGTCTTCGCCAGCAAGCCGCGGTACTTCGACCACCGGGGGCTTGACCCTGACAAGCTGGACAAGGTGGTCAACTGGGTGCAGCTGACGCCCATCAACAACATCCGCTTCGGCGTCGACGACGCCTTCAGCCTACGGTTTGAAACGAACGGAAATGACGCGCTCAAGATGGCGCTCTGGGTGAAACGTGACCAAAAATGGCTGACCCCCGACTGCTACGTGGTCAACCAAACTTCAGGGGTCATCACGCCCGAGACCAACACCACGTGCGACTCGGACCGCCACTTTGGCGGCGTCTCCAGCCAGGTCTTCATCAGATTTCAGTACGACCCGCCGAAAAGAATATTCAAAAAGAGGCTCTTCGGGCAGATCTACTACAACGCCAAGATCCTTGAAAACGGGACCTGCACGGGCTTACACCGGAAGTCCGATGTGATCGGCAGGAACCCCACGGATCCCGAGGCTCTGGTTCTGCACTACTTCCGGACAGACGTGAGCGCGCCTGCTGCGCATGTTCACTTTACCGGTGACGGTGGCGCTGCCAGGTTTTTCAGGAACGAAAAGCCCGAGCTGACGGACGTGAAGGAGGTGTGGAAGACGGGCTGGAAGCGTTGTGAGACCACCGGGAGTCTAAAGCCAGTGCTGGACACTGACTTGGAGGTCGAATGTTCCAGAAACTAGACCTCACTACTAAGGGACGGGTTCGAATGTATTCAATTGGAGTACGGAAGTTGTGGGTAGGTGGAGGATTGAATTCCATCTCTGTCCCAGCATTCACGGTGTGCCAACAACATCCGGGAGTTAACCTCTGGATGACAGTTTACAATATTCCTAAAGTGTGTAAAAACGTCTTTTTTTTCTTACTGGCACATTTCAATCGTGATTTATTACAGAAATTCGGAAACGGGTACTAACAGATTATCTTCATTTTGTTAAACAGACTTTGTACTCCATAGAGTTTCTTTTAGTTTTCACGTGTTTCGTGTACCATTCTAACAATAACACCCTTATTTCTCCATAGTCAATTTTTAACTCACTTCTAGTTATAACCTTTTTCGTTGTTTCTACAAAATTCACTCCCTGCTAGCCACCTTTTTACAAATTTTACTCTTAATAAACCGTTATTTACTATCTAAAAGCGATTTTTTTTCTTATACTCCCAATTACCTTTAAAAAAAAATTTAAATTACTACTTATTGACTTTTTAAAACGTATACTCCTTTAATACCCTTTTTTAATTTTACTTTTTTGGTAATATTTTTCACTTTTTTTCTGCCTAATAATCTTATTTAGAACTAAAATCACATTTTTACTTCCCAATAAACTTTCCTAACATTATAATCAAAACTCTCTGAGCCACTCTTATTGCACCACAATACCGAAGTAAAAATAGATCTGTAAACTCAGCCCCCCCAAACACACCTCCACCTGAAGTACATGCGTAATAAACGAAGGGAGGTGTGGTGGGGCAAAAGTAAATAGAACCAGGGTCAGAGGCCTGCAGTGCCCTCAACCAAGACCTTGTCTAACAGACAGACAGTGGTCTGATTTAGGGCACTTGGTTATATTGAAATATTCGCTTGTTTATTTAGCTTCCCCGGGTTACCATGTAGGAGAGTTGTCACGTAATGTTTAATCATTCAATAAATCACTGCATGGGAGGGAGGGGGCCCTCACGGTATCACATGGGAGGGAGGGGGCCCTCACAGTATCACATGGGAGGGAGGGGGCCCTCACGGTATCACATGGGAGGGAGGGGCCCTCACGGTATCACATGGGAGGGAGGGGGCCCTCACGGTATCACATGGGAGGGAGGGGTCCTCCCGGTATCACATGGGAGGGAGCCCTCACGGTATCACATGGGAGGGAGGGGGGCCCTCACGGTATCACATGGTAGGGAGGGGCCCTCACGGTATCACATGGTAGGGAGGGGGCCCTCATGATTATCTCATGGGGGGAGGGGGCAATCATGGTATCACATGGGAGGGAGGGGGCTTCACAGCACCCCATGGGCCGGGGGAAGGGGTCTGCCATGTTGACTTGTTCACAAGAACCACACGTAAATCAAGATATCATTAGAAGATAGGCTACATAATGCATGTATATATACGCTACATCCTAGTAAGCGGGTTTGTTTCAAACAGTTACCACCGAATGTCTCACGTTTAAAACGATTTATTGTTATTTATTATTTACGATTATGTTTTTATCGGGGGGGGGGATGGGAACAATGGGGGGGGGGACATCTCAACGTTTTTATTTATGTAAATATCAGATGCACTACTGATTGATTACCTTCAATAAATAAATGTGCCAAATTTACAGAAACATTTTAGCTGTCAGAATGTGCATGTTTCGTAGTGTTGATGCAAATGTAATATAGTTTTGCCAGGAGATTTTTTTTAATTGACTTTTCAGCTCTTGACTTGGCGCAAATGTTGTTAAGTACCCGAGAGTTAACAAATATTTATGTAAATTATACAGAAGACTAATTGTAAATGTTGTCTATAAATTTGATGATAAAGTTTTCAATTCCTCTAAGTTGATTCTGTAATGTTACATCAATAAATCCCGATATACCAATATGGTGCTGTATATAGATGTATATACCAATATGGTGCTGTATATAGATGCTCATTTGGTTTTTGTTTCATAAACATTATCATAAACATTTGGATTGACGAATCTCATCATACAAACTATGTTGACCATAATAATCATAAATCATGTTTGCAATTTAATCATAAAATACTTTGTTCAATGTGCGCACTTCCAGTTTATTTTGTTTGTAGTATTTTATTGTTTTAGACAAGAGTAAAACTATGTTTTGTCAATGTTTTGTCCTAAAATTTTTGGAAAAGTTGGGGGGGGGGCACAAGTAGATTTATAAAAACCAATTAACAGGGAATCAAGAGATTAACAATGTAGGCAGATGTACAGGTGGCAAAAACAAAAATCAGCGGTTTTATGGCTGGGATGAGCTAAGACACAGAAGTTTTGTGTGCTTCTCAAAGAGGTGGCATGAATCCTAAGATAAATAGCATCAAAAGTTAGAGGAGAAATGTCCTTAACTATTTCATTAAGCAATAAGTTTATCTAAGGGAATGGAAATAATTTTATTTAAGGGAATGGAAATAAGTATTTCTAAGAGATAAGGTTCGGTTATTCCAAGGCTGCAGGAATTGTGCTGTGAGGCTGTCAGAAATTTAACACAGGCTATCACATGGCTCCTAATACAGGTATTACATGGCTCTTAATACAGGTTATTACATGGCTCCTAATACAGGCTTATGCTAGATTTCTAACACCAGCTTATATTGTAATGTTTCTAGGGAAGTGATATTACAAGTGACATTGGCACAAGTGACATTGCCACAAGTGACATTGGCACAAGTGACATCGGCACAAGTGACATCGGCACAAGTGACATTGGCACAAGTGACATTGGTACAAGTGACATTGGCACAAGTGACATCGGTACAAACTTGGTTCACAACTTGAAACCAATCATCACAAAAGGTACTAAAAGACCAAAAATAAACAGGCAACAGATCAGAGGTTCTTAAATTGTTGGAACACATTTCAGAGGTTCTTAAATTGCGACTTCTGGTTTGTAGATTTTTTTATGCACAATCAAGCTTGGGAATTTATAATTGACTTTTTGTTATTTCAAATGTGGCTTTAGGAACAAATTTAATAAACCTCTGTTGTATGAAACAACAAAATGTTAAAAGATGTTTTATGAGGTCAAGAATTTTATAAAGATAGTAAGTAAAGGGAGTAAATAAAAATAACTGACCAGAATCTGTGACATCTTCATGAACAATTTTCGCATCAGCCGGCTCGAAGGCCCCTGTCCTCATGACGTAGTCGGTGCTCAGAGCCAGTGTATTCACCCAATGGCCATGACCTTCTAGGTTACGGCAGAAAACTCCCTGGAGCAAACAAAAATATTTTTAAAAATTAACCTTAAAAGATTCTTTTTGTAATTGTGAATCATTAAATTTTTTTAAATTAATGTCTAATTCAAAAGGAACTTTTCTTCTTTTAATAGTTTAGTTGTAATATTAATTATGAGAAACTTTATATGGATAGCATGATAACCTAGCCTAGTGCTTCTCAATTATTTTCTGTCATCCCCCCCCCAGGAAGAAGAAAAAGAAGAAAACATTTTGCGCCCCCCCCCCAGCGACTGTAGATAGTATCATTTGTCTATAAAATTGTTGTAAGTACACCTCTGCATAGCACTGTATCCTTATTAACCTATAAGAGAATAAAAAAAGAAAGAAATGCGCTGCTCCCTCTCTCCAGACTTAGAGTTGCTAGGCAACTGACGCCGTATGGGACACCGCTTGCGAGTGAGTCGGATAATCTGATCTGGACATCCAATGAGAGTTTTTGCTGAGGTCAAACGAGCCCCCTTTACGGAGCCTCACCCCCCCTTCCGGGGGGGCACCCGACTATTTGAGAAGCACTGCCCTAGCCTGAGGCTGGGCTCACATATGATTGACAGGGCAAATAGATCGTTTAGGCCCCATATTCTTCAAGAAACGATGCAGTTGCTAACCTGAAACTGGATCACTTTAGGGTACATTAGCTTTTTACCTTTTGGTCGCTTAAGAAAACACCAGCATCAAATTGAGCCACGGCCATAAATACAAACTTAATATAGACAAATATATAAAATTTTTAATAAAATCCAACATTAAATTTTAAAGGAATTCTTATGGTTGTAAGAAATAATGAAACTACAAAAGACTAAAGGAAAACTGACATCAGTGGCGCGCCACACTTTGATCGTCCTGTCGTGTGATGCCGAGTACAAGAGGTCAGAGCCGCCCCACTTGACAAAGGAGATGTGTCCATTGTGTCCAGTTATGATGATGTGGGTCTTGAAGGCTATCACATCCCAGATCCTGATGGTGCGGTCCTGTTGACGTAAGACAACGGTGGCTATTACTCTTTAAAATAATTTATGAATTAAGAATGACGCATATCCTGTGACATAGGATTAAAATTGACATACAATTATGATGTTGCAATTGAAAATGTAACTAACACAATAACAAATAAATATGTATTATCCTCTAATAATTTAAAACTAATTTTATCACTATATTAAATGTCTATAACACAAGGGGTAACTGCTGGAATAATTGAGAGTGACGTACTTTGGATGAACTGGCCAGGTACCTGCATTCACCATCTCTGCAAGATTATAGAAATAAATGAATTAAAACATCAGGCCAAGTTATCTCAACATTTACAGAACAGTGAAAATAAATGACAACCACTGGTGAAATTAATGTTTGATAATTTGAACAAGAATTTAATAAATGGCAACCAATGGTGAAATTAATATCTTAATATTTAAACAAAACTTTACCACTACACGGCAGCCTGCCAAACATAGATACAAAAAATAAGAGCGTATTTTGTGTATATTAAATTTTTTACACTCAAGAAACTACTATGTAACATGGTTGCTACTTAAAAACCCTTGACAGATATATTTTACATAGCTTTTTTCCTGGCCCTAATTTGAATATTCATTGTCTATAAAATATTTTTTCAAATACATTCATGAATTAAATATCAACTGTGTGACAAAAATCTATTTGTGATCAATCCACCATGCATCTGTCTTCAGTTGTAAAGCTACAATAGGACTTACAAACAAAATGCAATGCAGAATAAGTTTTGCAGTATAAAAAAGATAATTTTAAAAAAAAATGTTTTTAAGAATTATGCTTTAAACTTTGTTATGTCTTACAAACATAATACTACAAAATGTGTTAAGTCCTACAAGTGTAAAGGTTTCCAGGCCAAGGCAGATATGTAGTCTGAGTGACCCGTCAGTGCTTTAGCAATCTGCTTGCCAGTCTTGGGGTTCCATAGACAAATCTGAAATATGTGGTAATCTATTATTAGGTAAATTCTAAAATCCAAAGGTGATATATAATATACCTTAGCAACATTGATTACTAAATATAAATTCTTTTGTGTGGGGAAATTCAAGACCTGGCAAAATGTGTGTGTGAAGGGATTTATTACATAGATTATTTAACTTTTTTTAATTACTTGGCTACAACAATATAATTGCTGTGTAAGTGAAATATTACAATATTGCTTATGGCTTTGTAAATAAAAATAACTTATTGAAGTTTTCAACAGTGACACTGCTGCTAAGTAAATGGTATAATTTAAATAATATTATCCTCATTGCTCAGTAAGTAAATTAGTTCTGTTATTTTTTTTGTAAGTTCAACCTTACTGGTGGTAAACAATAACCTGAGATTACCTCTACAAAAGAGCTGCGTTTATAATAATTTAATCATGTGAAAGCTGCTCTGGCAAGACACATTTAATAAATTCACGGTATAGTATACCTTTCCTCCTTTACATCCAGAGGCCAGCTTGCGTCCATCAGGTGACCACGCCAGACATAAAACCCAATTTTGATGACCTGGAATATTCAAATAAATTATTCTGATTATACGATTGGTGCCACAACGTGAACTTGTAATAATGTGACTATTTTGTTCATTCATGTTATTGACATCTATGACATCATGAAACAGCTAATTTATTATATGAGTAGCAGAGGTGACGACTTCAGCCATCTCCACTCTCACAAAGACTCACAATGTAAACATAAAATTAACACTCAACTCAGGGTCCTCATGTAATAAGCAAAACCTGTCTTATATGCCATGGAATTATTAAATATGTACAAATCTTGAGACAGCAAACATTTTTTTTCATCTACAAAATTTATTCGAAAACTAGCAGACCCGTCGTGCGTTGCAACGATCTCAGTAAAAAGGAATATATATAGATAAAAAATAAATTACATTAAGGGTCACCAGGCCCATCAGTTTAAAATATGAAGTTCGAAAATCTGTTCATTTCAATCAATTTCATAACAAAAATATAAATATATGTATCTATATTTCTCAATATCGTGTAAAATTGAATGGGGAATACAATATTAAAAATTTAGTAAAAACACATTTAGGGCCCCTAGCCCCGATGAAATGTACATTATGAGATCAGTGCCCTATCGAAATTTAATATAGGCTTTTAAGTTTTTATATACCGCGTTTGGTCAAAATCCATTTATTTTCTCATTATCTAACACCTAAACTAATTTTTATGTATAGGTAGATATAAGGAAAACTACATTAAGGGACTCCCAGGCCCGTTCAATTCAAGATGTACATTTTGAAAACATGTTCATTTAAATTCATTTTAATCACGGATATCTTTCTCAAGATCGTTAAAAACTGAGTGGGAAATACTATCTTAGAGTAAACACAAAAAAAAAGACATTTGGGGCCCCCGGCCCATTCGATGTAAGATGTAAATTTCAAAATGCTGTTCATTTTATTTCAGTCTCATCATTGATATATTTCTTAAGATCGTTAAAATAGAATGGGAAATAATATCTCAAACACATACGAAAAAATACATTTGGGGCCCCCGGCCCTGAACAATTTTACATTAGAAGTGCAGTGCCCTTTGTTATTTTAATATGGGCTACCAAGTTTTTATATACCAAGTTTGGTTAAGATCCATTCATTTACTCAGTAGTTAACGCATAAACTCATTTTTATATAGCTCATAAAAGCAAAAAACGACATTAAGGGCCCCAGGGCCCATTTAGTGCAATATGTCAAGTTCAAAACGCCTGTTTATTTCAATCAATTTCATTGTGGATATATTTATCTATATTTTTCAAGATCTTTAATAATTGAATGGGGAATAAAATATTAAACGTTTATGAAATAAGACATTTTGGGCCCCCAGTCCCGAAGAAATGGACATTAGGAAATTAGTCCCTTTAGTATTTCTATATTGACTACCAAGTTGTTATATACAAAGCTTGGTTAAGATCCATCAATTTACCTAATAGCTAACGCTTAAACTAATTTTTATATAGCTCATATATAAGAAAATAAATCATTTTTTGGGCCCCCGGCGCCCCATGAGGGTTAGATTTTGAAAGTAGCCTATTTCCATCCCTGGAGCGTACTCAAAAGTATCCAAAAGTTTCATGGCGATCGAATGAATGGTTTAGTCAGCTATAACAGACATGCATACATACATACATACTTTGATTTTTATATATATAGATGAACAGACTGACAGCGACTTACCTTTACACCTGAATTCTGGCGTCTCTGTGTTGATATCCCAGAACCTGACAGTTGTGTCTCCTGAGCCGCTAGCCAGATACCTGAAATTATTTTTAAACACAAATAAAATCATAGTTTTTGCTACATCATCCTAACCCAAATTCTTCGGTGCAATGCCATGTATAGGAGTTGAAACACAAATAAAACTATCTATCATTGCTTATTACAAATTCCACCCAACTTCTTGATTAATGTTACTGAATTGTGTTTTAACACAAATATATCTATCTATTATTTCTGTATTACAAATTCCCCACACTTCTTGATTAATGTTACTGAATTGTGTTTTAACACAAATATAACTATCTATCATTGCTGTATTACAAATTCCCCACACTTCTTGATTAATGTCACTGAATTGAGTTTAAATACACAGATAACTATTTATTATTGCTTCTCACTCCTCAAATGTTGAGTGCAATATTTAAAGACTTGTTTATTTTATCAGGAAAATTAAGCTTTTCCATGAATTAGACCATCATAACTAGACTAAATCGGTTTTCTCTCACTGTTTCATTTACAACTTGCGAAACGTTAATTTATTTCTCTGTGCCGAAATTTAAATGCGGCAAATGCCATTGTCATCAAAATAACGTGCCCTTATGAACTAACAAATCTGTTAAATTAAGCTATATTTACATATCTGGAGTCAACCCAGAAACTCTTTCTTGTTGTGAGTCAGAAAATGCTGCATTTGCTCGATTAATTAAATTTTTCTTCATTTTAAAAAAGGTAAACCTGAACAATGGACAAAACAAAACATATCTTTGTTCCGTCCGTGTTTTACTCATTTCTTTTTAGGCCTACACTGATTAGTTCCCCTAGCATTCTCATTAAATTTTGCTGAGCAATCTGAGACAAACAAAAGACATTACTAAATTATTGCTAGAAACGAGTTAAAGAACATTTTTAAAAGCCCTCATACCTGCCACTGGGACTAAATGCCACGAATAAAACGGCATCAGCGTGACCTTCTAGAGAGCTGGTACATCGTGTGACTGCCCTGACTCTGAAAATGGCCTGAGGCTGATAAACAATCTCCAGGGCTGACTCTGTTTTTAAAATGACATCTTCCCCCACAGCTTTGACCAACGTTTCTGTGATCTCCACACCATTGACGAAGAAAGCGTAGGGAACTTTGTCGTCCTGAGGAAAAGTTACAGCATTAAAATTACCGAAATGTGTCAACAAATTAACACAGTTCATTTTATTAGGGAATTTAAATAAGCTTTAAAATAAATCTAGAATCATTTTTAGCTGTTACTTTTTTAAACTCCCTTCCTCTTCCTCTATTTTTGTTAAGTTACTGTGACCATCTTTCCATTTCTGTTCATTTTATCTCTAATTAACTATTAAATTTTCCATAGTATAGTATGTAATATATAATGTGAATTCAATCTAAATACTTGTATTAAATTTTAGTGATGAAGGTATTAGCCAACATGTTTACATGTATATTAGCTCATAAATAAAGCTTTAATTTTTTGTCTTCATCACATGATTCGTTTGTGTATGTTGTATTTTATTTTATGAACATAGATTGAATTTTATGAATGTTTCAATCTCTTACATTTGGTATGACTGCATCACAGACCAGCTGGAGTTTATCCTTTGTGATATCCACAGGAAGCTCAAATGGGGCACCGTCTGTTTCACCACTTTCTGACTTAAAAAAACACTGAACTCTTTTTTCTTCCATGTTTTCAATACTTGGTGTAGCTGTCCTGTAAATCAATAATTTATAAATTATTGTCATATTAAAAATAAAACTAATATATTCATGACAGTTTTTGCGTCAATTTTCTATATGCGTGAACAAGTAAGTATCGAAGTACCTAAATATGATTATGGGGTAATATTATTCTAAATGATTGACTCATTGACACTTTCACTTAAACTTATTAATTTTGTCTTGATCATCAACTCTCAAAATAAAAAAAGAAGATGACTGAGACCTATGTGCCTATTTAAGACTTAGGTTACAAAATTAGGAATATTATTTTTTAACTAGACGCCCCGCGGCGTAGCGTACGCCGCAGACTTACTCATGGAGAGTGCAAAGAAAGTGGAGAAAGAACGGACACAAACTACAGCACGAAGAAATCAAAACAACGCAAGTGAACGTCGGTGGGGGGGGGGTGAACTGCCAACTCATTGTTGGTTTCGAGACATTTGCAGGAGAAATTCGGTACTCCCCTAACTTCTATGAAGTCAGCTATAAAACGATCATCGGTTTAAAATCAGAGCTACATAATCGATAATCGGTTTTCCAAAAAAAAATTAACAACAACACGCAATTAACAACCCTAAATATGACTAAGCCTCGCTAGGGTCGGCCAATCACAGTTATGTTTAAGGGATGGTAGCAGTGGCGAAGCTAAGGCGGCATTTGTGGGCATTTGAAAAGAACAAACATTTCTGACAACCGCCCTTTTTCTTTTGAAGGGGGAAACCAAGGTTAAACAAAAATATTCGTAATTTCGAGTCTTAATAAACGGATTCGCACATTTGTTTGATTACATAGTGGATACTATAACTAACGCAAAACCGTTCAAAAATTTTTAATCGCTCAAAAAACGTATCCATTTGTTGGGAAAAATAAGCGTACAAGTCACAGATGATGCTTTTATAAGAAAACTACCCAAAAACACACCACCGCTGGGCCGAATAATGTGTGCTATTAATATCGCCACGACAGTTTTTACGTTGAATTTCGACATTCTCAGAATGATGCGCAAACAAGTACTTACAAGGCATGATGGTTCAAATATTGTGTTTAACTTGCAAGTATAGTAATTTATATTACTGCTTCAGTTTTCAGTAAATTATTGTAAGGTAAGTTATTAAAAATTAAATTTATTTTGTTTCATTGCATTAAAGTAGCACAAATAATTTGTGATTTTCATTAAAATACGGTTATTCATTAAGCATGTTACGCCTATCCAATTAAAGTAATAGTAATGTGTAAATAATTTGAATTCGTCTAATTTATGTAAAATTATTAAGATTTATGACAAGAATATGTAAATATTCAAATTTCTCTGTTAATAAACACCACAACAGGCATAATAATTTCCTAAAAAAAATACTTTAAACTTTCAATCGTCTTGGAAAAATTGACATCTGAATAAGTAACTAGGAAAACGAGATCAGATGCTGGAATTTTACTCAATTCAATGCAATCTTTTTCTCTTCTATGTTATCTAATTTATGGGAACCGTCATTTTTTAAATTAATGCAAAGCCATTGCATGGAACAAAGAGATGTGCTAATACAAAATGCCGTTATATCAGCCAAACAATTTGTGAAGAGATGGAGATATCAACTGAACGCCTAGTTAGAATGAGAAAAAATATTAGTAGGGAAACTTCAGAAGACGTGGTTCTATCTTTAGAACAAGAAGTTCAACGAGAAATTTTGTTATCCATGGATGGAATTATAAAATAAAATAAAATAACGCTTTGATGAGTTGCATGTCCTTGCAAGAAAATATTCGTATATAATACCATGTAATGTAACCTACTAAATGAAGCATTTGAACATCAAATAAATTACTTTATTGACATTGACAGTTCAATATGGAAAGAAAAAAGATCCAGGTTTTAATGGCTGTACCTACACTACAAGAAGAGGCATTATGTTAGAAAACCGGGGGAAAAGGCACCCTTGATCTATTAAAATTTATTCAACAGTATAGATTGGAAAATTCTGTACCGAACATTGTAATTTTGTTATGAATTTTTTAAACTATTGCTATCCATGTCGCTAGTTGTGAAAGGAGATGCTCCAAACTGAAGTTGATAAAAATTATCTTCGTTCCACAAACGTATGTGACTCCCCCCCCCCAGGTGCGTGACGTCATTTATGGACAGCCCCTAAAGAGGGCGGCAAATAGTAGGCAAAAGTTATAGCTACGCCACTGGATGGTAGTATTAAATGGGAGGCGGGTAACAACAACCTCAATGTGCATGTCTTCACCGCACCTCTTCACGTTTACTCGCTATTTTTTATTTACTTAGTGCTGCTTTTTGTGTCTGTACTCTCATCCCACCCCCCCCCCAACCGTTCATTGTACTGTCTATGATGAGCAAGTCTGCGGCGTATGCTACGCCGCAGGCCTCTCCAGAGTTCCTTCTTTTCATTCACTCACAGTCGTTTGACCAAACCCACCCCATTTTTACAACTGTAGTCAGTTAGTGTTGGCAATAAAGGGGTAAAAGAACGGGCACAAACAGACACTTTTTAAAATTAAAAAAAACAATGTTTTCGCTGGGGCTTCAACCCAGGACCTTCCCCGTATGAGGCAGACGTGATAACCAGTACACTGACACTACGAATCTTACGATTTCTGTGAAGGAACAACAATGCAAGTGAAACGCAAGGACCATTGTTGGTCTCGATACATTGGTCAACCCCAGCGAGGGTCATTCCTCATGCTCGGTTGCACATACTTGCGTGGTGTCTCGCATGGTCCCACGAAGAGAATTATATATATAGATAGATTTATGATTATGCAACTTGACTTAAATTAATGAGAGATTAATAATTAATGTCCTAAACTACACTACAAAATTGACAAAATCCACGTTATCATTTTCCAGAAAGGAAGATGGATCTGTGGACTGACTTAGTGACAGTGACTTAGAATTCATGATGATAATCATTTATTTTGAGAATCAGAAATTAAGTTTAGGTCTAGGAACTAAACTAATAATAATCATAATTAATAATAATAAATAATAACTAAATTTAAACTTTAAACGTGGGCTATACTCTATTAATTTTCGTTAAATTTAATATCATGGCATGGCCAAGCTCTATTTATCATGATTTGATAAGACACCAAGCTTTGAAGCGTCATAAAAATTACTTCTTTTTATCATCTTGGTGCTTTCTTTTAGGCATTGTGTAAGTTAGTAAATTCCCTCGTTTATGTGTGGCGTTTCAACGTCGTTTATCACCGATGTAAACAAACTCATGAGGATCTATTATCCTTGCTCGATTACTTTCTACTGTTTCCTGTCTCTTGAGAAAATTATAATTTCGTTTAAAGTTTCGTCTTCTTGCTTCAAATGTTAATTTTTAAATATAGACATTGGAGAGAGAAACATTGTCGATTTCTAAAATATGAAATGATCATTTTAAAAAATATATTTCGATTGTATAAATTGTTGACTATACAATTACTCAGGGGCGGATTAAGACTGCACGGGGCCCCCGGCTGCAATTCAAACTGGGGCCCTATCGAGCCAGTGTACCTTTATTAGATAAAATTATTGCTAGCAGCTAATATAAGACTGTAACTTGTAAATATTCATCCAAAATGATTATTCATGAAGAAACCGAATTCGAAGAAATAACTTTTTGCCGGTATCCTAAAATTGAGTGTAAAAGACAATTTATAAAATTAAAAAACACATGAAAAAAAATCCACACCCCACCCGGGGATCGAACCCGCCACCGCTTACACCACAAGCCTTAGTACTTCCGTTCGGCCACGAGAGCTCATTTAGGATTGTCAATTTAAAATATATATAATATTCTTTAATAATTTCTGTTATTGAGCCTATCAAATCAGGTTTTGTGACAGCTAAGACTATCGTGTGGGAAAAGAGATCATTTTAATAGATGCGATTTTATTAATTTATCATATTTTCAGCAATTCATGTATACATTTGTCCACATTTATTATAAAATATGCTAAGTTTGGGGGCCCTAAATCATCGGGGGCCCCTGGCTTTAGCCCGTTCAGCCCCCCCTTAATCCGCCATAGCAATTACTATACTATATATTTCTTTGTTTAATTAACGCAGGATGAAAAAAAATGAAAGTCGCACCGGTATACGGGTATCCTATGTCCTATGTAATGATTAAATGTAATGTTAATGTGAAATATTATGTGAGTAATCAGTTATTCTGGATCCATTCATATTTTAATATTACGTATGACAGGGAAGGGGTGTTGGTCTTAGGTGATGTTGCGCACGGGCAAAGTCTCAACTAAATGAGTACTGACGAAAAAATTAATCTGAAACCTACGTATTGTCGCATCGAATTTTTTTTAATTTAAAAAAAGAAGAAGAAGAAGAAGAAGAAACTCTCCTTGTCTCAGACAGAAGACTGGTTGAAATTGAATCATCACATAAGACTACTTAATTTAGATTTAAACACAATTACTACTTCCTCTCGCGCAGTTTTTGTTTGGCTTCCTTAAGTCTCGTGAGACGACGGAATTTTCTGTGCTCCTGTGGGATTTACGCACATGATCTTGCAGCTTCTCCTGTGGCTGTACAAGCCCACTCGCGAATGGCAGTCTTTGCTGCACTTCTGACACTGAAAGATAGTGCTAGTGGTTGGCTGAATTGCTCTGCTTTTCCTCTCTAGGCGAGTTTCGTCTGCGACCTGTTGCAGGTTTCTTTCTCCTGCTTCTAGCCCAGCAGTCAATGCCTGTCTCCAACTGCACCTGTCCCCAGCGAGTTCCTCCCAGCTGTTTATGTCAATGCCAATAGCCAATCTCGCGCAGTAAAGATTAATATTACACGCTTGCGCTCGTTAAAACGTATGAAGGTATTTACACTGTGATGTGAATATCAATATACATAATTCCCGTCGTCTGTATGGTTGTAATGCAATGCTGTTTCTAATTTTAGAAAGCAGCGCACCAAATTACTGCACCGAATATAACACTTTTTCTAACGTTCCGCCGCATAAAATTGTTCAATATGATAATAAATTAATCAAATAAAAATAAATATAATAAATGAAAGTTCTGTATTACGTTATTTTTTAATCTGATGTGTATTTATTTTGAAAACCTCCGTCATTTTTGACGGGTGATACAAATTGATACAATAGTTATATTTATAATACCAAAGCGACTTTGTGTTATAGTTATTTTTATACCAGAGTGGGAAACCCACTAATTTAGATGCACGCATACTTAGGGAGTGGGGTACACAAAATGTGGTCGAGTGGCATGCGCGTTCGACTGACGTACCGATGTTCACAGTTGAAAGCAGGGCTTTGTTCCCGGGGCCAAGGGTGTCACTGAGTCCACCCAGCTCCGAATAGGTACCTAACACTAGTTAAGATAGCAAAGGTGGCTGGGAATTGCGTGGAACCTTCATAGCCGTGGCCTGTGAACGCAGCGTCACTTGCCAACAGTCCGACATGGTCTGTGGACGTGATATTCTTTCGTCCAGAAGGAGCGTCTGTACACCTAAGACAAGACAATATTATTTTTTGATTTTGCGCACGTATTATATATTATGTCACGTGGATGGCTTCTCAACTCAGTGGACTTGTGCTCTTTTTATGATGGTTGTGTATCTTTTTTTTTCTTTCTTTTTTAAATATAAAATTGCTAAAAAGACTCATGAATTGTAACAACAGAATTTGAACTGACATTTAAATGTATGGTTTTGTCGCATGATGCGAAGTTGATAGTATGTTGGTTTTATTGGTTTCATCAGGTCAGGCAACCCATTTCAAGCCCGAATTTTTTTTAAAAATGGGAAGAACGAGAATTTGTATCAAGTGGGCGAATTACTAATGTGAAGTAATTTAATATGCTGACATTGTGCCTCCTACTTCTATATTCATAGCCTTGCCTTTATCGCAGCTTGCGCCATATGTATAAAAAATGTAGGACTTAATAAAATATCACATTATTATCACTTAGATCCAGTCTACTTAAAATAGGGTTGCCAACTCTCCCGTTTTTTGCCGGGATTCTCCCGGAATCGGCCTTCATGTCCCGTCTCCCGATTAACTTTGACCCGGGAGATATAAATTGTAATATGTTAAAATAATTGTTTTGTCATGAACAGTTAAGTGTTATAATGTTTGCAATTCTATAATCTCCCGGGTTCGAGGTTGTGTTGGTAACCCTAAGTCTACTCTTTTTAAGTAAAGTAAAGTTCCCCTATCAGACCTTGCTGGTCTATGGGGTAAGTGAATCAGCGTTCACAAGTTTCTCGAGCCACGGCATGCGAGGGGATTGTGTGGCTAGCACAATGCTCAGTCGCCTTTACTTCCCCAACTTATGTCAGGTACCAATTCGAGGCTGGGTGGACTCAGGGACGCCCTTAGGGACCGTCCATAAAGTACGTCACGCTCCACAGGGGGAGGGGGTGTAAGAAAGTGTGACAGTTTGTGACAGGGGGGGGGGTCCGGCCAAGTGTAACGTCACGCTGTTTTATATTAATTTTTTAATTATTTTGATAATAAAAAACAACATTTTTGTTCGAAAGTGTGACGTACTTTAGGGGGGTGGTCCGAGATGTGTGACACTTTGTGACAAGGGGGAGTTAAAATTTGTCAAAAATAGCGTGACGTACTTTATGGACGGCCCCTTAGCCACGAGAACAAGACCCAGCCTTTCCCCAGACTCGAAACGTGACTCTCAGTACGCCAGGCGAACGCACTGCCGTTCCATCACCGCACCTCTCTACTCTCTATTTATGTCTTGTTTCAAATCTTCCCCTGAAAACTTTGAGCCGCATCGTCATTATAATTATTTCAAAAAAAAATTTTCGCCTTTTATTTTTAAACTCTTAAAACATTTTTTTTGTATTCCAGTTTTGATTTCCTCCACACGTCCAGTCCCCCATTGGTTAGGTTTGAAACAAAATTGCTTGTATAACACTTTTTTCCACACAGAAATTTTTAAAATATTTTTTTCATTGTTAGTAATAGTAACAGTAACAGTTATGAGAAACACGACCACAATTTTAATACATCTTGATACTCAAATACTTTCTGGGTCCTATTTTCTCATTACAGAACTATCTACCAATTTCTATTGTAAAATTCCTCCTGTTTCCTTTAATGCAGTGCAATAATGTGCACAATGAATATTCAAATTAATATGCATCATCTAATTAGAATTTTTTTTAAATGCAAGATGATGTATGCTGAATTCATTGGTGGTTTTTGCTTTTAAAAGTACAATTGTACACTACATTGTACACTACATTGTTTACATTGTACTTATTTTGTGGAAGTATATTTTCTGTACTCTTATTGAAAGTGAATTACAATAAGAATAAGAGGAGAGAAAATTATTAATTGATAAATATAAATTGTGTTTAACACTGTAACAAATCTTTTACAAGTGGAAGATGTAATTTAAGTGATCTATTTTTTCCACCATCTGTTTCACTGTTTACATGTTAATCTTCATACAGTCATAAGTGATCTATTTGTTCCACCATCTGTTTCACTGTTTACATGTTAATCTTCATACAGTCATGCTTGAAGACATCATGAAATGTTCTTAGGGCATATTTATTATTTGTGATACATGCTACAGCACATAAAAAACATAAACGCTGTCACTGTCAATCAATGACAGTGATGGCCACAGATGCTTGTTTTAATTTTCTGGAGATAGGCTTCCCTTCACACTCAGTAGTGAAACACGCAGATGTATGGGATGCACTATGATAGGCTTCCCTTCACACTCAGTAGTGAAACACGCAGATGTATGGGATGCACTATGATAGGCTTCCCTTCACACTCAGTAGTGAAACACGCAGATGTATGGGATGCACTATGATAGGCTTCCCTTCACACTCAGTAGTGAAACACGCAGATGTATGGGATGCACTATGATAGGCTTCCCTTCACACTCAGTAGTGAAACACGCAGATGTATGGGATGCACTATGATAGGCTTCCCTTCACACTCAGTAGTGAAACACGCAGATGTATGAATCACTGATACAATCAAAGTCAAAGATCCAACAAGTAACACCTGTTCATAAAATTAATTTGTGTTTACTGCCTGCTTAGAAAATGTTTCATAATGCTTACCCAGTACATTTAAATCTGTAAAATACTTTTAATGTGACCATATTTAGAGCCAAGTTATAGTTATACTACAATAGGTTATAGGTGACGACTTAAGTTTTTGTGAAAATGGACTTAAAACTATTATTAAAAATATTTTTTAAAAATATTTAAAACAATATTTAAAAATTATTTTCAATATTTTATTTTGTATAAAGTTTCATAATATAATATTATCCAGGAAATAATTGAAAACATACAAAAAACATGTTTTTCAAAAAAAAATTTTTTTTAAAATTTAAACATCCATACTTTTTACCTTTAACTTTAATAACTTTTTTAATAATTTTTTTTCTAAACAACAAGCTGCACTGGCTGATGTTTTACCGGTATGGTCATGCCATGAAGTGAATTTTTGATACCAGAGACACACATATGAAACTGTAAGTCATTGCAATGTTAAAGTATTGGTTAAATGAAGTTCTTGAGTTAGCCTTTCAAACAGATTTATTTGCCAGATATTGATTTTTTCCTAGCGCGCTTGTATTTGTATGATCTTATCTTTATTAGTATTAGTACCAATACATGTACATCAAAAATAAAGAGTTGTAGTTTTATTAACTACTTGATCACAGTTGAAGAGCTCAAGGGAAGAAACGGCTATGTGACATTTTTGAAATTTTTTAGTTAATCTCTGTATCTGATAGAAGATCAAAAATAGAATGCTCTGAATGAGGTTTTATGCAAAAAATAATGTCTGTGACCCTATTAAAAATTAAAATATATTTAATTATTTTATAAGAAATCTCTATAGTTTTGAACTTAAAAACTTGAATATCTCAAAAGTACAAAAATGTGACATAGCCGTTTCTTCCCTTGAGCTCTTCAGTTGTGAGTCTAATTTATGCACAATATCATCTGTTAATTTATTTATCCTATTCCCATTCTCATATCAAACACTCAGTATCCAACTTTCACAACTCACTCAAAAATAACTAAAAATTCAATTTGTTCAAAATAACATATACCTCCCATGTTTCTCCAATGGTACAGCTGAAAGAAATAATTGCCTGATAAAATGAAATGAAATTTTAAAATTAAATATAGCTCCAATTAAGTAAATGACAATAATGATGAAAAGTAAACATGAACATGCCTATAACTATAAAAACCTTTTCTCATGTGCTATCAAATAAAACTTTGGAGTTGAAAAAACTCAGGACTGTTTGATGACTGCTAAAAATATTTTAGTTCAAAACAGAAATCACAGCATATTACTATTATAAAATGATTATTAACTTTATTGTGCAAGCATATTGTCACAAATAGTCACATATTCTCAATTTTTCGTTTTTTGAAAATTGGTCTTATTTATGTTTTTTTACGATGCGGCAGTTGACATCATAATGTGCAGCCATTAAATTATCTGTTTTATTTAGTTGCTGGTTGTACTTGTTGCATCTTTTTCATGGTGGCTTCATCTTGCTGGGAAAGTGCTGTTAATTTTTTCCCTATCCTGTCATGTACTTCCAAATATTTTGCTACACATCTGTCGATACAAACAGCTTCACCTTTTGACAACTCTGGGTCTTTGTATTTGGCTGGTATACATTTCTTCTGACATGCTTGTGTCATTCTGAATTGAATAAACAGAAAATAAAAATTAAAAAATAATTATTAGTATTAGATTACATGTAAAATTAAAACCCTTAATCACATTATGTAACATGAATTAAGACTGTTTAGAAAGATTGATTTTGATCAAGTTCAAGTCAACAATAAAATTAAGATAAAAATAATAAGATAGTCATGTGAATGTTATCATTAAAATTAATTAATTATTGCTATAAATATGCCTTTATATAGTCTAACAGTAACAGTATAGACTATAGACGTGCGAGAAAATTAAAATTTGCTGCAAAATAATAATATAATATGACAATAATACTCTGTAATCCTGCAGATTTTACACGTATATTATTTCACAGCGAAATTTAATTTTCTCATGAGAACTTACGTTTTTAATTTATTAAATGCATTATTATATGTTGTATTTCTGCTATTACAGCGCTAATTTATGAGTCTTTTTAATTTCCAAGGCATTTTTTCGGCTCTCAACAGTAAATAGTCTGATCGTGATGCAACCATTTTGTTTATTTATAACTCTACTTGCCGTTTTGTCCCAATAAGATGCCAAACGGAAATTTCTCACTTTCAAACAAACAAAGTAAGAATCAAACATCTAGTAACGAAATAAAAAGTGAAATCGCCTTTAAAATATTTATTAATCTTCTAAGTACATTAAAATAGATGAATAATATTTTTTTATAAACATCTTCAGTCAGTAATTTATTTTAGCATAGGTCGAGACAGGTGAAAAACATCTGGCAAGCAGTTTGCTACATAAACAAAATGGACTTATCGTGACCAGATTATGTATTATATTATATAGAGCCGAAAAAATGCCTTAGACTTAAAAAGTTAAAAAGACTCATAATTTAGCACTGTATCTTATCTTATCTGTTTACAGACGCTCCTTCTATACAGAAGATTATTGTAATACTAGCTGAAATACAACATAAACTTAAACATATAAATAATAAATATAATAATGCATTTAATAAATCAAAAACGTAAGTTCTCACGAGAAAATTAAATTTCGCTGTGAAATTATATACTGTTCACTGTAAAATCTGCAGGATTAGCCTACCTAATGTCTAATACTAATACTCAATAATATGAATATGCACCAAAACAGCACTTTTAAAATAATTCTTTTTACTTTTTATACTATGACTGACTATGATGATCATGTTGTCAATATTATTATTGTATTGTCATTAATGATTGATGCAACAACACACACACGTCACACACAAAAAGCTACTAGTAACTACTACTACTACTAACTACTAGGTACGTGTAGTGTAGACTACTTCTACTACATTTTAATTTTTAATATTTTAAGGAATAATCAAAAATAATAATATAATGTAGTTAGGCCTAATGACTAATACTAATGTAGACTACAATTCAACTACAATTGACTACATTCATTAAGTAACATTATCAGATTATCAGTATCAGTCATCAGTTAATCATAAATATATAATACATCCACTCATCCACAGAGATTACTTTAACAATTTACCGGTTATACATATCCACCATCATTTCCATTTCTAATTCGTTTACAAACTTAAGTGCTGCATCACTGAGTTCAGCTTGAGCCATTTTCGGAAAATAATTACAATATTTGGTGGAATTAAGGTGTTAGTGTGTTTTATGAAACTTAGAATTTACACGTGCTGAAAGTAAACAAGGTGACCTCCCTTGCCAAATATAGATCATCCAATCAAAATGATCGTTTCAAATTAAGGTGTATATATTTCCAAACAGTGTATAATATTTTAACAATATTTTTTTAACCACTTTTCTCTGTATACATCATGATTTTTACATCGTAAGCTAGTTAAAAGACATAAGTGGTCCAAAACTTATTTACAGTATATTTCTGAAGTCACGAATAAAATACCATAACTTGATCTTGCTTGCGTCTAACATTAACATAGTCTGACAGTCGAAATTTAAAATAGAATAGTTCATTAATGTTCCCTCTAAGGTTCGTTGGTCCATGTGCAATGTAAAAAATATCGCGTGCAAAGTTACACAGCCTCCATTATTTGTGCAATATTTTGTTAAATTTACTGGGCGGCAGTTCTAAACTGCTGCGCGGCATCGGCCAGATAACTGCGCGGCCGCGCAGCCGCACAGCTTAAATGGAACATTGTAGTGAATTGTATGTATGTATGGCAACCGTCTGTCCTCATGGGACGATGGCGTGTACTCCTACTCCTCTGCCCCCCCTTGCCCCTTCTCTCTTCACTCAAAGCTATGAGGGATGCTTCCGCGACATGAATGCCCTCACGCACTTTTGCCCGCCAGGAGGTGCGCTCCTCGTGTAGTGAATTATAGTAAGAAAAAGAAATTACATAAATATAACTTGTACTGTATTGTACATGATTAAGGTTAAGGACGTCACGCGATTTTTGCTGGTTTTCACCCCCCCCCCTTTGTCACACCTCGTCACAAAAACTTAGAAGACCCCCTCCAATATGACATCACAAACCTTCCCCCCCCAAAAAAAAACAAAAACCCGCATCTCCTGTTTGAAAATGAGCATGTTTCAAATCACGTTATTGTCATTTAAGTATGTTATTTAGTTTAAGTTTAAGGCTGAACTCTAATCTATGGCGGATTAAGGGGGGGGGGGGGCGGACATCGGGCCTAAGACAGGGCCCCCTCGTATGATTTAGGGCCCCAAACTTAGCATATTCTTTAGATAAATTTGGACATAAGGTATACTTTTGAATTGCTGAAAATCATGATAAGCTATATAAATCTCATTCTATTAAAATGATCTCTTTTCCCACACGATCAGCTTACGCCAGTCAAAAACCTGATTTCGATAGGCCTCTATACAGAAATTATTAAAGAAATATTATATATATATTTTAAAGTGTCAGTCCTAAAGTGCTCATCGGGCCGAATCAGGTTGAATTACGAACGGTGTGGTTGCAGCGTGGCGGTTCGATCCCCGGGTGGCGGTGTCAATTTTTTTTTCAATGTGTTTTTTAATTTTATAAATGGTCTTTTACACTCAATTTTAGGATACCGGCAAAAGTTAGTTCTTCGAATTCGTTTTTTTCATGCATAATCATTTGGATGAATATTTACAAGTTCACAGGTCTTATAGTAGCTGCTAGCAACTCAATTTTATCTCTAAGGGTACACTGGCTGGATAGGGCCCAGTTTGTATTGCACAGCCAGGGGCCCCGTGCAGTCTTAATCCTCGCCCCTGACTCTAATATCGTAACACGCGTGACAGCTCACCTAAACGTTGTTAATTAAATTGTATGGAATCAATAAATTCCAGTGAACTTTTTATTTAAATTGCAGCATTGTGATGTGACATTACAGTTCTTAAACACCCCCCCCCTCCCCGTCGTCACACATCGTCACAAATGTGTGACCCCCTCCCCCCTCTAGGTGCGTGACGTCATTTATGGACAGCCCCGTAGTCTTGCATTACATTTTGTATTAGAGCGTTGAATGTTGGTAGAGTGTTGCTTTTCCTGGTCTGTACAAGTTTGTTCGTTTTAGAAAATGTCAAACTCGTTTTGGAAATGTCAAACTCGTTTTAGAAAATGTCAAACTCGTTTTGGAAAATGTCAAACTCGTTTTGGAAAATGTCAAACTCGTTTTAGAAAATGTCAAACTCGTTTTGGAAAATGTCAAACTCGCATGCAAAGTTGCACAGGATCCAAGTTTTAAAAAAATTTTACACCTCAAAAACAGATACTATATTGATTAATATTATCCGTATGAAAATATTCTGCGCTTAAATTCTAAACTGCTGCACAGCGTCGATCAAATATTTGCGTGGCCGCGCATCTTACAGGAACATTGCAAGCAACCCGTTCCAGGCCCGAAATTCCTGGCGGAATATTTATATTCGCCTCTGCTTGGGAGTTAATTAAAGTAATGATAATTATTATAACAGGCTATCGGCTATTGCCTGATTAACGTGTTAACGATTTCCTCGTTATTCACGAAACCTATTTCGATGTTATCATAATATACGCAAAATGTGGCCGATTTAGTAATGTAAATGTACATATCCTTAAGTATAAGCGGTGGAGATGGATTGGCCATACGCTAAGAAAATATGCCCCCAATATAACTTATAACAAGGCAAGTCCTAAAATGGAACCCCCGAGGAAAGCGAAAAGAGGTCGCACAAGAAACACTTTGCGTCGAGAATTGGGGGCAGACATCAAGACTGGAAGATCCTGGAGATGCAGGCCCAGGATAGGGATGGCTGGAGGTTTCTCGTAGGTGGCCTATGCCCTTGGAGGAATCGCAGACGCCGATGCGTGCGTGCGTGCGCGTGTGTGTAAATGTCTTCACGTTTTTATTACACGATCTTTAATTTGTTTCTCACATTCTTTGAAACGTTTTGGAAGACTGTTTCACTCACTGTGTCATAATTTTGTTGACACCCGATCTTACTCACACAAAGTCATAATCATAAGACTAATAAGCAACATTTAAACGAATATGTGTTCATTGTTAGGTTAAAATACTTAATATTGTTTGTTAATTCTGGAATTTCTCGGCCAGAATGCATACTACATCAGTGTTTCTCAAAGTGGTGGTCCGCGGACCGGTGCTGGTCCGTGGGCCATCCGATGCCGGTCCACAGAAGTTACCAACAAAGGACATTTCGCTACCACGTCAGTACAGGCAAAATATTTCACCGGTCCCTGGTGCAATGAAAAAAGTTCCTGCCGGTCCGCAATACTAAAAACTTTGAGAAGCACTGTACTACATGACATAGCCACAGGGTTATATAGTAATATTATATGACTCTTGAACCCAGCTACATCGACAAGGACCAAGGAGAGTAAAGTTAACTGAAATTAGCAAATTGTTAACTTGAATACTGACTTTTGAAACTGAAACCAAACACATTTCTTAGTAAAACTGTGATCTAACTTCTAACTCTCAAAACTTAAGACTTTAAGAGAATTGGATTTCGATTCAGACTTGACTTAGACCATAAGATACTTGTTTATAAATTGAGGACCTTCTTCAAAGGTTGAGGACCCTCTTCAAAGTTTAAAAAAAAAGATAAATGAAGAAAATTGTCGATTTTCCCTATGATAAATATAACCTATAATGTAAATTTAAATACACCCATTTTAATGGTAAAACATCGAATGTTCTGGCCTATACGATGATAATTTGTTCTCCGAAACAACATTCTGCCACAGTTTTAGATAACCAATCAAATTGACTCATACAATTGTAAACAAAACCACATAAAAAGAGCCAATCCATTACATCCTATTTATTTACATTACACAATTTCGATAACCTGAGTTTTCAGTATTTTAGTTACTAAAACTAAGATACAGTGAATTCAACTCAAGACTCATTTTACTACAGTTACAGTTTGTGTTCAAGTATTTTACTTTTGTATGATAAGAAATACATTTATCGTTTATTTCACATGATACTTATTAAAAGCTAAATTTTTAGCGTGTGAGTTGATTTTGTAATTGAATTGGACTATCACTCACTCTCACTTTTCACTTTATTTTTATTTTCTTTATAATTATACTATGTTCTTAAATTTAATTTAATAGTAACCATAATTATAAATAAATATACCAGTAATTTATTATATTAATATAATGATACTATCTAATACTATTGATATTACACTATTCGATTTAGTACTAGAACACTACTAGTAGTACTACTAGTATTAACTTATGTTTCGATTAAGATCTAATTTTAGTTTGTCCTTTATTAATAAATTAATAAACTTACTCTGATATGATTAATTATTAATAGTATTATAATAGTCATATTTTAAATACTATTGATATTGGTATTAGTAAAGAGTAGATGGTTATAGTTTATAGTGATAGTCTTAGTAAATTATAGACTATTTATTATTGAAACTAAATAAATTTTAATTTTATTAACTTTGCATTATTATTTTTACTGTGTTATGTGTTATTTCATTCAGTTTATTATTATTATATTTAACTAAAACATTTATAACTAAAACTAAATCTTTTCATTGGAATATGTAATTAAATAGGCCTATATGAACTATTCTATATGCATTACAATTCAAACTGGATAAAATTAGAACGATAACCATTTTCGACAACCCTTCCTATTTTTTTGAGGGGCGATGACTCGATATATTGACAAATTTTAGAGTTTTTACTTTCTTCAGACAAATCCACTTTTTTATTAAATAAATTTAAATCGATTGTAAAATAAATAATCTAAACATGATTTTCACCTCTAGCATATGTTCCTAAAGGTTATTTATTAAATAATATTATTGTAACACAACTTTCAAAAGAATTAAATTACTGCCGATAAGGAAATCGAAAACACTGTACAATAGATACCACCCTGCTCACGAAATTTCTTTGCACACATCACCGATGATGAACTGAGCATTTATTAGAATAAATGTGACCTAAAACGCGAACTACCGATGTGGCCGTAAGAACGACTGTAAAATCGTCATGACAGTTTTTGCGTGAATTTACGACATGGGCAGAAAGATGTGTGAACGAGTATTGAAGTACCACTATTTTTTTTGATAATCATGATTCATGATTATCGAGTAGAAGAAGAAGGGACAGTTCAATTGATTTGTAAACTCGTTGCCGTTGACTAAACTACTACGGTCAACAATTGACTCTAAGTAAAGATAAGTCAGGTAGCTTTAAAGTAAGAAAAATAATTATTTCATGGGCTGTATATAAATAGTACTTAGTAATAGTACATTAAAAAAAAATTAGTGAGGATAGTACAAAAATTGTGTCAGTTCAGTAGCACTTGAAACTTGAATTCCAAGATTTTGCAATTAGAACCCAGATTTTTTACATTACCGATATTATAATAATATATTATATAAATTAGTGGTCCCTAACCCCTGGGCAGTGGACCGGTAACTGTCCGTTGAGCAAATGGTACCGGGCCGCACAGGAACTTTAAATTTGTTCCTTTGTTTTTACTGATGTGTATTTTTTCGGGATTGTACGACTTTCCAAATACAAATCCTTGGAGTATTTTGACCAAAAAAATATTTGAAAAATAAAAACTGAAACGCAAAGGGCAGTATATGAGCATCATGTTTGGTGGCTAACCAGAGTGCTAATGCTAAAAAGCCATTCTATATAGATGAAAAATTAATCTTGCCCCCCACCCCCCACTGAAGACAATTGCCGTGAACTTTTAGGAGAGGCTGTTATTTAAAAGATAACACATGTGTCGTTTTCGGCTAGCACTGTGAGTTAAAGCATTATTCAAATATCCAAAGAAATTGATGCACAATTGAGGATTGATATATCAATATGGTACTCACTCTACGTATATCGATAACAAGGCAATACTATTTGTGTATGTGCGATATCTTTAACAAAAGGATGTGAATGATAATTCATGTGCACTATTTTTGCCAACCAACACCACAGGAGCAGAACTGTTCAAGTCAATAGATGACATGGTTATATATCAAGACAACTTATGAACCTACATGTGGAAGAAAATCAGTAGCCCCTAGTGCTGCTTTGTGGGTCTTCCCGGAAGAACCCCCTCAGCTATCTGGCCCCCAAGTGGACGTAACAGCTGAGAAACCCCACCGGAAGCGTCCAGGACAGACAGTCGAAAATGCCTCCCAATAAGTTGACCTCACAAGGAGGGGTGGAATTCCCTACTACGACCCGCTACGACTTTGGCACCACCCCGGCAAAGCACACGAGTCTCCATGATTAGGACCACCGCTAAGTGGGGGATCATCAATGACCTACCGAGGGCGTGACCCCCACTGGAAGGTTTCCTCAGAGCTGGCGTCCGCTGCATTCTTTGTGGTACCTTTTGCTAATCCGTGCTGGGGCTCCTGCCCCTAAACCGGCACCGCTCAATGGCGTTGCTAGTAAAATGAGGGGGACGAAACGGTCGCTTCTGAGTAACCAGACCCTCAACGGGTACTTTGGTTTTTCATCACTGGAATTGCATCTGGATACTTTGCCTACGATCAAGACAACTAAAAGGGTCCTTTTGTTTCGGCGTATACACAAACAGTACTGCCATGACCGGACGACTGACTGGTTTAGCTGCTTGGATTAAGGAGGTTGCACCTGAGAGTGAATCTTCGCATTGTATCATTTTTAAATCCCTTATATTAACTTCGCTGCCGTCTCTGTCTGTCTGTCGTCATCTCATGGGCGGGCTGGGCGGAAAAACAAAAGTAAAAAATGACCCACTTTCCGTGATCCGATCGAGCTGAAATTTGGCACACGGACCCGTCTGACCTAACAATGCATCGTATCAAAATTTCAGATCGATCGAACGTACCGTAATTAAATTAATGCATTTTTAGTTTATCCTTATATGAGGTATGTAATTCAAATTCACGGTTTGTTATTGTTTTTTTTCCACGTGAAAGTTTGAGTAGACGCGTTGAGGCGACCCATCGAAGCACCGGGGTGCTTTTGTTTACATTTTACGTGTCACGCTGAGCTCGGTCAAGCGAATCGGTGACCAGACTTTTCCCCTCTCACCTCCCCAGGGTTATGAAGCAAACTTGAGTTAAGACAGATTCAGTCTGTAAATGTTTGAAAATAATCAATACTGTTAGTTATGTCTCATATATAAGGGATTTATAGTCAAAAACTTTGTTTTCAAGGGTTTGTTTTATTAAGAACTTAAATCCTTGTTGCCGTTTTAGATATCCTATCTGTTTGAAGACAGGTTTTCTGCAGTGACAGCAATCAAAACAACACAAAGAAATAAACTGCAAACAAGCAAAACATTTCGGGTGCAATTGTCTCCTATTTTCCCCAGATGGAACTGTCTTGTTGCAGAAAAACAAGATAAGGTTTCTCATTGATGTATTATTCTAGTGAGTTTAAATGTTATATCACTTTATATTCAATTTATGGTGTAATTGCATTTTATTTTAAAGGCATGTAAAAATAAAATAAAATTAAAATTATTAAATCAAAACAATATAAAATATAAACAATCAAGCCTCCACCCCTAACCGACCCCCCCCCCTTGAAAAAAACCTCAGTGGGTCGCAGTAAAATTTTCAAACTGTGACCGGTCCGAGGCGATAAAAAGGTTGGCGACCACTGATATAAATCACGTAATGTATGATTAGTATTTTTTTTTAGTAAGCTTTTAGCTTTTTTCAAAAGCACAACTAACTTGTCCTTGTTTGATAAATACGAAATATTAAACTTTCTGAAATGTACACAAAGTATTTTATAATAGGGGTTGCAGGGCGCCTACGGCGCCCCGTTTAATTTTTTATTTTATAATTAACCACCATCTAATTCTCTTTTTACAATGTTCCCTTTTCTAAAATTGAAAATATGAGCTAAATCAATGACGTCATATAATATTTGTTTACAGCGCATCTTTAATTTGCACACCTTTTGGTGGATTGGTGCAGTAATTTGGTTTTCCCTGCTTTCTAAAATTAGTAGCGTCAGGACAGACTGACTGACTTGCGTGACAATTGCAAATTATATAGTTTTATGGTTACAGCCTACATAGAAATTGCATAATGCATGTTTAAAACTTTGAACAATTGTTCAGTAAGTTAAAGCTACGGACTGCAGTAATGAATTAATTAGTGATTCCCAAATTCATATTTTAAAAGGCTTTGCAAAAATATTTTTCTAAAGTATCATTAGCATATATGGTAAATATAAAAAGGTTTTACATTAAGTCTAAATATATAAATGTTTAAAAATTTTAAATTGCCAGATTCATTTTTAACAGTTTTTTTGTTTGTTTTTGTTTTAGCTCGCATAATTTAAAGGATAAATTTTTATCGCACCTCAAGGAATATGGCAGATGACACTCAACTCTGTAACAATTGGTGAGGTTGACATTAATAATTAATTTAGTATATTTAACATAATCATTTGAATCCAATTTATTATCTTATCTGTTATCTTATCTGTTTACAGACGCTCCTTCTATACAGAAGATTATTGCGTCCTACGCTTATCTATGGTTTGTGTTTAGTCCTGCATTTTTATTAGAGATTTAAATGTTGATAAAGTGTTGGTTTTCCTGGATTCTTCAGGCAACCCATTCCACGCCCGAATTCCGGACGGGAAGAAGGAAAACTTGTATGTGTTTGTTCTTGCATACGGAATAAGAAAGGTGTTTTTATCCTTATGTCTATCTGAGGGTTGTATTAAGTTATCTTTGTGTTGTATTTCTAAATTAGAATTAATTGCTTTATGTATGATTACTACTTTGCTCTTGGATCTTCTATCCTCTAGTGTTTCAAGGTTTAATGATTTAACTAATGGTGTTACTCTTGTCAGTTTCGAATATTCTCCAGTAATGAATCTGGCAGCTCTTTTTTGAATTTGTTCTAGTTTATCAATTATACTTCTTCATTACAGATCCATAGACCTTATACTTACATGTATTAATCTATTATATATGAGGGCAACAAAATCCAGCCAGCCAATCTCAAGCCTGTGATATTTGGCCAATAGGCTGTCATCTAAATTAATCTAATGTAATGAACAGTGTTCTGTCATTTCAAAGGTGGCATTGAGTCATTGGCCAGGTAAACAGCTGTTTACTGAAAGAACCAAAAAAAAAGAAAACTTCAAATCAGTGAAGTCAAAATACAGCAGCCAACTTGGCTACAAAATTAGCTCTAGTCTCACCATTCACTTAGGACACAATAATCTTCTGTATAGAAGGAGCGTCTGTAACAGATAAGATATGTTACACCAGCTGAAAGGAATGCTAAGCTAATCACTAAAATATACATTGAAACAAATGCTAAGCTAATCACTAAAATATACATTGAAACAAAGATAAATTAAATTTGGTTTTGTGTCTATCTATGCAACAGACTTGCTGGTTAATGTGTTAATTGCTGGTTAATGATAAAATATTTCTTGTAATGATGAAATAATTTTTCTTGTTATGATGAAATAATTTTTCTCGTTAGGGTTCAAATAATGTTTACTTTTTATGCTGAATCTCTCTCCACATGCAGTAAAAGAGAAATCTCAATCGCTAACTTTGTAATGCATGAGATCCACTGCAGGCGCCACATTGTCTTATGTCAGCACTGCAATGAGCCGATTCCTAAGATAGAGCTTGAACAACATTTCAATGAACTTCATGCTAAGATCCCATGTGAGAAATGCCTCAAAGATATCCCGAAGGAGAAAATGAGCCAGCACTTGGTAAATAACATGTAGCTAAAGTAAAAAAAAATGTATTTTATAATATTAATATTATTATACTTAAATACTTAAATTTTATTATTTTGAAATTCAAGTTAATTATTTTTGTTTAAGTTTCATCCACATTTTGCATTTATTATTTTTTGAATAGGCAGAAGAGTGCTCCAAGAAGCTTGTCCACTGCCAGTATTGTGATCTGTCGTTTCCCAAAGACGAAATAGTGCCTCACTTGGATTACTGCGGCAGTCGTACAGAGTGCTGTCCCCTCTGTCAGCAGTATGTCATGCTGAAAGACATGATGAGACATGAAAGCTCTGGTTGCACCTACCCCGAACCCAAGCCGATACCGAGGACACCCACAGACATCTTCAGCATGGAAGAACTACAACAGTTGCTGAGTGAGGCATATCAAGTTTTCTTGTTCACTTCTTATGTCAATTTGTGGGAAACCCCCTCCCCCCCCCACTAATTATCAAACAATACCGAGTGCTAAGTGTGAAATTTTAATCCACACAAGTTTCTGAATAAAACGTGACACAACACTTTATCTTTGTGGCTGTTAAAATAAAAGCTCTTTTTTCCGTGCAATCTTTTCACACAACCTGAAGTATGTTAATACTTCAAATGTCCTTTTGCATGGAAGATTCTTTGCCTTGTTATTAACATTCCTGTCCAAAAGAAAATATGACACAAATATTAAAACAATCTCATTTAGTGAAGATATTGAGATAAACATTAGCATTTCTTGTGACCCACCAACATGCTGCATTACCCAGAGAGTTATGCCCTCAGCTGAGCTGTAGCGAGACTGATTCTGCCTTGTCTGCTTTCATATATATGTGTCAACTATTTAACTGACCTCCTCAGGTGGACCAGACTATGGGGCCATGGATGAGTTCTTCGACAGGAGCATGCAAGGGTTCAACTTGGGAGCCAGCAGGAGCAACTCGTTCCCAGCTGAGCCAGTGAACAACGACCTCATTCACGTCAATAGGAAGTCAGAGAGCAAGAAAACTGATGTCAATGTGCAAAGACAGAGAAGTAAATTGGGGAAACTGTCTTGGGATGGGATTTTACAAAGACCAGTAATAGGGAAAATTGTCTTGGGATGGGATTTTACTTAGACAAGTAATAGGGAAAATTGTCTTGGGATGGGATTTTACTCAGACAAGTAATAGGGAAAATTGTCTTGGGATGGGATTTTACTCAGACAAGTAATAGGGAAAATTGTCTTGGGATGGGATTTTACCTAGACAAGTAATAGGGAAAATTGTCTTGTGATGGGATTTTACTCAGACAAGTAATAGGGAAAATTGTCTTGGGATGGGATTTTACTCAGACAAGTAATAGGGAAAATTGTCTTGGGATGGGATTTTACTTAGACAAGTAATAGGGGAAAATTGTCTTGGGATGGGATTTTACTCAGACAAGTAATAGGGAAAATTGTCTTGTGATGGGATTTTACTCAGACAAGTAATAGGGAAAATTGTCTTGGGATGGGATTTTAAAAATAACTAGTGTCATTGGGAGAGGGGAGACAATGTTGATTGAAAAATATTATCAGCAGCAAACATTTCAAATGAAACTCACACAAAATTCATAATTATATGTGCATCACTTATTTGAATATTACATTTGTAACAAAAATTGCTTCAATAAATATAAAATTTTCCCAAATCCTGGGTCGTGACCCAGTGCCAAGCCATGAAAGCAAAATTACCTGGTCTCTGAATATAAGTTAAAGAACTGTCAAAAATCTAATTTAGATTTTGCATGAAATTTGGACCTAATCTTTTGCTATTCCCCTAATTGTCACTTGTCGAGCAGATCAAAGCAGGTCAACCAATGGCTGGGCTGTTTGTCAATTCATATCTCCTCTTATATTTTATTACTAGCCCAGAATGAATGATGTAAATATGTCTGGGTCACAGAGGAAAAATAAGACTGTAACAAATGTTACTGTGTCCTGGACAAAAAAAATTGGGAAATGTTAATTTTAATATTTTTAAATAGAATATTAATTCTCATACAAGGTGTTCTGCCAGTTATCACATGAGAATAACAGTTGGTCTGTTGGAGTCCACCATTAGAATGAGAATAACATTTGGTCTGTTAGAGTCCACCATTAGAATGAGAATAACATTTGGTCTGTTAGAGTCCACCATTAGAATGAGAATTACATTTGGTCTGTTAGAGTCCACCATTAGAATGAGAATAACATTTGGTCTGTTAGAGTCCACCATTAGAGTGAGAATAACATTTGGTCTGTTAGAGTCCACCATTAGAATGAGAATAACATTTGGTCTGTTAGAGTCCACCATTAGAATGAGAATTACATTTGGTCTGTTAGAGTCCACCATTAGAATGAGAATAACAGTTGGTCTGTTAGAGTCCACCATTAGAGTGAGAATAACATTTGGTCTGTTAGAGTCCACCATTAGAATGAGAATAACATTTGGTCTGTTTAGAGTCCACCATTAGAATGAGAATAACATTTGGTCTGTCCCCAGACTTGAACTCTGAACCATCAGAGTCCACCATTAAGTCCATTCCACCTGATATCGAATATGACGCCATGTTGGCTATGCAGTTGGCACAAGAAGACTGGGAACAGGTTTGACTTTGTTTAACCTACCATATAAACTCATGATATCTAACAACAGTTCAACATTTACATCAGTGTAAATAATTTATCCTGTTTTAATCATATAAACATATGGTTGCAAACTAACCACAGATCAACATTTACAAATATCAATAATTTTTAAAAAGGATCCCTTGGATAAAATCTAATATATTTTAAATGAAAATTTCTCATTTTAATGTATAATTTATTTTTCACAATTGAAATATGTTAAATATTTATAAACACATTGTTATTGTTGTATTAAATGTCATAATGTGGTAGGCAGTACTACACTCTGTGCGTGTATTTAATTTTATGCTAATATTTTTGCAGGACCACCTTGACCTTGACATTGACAGTGACATGGCAGCCCACCACCTTCCGCCACCAGTCAACGACCAAACCAACGTTAACAAGAGTTTTGGAATTGACAAGTGGAGACATTTACAAAATAACAGCCTGGACCCCCACCCATCAGCCAGCTACTTGGACAATTCTACAGGTCTTGGGGGTTTTTGTAAACATTTTATTTCTAGGTCAAGAGCACACATGGTAAAATTTGATGGCAACTTATGTTTTAATAATGATATCCAATTGTGTGTTAGGGCTCCTCCAAAATTTTAGCCAATACGAACTACACTGAGCATATATATATATATATATATTAGGGCTGTTATCGATTAATTTAAAATGAATCGTTAACTTTTGAAAAATTATTGAATAATCGTTAATTTCGATTAAAGCCAAAAATTGAAATGTATGGTGTCATAAGTAACATTTATTAAAAGTAATTTTTGAAAATCGAAATAGCACTGGAATGTCTTCTTTATACGACATCTTTTAACCAACAATGTATATAGACAAGTGTATTGACATTATTTGGTTCAAGTGATGATAATATAACCAGCCGAGCTGAAAAATCGTTTACATAGCTTTAGATTGTCTCAACTGAAGTTTCTAATACTGTAGTGGATCTTGGGTTTGCATGTGATATGTAACCGAAAGTGTTAGAACATTGGTAGCAATGTTCCCTTTAAGCAGCGCCGCTGTGTAGATATTTTACCGACGTCAAGCAGGAGTTTAGAATCACAGCGCAGAAAATTTTGTAAAATTTTGCACAAAAAATGGACGTTGTGCAACTTTGCTTTGCACACAAGTTCTTTTAAAACTTTGCACACGAAACAACGAGCTTAGACTTATAGGGAACATTGCATGGTAGGCAAAGGATTTCTCTCAATGGAAACAACCTCTATCAACATTTTGAACAATCACCTAAGTCAATAGTTTAAAAAAAATGTTCGTGTAATCGTCCGGAAATTAGTTTATATTTATCGGCCAAAGTATTTTACTTTTTGACTTCCAGTACATTTATAAGTAGTGGGTCGATCAATCGTTACAAAAAAATTAATATTTAAAAATTTGTTACGATTAATCGAGAAATTAATCATTAATTTCTGCAGCCCTAATATATATATATATATATAAATAAAAGTGTGCTATTTGATACACATGGGTTTGTTTATCATCCCCATCATTATGGAAACTTAACCCCCAAACAAATAGGTTCAATTTAGGAAGATTTACAATCACACACTTTGATTTGCACTGATGTAAAGATAGCACCACATAAAAACAACAAGGTGTTTATGGTGTGTTGTTTCCCAAATGAAGTTGGCGTCAATACAAAATGCCCGGGAAAACATTTCCACAGTTTCCCCTTGAAAAATAAATTGACTGTCAGTTTATGTTCTATTTTTTAATGTCTTTTTTTTCCTCCTGCGCCCAGCAGACAATGAAGAGGTCATACCCTGTGAGTTTTGCTTCCTGAAGATCTCAATACATGCTTACGCAGAGCACACGGTATGAACTTTGTGGCACCTTTAACTTTGGTACTTTAGCTGTGATGCCTGGTAGTAGTGGCACTTTAACTTTGGTACTTTAGCTGTGATGCCTGGTAGTAGTGGCACTTTAACTTTGGTACTTTAGCTGTGATGCCTGGTAGTAGTGGCACTTTAACTTTGGTACTTTAGCTGTGATTCCTGGTAGTAGTGGCACTTTAACTTTGGTACTTTAGCTGTGATGCCTGGTAGTAGTGGCACTTTAACTTTGGTACTTTAAGCTGTGATGCCTGGTAGTAGTGGCACTTTAACTTTGGTACTTTAGCTGTGATGCCTGGTAGTAGTGGCACTTTAACTTTGGTACTTTAGCTGTGATGCATGGTAGTAGAGGAAATATAAGGATGATTTTTTTTTCTAAACCAATAAACAAGTTATTGGTGTACCATAACAAGTTATTGTCAAATGGGCCCTAGTCGCTCTATACCGCTCCAGCAATGCGTCTACCTGCCACTTTGTCCCACAGGACTCGTGCCTCGCAAAGAAGGCCATGGCAACTCTGGACGGTGTTGACCTGAACAACGAGTTGTCTTATCAGCCAGTACTTGGCAGGACGTCCATTCCTGTCATCAACAACCTCCGACCTGGGCAGGGGTGAGTGAGTTGGCTTCAAGCAAACAAGTGACCCCAGCAATGTCCAGAACATATCTTGGTTTCTTTGGTCAAAATGTAGATAAAACCAAGGGAGCCCTGGTTATCTTTTTTTCGTACAACTTTGACTTCCACGAAGCATGATCAGTTCTGCAGATATCTCTGCTTAGTAGGGGGATTTCCATTTTTACCAAAATTATTATTATTTTAAATCAAAAGAGTGCATCTACTAAGGTGTGCATTGAAATGTATTGCATGTTTTATTTTTAAAATGCTGCTTTGATATTTGTCGTTAAAATTGAAATGATAATAATATATGAGAAGAGTGTCATCTACTCCATGTCTTCAGCTTTGAAGATTTCTCTGTGAACCATGCCGGTCCTGACGGGGACACCTTGCTGCCGTGTGAGTTTTGTGAGGAGGTTTTCCCCCCTGAGATCATCATGGAGCACCAGGTCAGTTTAAACTTTAAACTTATTTGTCCTTGTCAGTCGTTTCCCCTTGTGCTACACCTGTCCTCAGTCTTATGTCATGTCCTACCCTTGGTGTTAACACCGGTCCTCAGTCTTATGTCATGTNCCTTGGTATGTTCTACCCTTGGTGTTAACGCCTGTCAGTGTGTGTCCTATCATATTTTTTTTATGCCTGTCATTGATGCATCTTGTATTTGTGTCTCTTCTTGAAGTTTAGTCTACCATTTTTTTTTATCAGTAACAATAAAGTCCATTTTGAGTCAATTACTGATATTAAATTTGTTACTTTTAGAGTTAAGATTCACTGAAATGTACATTGTCTCTTCCTACTCGATGTGCATTTCATTTTATGCTCTCAAAACTTGTGTCTTGTAATTAACGTCTTTTTATGAGACATTTCTAGTATACAGTTCTTTTTTTTTAAAAACCCAGAGTTTATCAAGTAAGAAATGTATAAAATAATAGGGGTCTACCGATATATCGGCCAGCCGATATATCGGCACCAATATCTGGATATCGGCAATATCGGTATCGGTAGCATGTAAAGGTCCCGATATTGACGTCACCGATATTTCATAATAAGTGAAATTTTGACTCAAAAGAAAAAAGAAACAAAAAAACTATCATTTAGATTTACAATATCTCGACAAATTAATATATCAACCCCGATACCGGTATTGAAATAGTCAAAAGAGTTCTAGTATTAATATGTGCAGCCAGGATACTGTGTGCCATGTGCTGTGATATTGTTTAGGTATCGGCCGATTTTCGTATACTCAGAAATACTGTGTAAATAGTGCCGATGCCAAGTATACCGTAATTGCTATAATAAAATGTATAACATGTAAACATTATGTTCACGTAATTGCTCTAATACTAACAGCAAAGATGCACGCAGAATCGCAGATGTCTAAAACATTTCGTTTCGTATGGAATAACAAAATGTACCGTGTGCAGACTTGCTGTCATTGGCAACCAGTCATCCTTCAACCTCATTTTCACTTATTACTATTAATTTGTTCTCATTGTTTCATTCATAAAAGGTGGCCGTGTGCAAAAGCCATTAAACTATTGGTTAGAATTAATAATTATGAGTCAAGGTTGAAGTTTCAAAAGGACTTCCTAATTTTGCTTGTAAATTTTTATAAAGGATTGTTCGTTTTGTTATGAGTCCTATGTAGGTCATGATCTGGAACTTGTAAACACATCGGAAACTTTGTTTCGGGGAGCAAAAAAATCGGTAATATCGGCAAAACTGGATATCGGTAGACCCCTTAATTATAAAATATAAATAATTATGAGTGATAAATTTAAGCATACCGTCATCAAATATGACCGCTGTCATTTTTGTCCTAACAAATACTCTTATCGGCACTCATATTAGTAATATCGGAAAAAAATATCGGTAATATTGGCGAAAATGCACATCGGTAGTCCCCTAATATAAAAGATAAGTAATTACGAGTGATAAATTTAAGAATGACGTCATCAAATATTACCGCTGGTTTTTGTCCGAACAAATACTCATATCTGTACTCATATCGGCAAAAAAAATATCGGTAATATCGGTATCGGCAATATCGGCAAAAAGGCATATCGGTAGACCCCTATAAAATAATTAATCGAAACAACGTAACCAATACATCTACGATTTTACTTTCACTCCACGCCCTACCACATATATTTTTTTAAAAACTGAGAGTGAATTTATCAAACTTTCAGGGCAATTGCCTCGCAAGCGGTCTCAGCATAGCCCAAGAACCGACACCGTTTGTTTCACTCGGCAAGGACAGCCACTCCAATCACGCCAGACCTCCCAAACCCGCCATTCATTCCAAGTCTGGGAGGCAGCCCATCAAGTCCCACTCCAGCCATCTGCCGTCTGCTTCTTCATTTGAATACTTGGATGGAGGCGACACGGACGAGATCCCGATCGGGGACAGGAAAGGGGCCAAGAGCTTGAACGTGTTGGAGTCTACAGCAAACAAATACAGCCCTGCGGTGAATAGGTGAGTATGGGGTCAGATGAATGATTGTAAAGTAGGTCATAATGGGTGTGGTCAGATGAATGATTGTGAAGTAGGTCATAATGGGTGTGGTCAGATGAATGATTGTGAAGTAGGTCATAATGGGTGTGGCCAGATGAATGATTGTGAAGTAGATCATAATGGCTGGGGTCATATGAATGATTGTGAAGTAGATCATAATTGGTGTGGCCAGATGAATGATTGTGAAGTAGGTCATAATGGGTGTGGCCAGATGAATGATTGTGAAGTAGGTCATAATGGGTGTGGCCAGATGAATGATTGTGAAGTAGATCATAATGGCTGGGGTCATATGAATGATTGTGAAGTAGATCAAAATGGGTGTGGTCCAGTGAATGGTTTATTGGTCTCTTCCATCAGGTTTGACCCCGCAGTGACCCGTCCACCTCGTCGTCATTCCAGGCACAGCCTCGGAGATGACGACAGCCTTGACCAGTCAGACGCCAACGCAACATTCACCAGACTGAACAAAAGTGCCCTAAGAACTAGAGCAAAATTGGACAAGTTGTTGCATGTGAGGGGTCATCCATCTTCATTCATCATTCTTTGCCTTCTGTAGATCTAATATCTTGGCATTCTTTGCCTTCTGTAGATCTAATATCTTGGCATTATCTAAAAAGAACAATTTCTTTCTGACTGATGTAACTACACAGTAAATAATTAGTGCTGTTTGGAGGTTACATTAAAAATAAAATTCATTTATTAATGAAATAAGAGTTTCTTTCCTTCACCTGACTGACTGACTGATTCTGTTGGACAGGAGGACGTTGATATGAACAGAGAGCCCCAGAGGCAACCCAAACCCGTGAGAACCCTTGCACAAGACAGGCCTGGTAATACACGTTTTTTTTAATGTACTTGCTGCAGTCACTGAGGATGTATCTAGCCTCTTGTTCACCATCTCCAGATGGGCAGGTGTTTCTAGAACTAGAAGGGGGAGTGATGGGGAGACAGGTGTATCTAGGACTCTTGTCCTGAGGGGAAGGTGTTTCTAGATGTCCTCATTGGAAGGTGTTTCTTGATGGGAATGTGTTTCTATATGTCCTGATGGGAAGGTGTTTCTAGATGTCCTGATGGGAAGGTGTTTCTAGATGGGAAGGTGTTTCTAGATGTCCTCATGGGAAAGTGTTTCTAGATGTCCTGATGGGAAGGTGTTTCTAGATGTCCAGATGGGAAGGTGTTTCTAGATGTCCTGATGGGAAGGTGTTTCTAGATGTCCAGATGGGAAGGTGTTTCTAGATGTCCTCATGGTTAGTTGTTTCTAGATGTCATGATGGGAAGGTGTTTCTAGATGGAAAGGTGTTTCTTGATGGGAAGGTGTTTCTAGATGTCCTCATTGGAAGGTGTTTCTTGATGGGAAGGTGTTTCTTGATGGGAAGGTGTTTCTAGATGTCCTCATTGGAAGGTGTTTCTTGATGGGAAGGTGTTTCTTGATGGGAAGGTGTTTCTAGATGTCCTCATTGGAAGGTGTTTCTTGATGGGAATGTGTTTCTATATGTCCTGATGGGAAGGTGTTTCTAGATGTCCTGATGGTTAGTTGTTTCTAGATGTCATGATGGGAAGGTGTTTCTAGATGTCCTCATTGGAAGGTGTTTCTTGATGGGAAGGTGTTTCTAGATGTCCTCATTGGAAGGTGTTTCTTGATGGGAAGGTGTTTCTTGATGGGAAGGTGTTTCTAGATGTCCTCATTGGAAGGTGTTTCTTGATGGGAAGGTGTTTCTTGATGGGAAGGTGTTTCTAGATGTCCTCATTGGAAGGTGTTTCTTGATGGGAAGGTGTTTCTTGATGGGAAGGTGTTTCTAGATGTCCTCATTGGAAGGTGTTTCTTGATGGGAAGGTGTTTCTAGATGTCCTGATGGGAAGGTGTTTCTAGATGTCCTCATTGGAAGGTGTTTCTTGATGGGAAGGTGTTTCTAGATGTCCTGATGGGAAGGTGTTTCTAGATGTCCTCATGGGAAGGTGTTTCTAGATGGAAAGGTGTTTCTTGATGGGAAGGTGTTTCTAGATGTCCTCATTGGAAGGTGTTTCTTGATGGGAAGGTGTTTCTAGATGTCCTGATGGGAAGGTGTTTCTAGATGTCATGATGGGAAGGTGTTTCTTGATGGGAAGGTGTTTCTTGATGGGAAGGTGTTTCTAGATGTCCTCATTGGAAGGTGTTTCTTGATGGGAAGGTGTTTCTAGATGTCCTGATGGGAAGGTGTTTCTAGATGTCCTCATGGGAAGGTGTTTCTAGATGGAAAGGTGTTTCTAGATGGGAAGGTGTTTCTAGATGTCCTCATGGGAAGGTGTTTCTAGATGTCCTGATGGGAAGGTGTTTCTAGATGTCCAGGTGGGAAGGTGTTTCTAGATGTCCGGAGGGGAAGGTGTTTCTAGATGGGAAGGGGTTTCTAGTTTGTTTGGGCTTTTCCTTTTAGAGTTGTTAATGTTGCCATTAAAGTTTTGGCGCTATTTTCACAACTCAAACATTGGCTATTTTTTCCTGCTCCAGATCGGCGAGGTGTTGACTCTCGGGTCGTGATGAGGAAGCTGGAGGAGCAACAACACCCGAGAAACAGGTTGTTGATTTGACTTTCCCTTAAAGACACCAATTAAATATCATCTTACTGCATTCTCCTTTAATAATAATAATAACCCCCTTTCCAGTCCATGACGGACTATGTCGCGCAAGGATAATGTTACGAAAAACATTAATTTATAGCTTCTTGTCACTAAAACTTTTAATTATTTGACACAATCTAAATTCGTTTTTTGTATTGTTCAGATTTTTTATTTTTTTATAAAATATTAAAAGGCCTTTGGCACTGATTGCTAAAACAGCATGTTTAGTTATAAGTTTTCTCTCCTTAACCTTATTTTTATTTTCCAAGACAAGACAGACTTTAAAAAAAAACTGGATTGTTGCCAGCTTTTAAAAAAACATTAAATTTTGTTCAAATCCTCAACACAGTTCGGCTTGCAGCTGAAGAACTGATAACATTTGTATGTTAATTTCTCAGACACATACCTGGAACCAGACAGAACCAAGTTTCTGATGAAAACAACAGCCAAGCAGCACCTGTCAGGAATAGGCAGCGGTCAGACAATGTTTTCAGTCCAGACCTGCGGCTGAAGCCAGACCATAATCCCCTGCCTAAGGTAATGGTCCACCAGTATTACTTAATGTATTTGGTAATTTCTATTTCTTACAGTAGTATTAAACTAGTAGTATTAAACTAGTAGTATTAAACTAGTAGTATTAAACTAGTAGTATATAATTGCAGTCAGCTTTTTGTTGCTCTAATAATTTGTTGGCATCAGCCATTTGTTATTATTAAATACCTTATATTAACTTCGACATCTCGTTTGTCAGTCGGGCGGAGAAACAAAAGTAAAAAATGACACACTTCCCGTGATGCTATCAAGCTGAATTTTGCACATAGACTCGTGTCACCTAACGATGCATCATATCAAAATTTCAGATCGATCAACCGTACCGTAATTAAATTAATGCATTTTTAAATGAAATCTATATAACTATATGTAGCGGCCTGCTTTGTTTACATTCACGTGTCACGCTGTGTTAAGTCCAGCCATCTGGGACCACACCTCCCCCACCCCACCGTTTTTACAGCAAGGGGAGATCCATCGGTTTCAGTTTGTAAATGTTTGTCGCGATTGAACATAATCAATACTGTTAGTTATGTCTCATATATAAGGGATTTATAGTCAAAAACTTTGTTTTTACGGGATTGTTTAATTAATTTTGATCATTTTTCCTTCTCAGAAACGATAACAGAGCGCTGAAGGGTTGCAGGAATCCATCCCTATAACAAGATGTTAAATGAATTTTTAAAAATCTGTGATAAGCTATCTTAACCATCCTTTTCATGTTGTGAGGCCATTGTTTAAATATTACATTTTATGTTCTGTTCAGTTAAATAACTACTGCTGTATGAAGTGCATCATGGGATGAGTGTTAGCATGAATGGTTATTTTTTATAGGAAATACTGAGGAAAAAAAAGGTTTAGAATTTTTTTAAAATTATAATTATATTATAAATTCTGGGACCAGTCTATTTCTTCTACATAAACGGACAAGCTAGTTTCTTGCATGTTAACATACAGACAAGTTTATTTTCTCAGCTTTGTCTTTCAAGTTGTCCTCCTGTATATTATTGTACAATATTATTTTTGGAAATTTTTTGCGCCAGAATTTGCAGGCGTGCAAGGATCACTCTGGCAAAAGCCTTTCCCACAATACTCAGTAAGGAGATACCACGATAGTTATTGCAATCGCTGCGATCTCCTTTGTTCTTATAAAGCGTAACTATTTTGGCGTCACGCATGTCCTGTGGGATGTGACCGCGTTCCCAGCAATCGCATATGAGTTCGTGCAGAGGCTTCAGTAGTGCTGGCTGGCCGTGCTTAAGGACTTCTGCAGGAATGCCATTGTTGCCTGGGGCCTTTCCATTTCTCAGATGATCGATAGCCCTACCAAGCTCCTCTATTGACGGTGGAGCATCAAGCTGATCTAGAACTGGTAGATCTGGTATTCTTTCTATGGCAGAGTCAGATACTACATTCTGTGTCGCATAGAGTTCTAGATAGTGCTCAGTCCAGCGCCGCATCTGCTTGTCTCGTTCTGTGATCATCTCACCTGATTTTGTCTTGATTGGAGCTGACTTTGAAGTTGTGGGCCCAGTGGCCTTTTTTATGCCTTCGTACATTTGTTTTATATCTCCCTGATCAGCAGCAGATTGAATGCTTTTGCATAATTCCACCCAATAAGTGTTAGCGCAAAAACGTGCAGTCTTCCGGGCTGTGTTTCTGGCACTTCTGAGACATTTCAGGGTGTCAGGTCCTGGGGAAGCTTTGTAGGCCAGTAGAGCTTTTCTTTTTGTCTCAGTCACGGGATTCATTGTAACCCAGTGGGCCTCAAACCAATCTGCATTTTTTCTTTCCTTCCTCCCGAGGACGGCAAGAGAGGTGTTGTAAATAGTGTCTCGAATATGGAGCCAATTCACATCGATTTGTTCTGTCCCTATAGCATCATGCGGATTGGGGATTTCTTTCTGCGAGGTGTTGGCTTTAAGATCTTCTCACTCCGTCAGCTACAAGAGAAATGTCGGGAGCAACAGAAAGCCCTCTTTGTTGCCTTCATAGATCTAACAAAGGCATTTGACCTGGTCAGCCGCGTCTGCTACGTATATTGGAAAAAATAGGATGCCCGCCGCGGCTTCTCTCCATCATCGAGTCCTTCCACACTAATATGCACAGCACAGTGCTCTTCGGTGGTGCCACCTCAGAACCCTTCCCAGTCTGTAGCGGAGTCAAACAGGGCTGTGTACTGGCTCCAACACTCTTCGGTATCTTTTTCTCGATGCTACTGCGTCATGCATTCGAGGACTGTTTCGAGGGTGTAAACATCCATACCAGGGCGGATGGAAATCTGTACAACATCAGCTGTCTCCGTGCAAAGAGAAAAGTGGAAAATGTTTTAATTAGAGAGCTGCTCTTCGCGGATGACGCAGCCCTTACCTCACATTCAGAGATAGGTCTCCAACTTTTGGTCGACAAGTTCTCAGAGGCATGCAAAGATTTTGGTCTAACGATAAGCCTCAAAAAGACCAACATTATGAGACAAGGAACTGACTGCTTCCCAGCAATCTCCATTGAGGGAAACACCTTGGATGTCGTCGATGATTTTACCTACCTTGGCAGTAACATCACAAGCACACTCTCCCTGGAAAAGGAAATTGAAACCAGAATCGGCAAGTCTTCATCATTAATGGCTAGGCTGAATAAAAGAGTGTGGAACAATGCACAGCTCACTGCTAGGACCAAAATCACTGTGTACCAGGCCTGCGTGCTCAGCACACTCCTCTATGGCAGCGAGTGCTGGACGACCTATGCCAAACAAACAAAGCAACTCAACAGCTTCCACTTACGATGCTTGCGCAGGATTCTGCACATCAAGTGGCAGGACAAGATAACGAATGTCGAGGTACTCAGAAGGAGTCATATGCTGAGCATGCACTCAATCCTGAGTGAGAGGCGCCTGCGGTGGCTGGGACATGTCCGCAGGATGAACTCCGAGCGCATTCCAAGAGCCCTGCTTTACGGTGAGCTGGCAACTGGTATGCGGAAGAGAGGACGCCCCTGCTTGCGCTTCAAGGATGTCTGCAAGAAAGACATGAGTCTGGCGCAGATAGACCATAAAACGTGGGAAACCATTGCTGAGGAACGCACCTCCTGGCGGGCTAAAGTACGCGAGGGCATCCAAGTCGCGGAAGCTTCCCTTACAGTCAAGAGCGAGGAGAAAAGGGCCAGGAGAAAGGGGAAGGGGGGCAGAGGAGCAGGAGGAAACGCCATCATCCCATGAGGATGGATGGATGCCATAGTAGTATTTTTGGAAATACAATCCACCGTCTGATATTGAATAGGTTCAATATTATTGCATAATTGGAAACAATGTAGAATGTTAATCTTCCAAGTTTATTTGTTAAATCTGATCGTAAAGTAAAAACAAGGAATATGTGAGGATCAAATTTATCCACATTGCATTAGCAAATTGATCCTCATCATTCAGTACTTGAAACATTGTCTAGGTTATTGTTCACTTCCAACATGGTCTAGGTTATTGTTCACTTCCAACATGGTCTAGGTTATTGTTCACTTCCAACATGGTCTAGGTTATTGTTCACTTTCAACATGGTCTAGGTTATTGTTCACTTCCAACATGGTCTAGGTTATTGTTCACTTTCAACATGGTCTAGGTTATTGTTCACTTCCAAGCTTTCACTCACTATGTTTGGGTTGGGTTTGAAAAGATCTCCCCAATAATTCAATAATGTAATTGTTTAGCATAAGTTAAATACTGAGCCTGATATTGATTATGCAGTTAGTTACACGCATGTCTACTCACTACTAAAGTTATGCACAATGTAGCATCAATGACTACAGTCCTTGGATGATTGTAACTCTCAACTCATTTATTTAGTTTTAGTGGGTTTTTTGTAAAATAATGACTTATATTTACTTTTAATTTTTGGGCAATGATTTTTTTTGTTAAAGCAGAGAGTTGGGACATTATCATCATCAACATATTATATTATATTATATTACCCAATTTAAGTCTAAATACATTGACCCCAAAAACATTTTTAAAATCCTTATTTTTCCTTAAACTTTATTTACTATTTTCCCGTTGACCAAACAGCAAAAAAATGTTGAGAGAAGCTGACATCTAAGACCAAACTTTGCCAAGGATTGGCTGGCAGAGAACTCCATAAAAAGAAAAAGAAGTGATATTCACTTTCATTGGCTAGCCATGAAAAGTATTAGATTTATTACAGGCATCTGATGACAAACATCCGGTAACACTTTATTATAGCCAAAGTAGTAATGCCGATGTTTAGCACATCTCTAACTGAAGTTGTAATGCCGATGTTTAGCACATCTCTAACTGAAGTAGTAATGCTGATGTTTAGCACATCTCTAACTGAAGTTGTAATGCCGATGTTTAGCACATCTCTAACTGAAGTTGTAATGCTGATGTTTAGCACATCTCTAACTGAAGTTGTAATGCTGATGTTCAGCACATCTCTAACTGAAGTTGTAATGCTGATGTTTAGCACATCTCTAACTGAAGTTGTAATGCTGATGTTTAGCACATCTCTAACTGAAGTTGTAATGCTGATGTTTAGCACATCTCTAACTGAAGTTGTAATGCTGATGTTCAGCACATCTCTTTATTATGGCCAAAGTAGTAATGATGATGTTTAGCACATCTCTAACTGAAGTTGTAATGCCGATGTTTAGCACATCTCTAACTGAAGTTGTAATGCCGATGTTGAGCACATCTCTAACTGAAGTAGTAATGCTGATGTTTAGCACATCTCTAACTGAAGTTGTAATGCCGATGTTTAGCACATCTCTAACTGAAGTTGTAATGCTGATGTTTAGCACATCTCTAACTGAAGTTGTAATGCTGATGTTCAGCACATCTCTAACTGAAGTTGTAATGCTGATGTTTAGCACATCTCTAACTGAAGTTGTAATGCTGATGTTTAGCACATCTCTATCTGAAGTTGTAATGCTGATGTTTAGCACATCTCTATCTGAAGTTGTAATGCTGATGTTTAGCACATCTCTTTATTATGGCCAAAGTAGTAATGATGATGTTTAGCACATCTCTAACTGAAGTTGATTATCTTAAGACTTGGCTCATAGTTTAATTTCTAGCTACATATATAAAAAAAAAGTGCATCATTTTTTAAGCGTTGTATCATTAGAGTTTGACTGTTTTGTTAAAATGGTATTTTCTCCGATAAGTGTAAGATTTTACAGTAAAGTTACACTTTGAAATCTAACTGGCATGATGCAAATATTTCTTTGCCTGCATCAAAAAAAAATATATGGTTTTACAAAATGTGAAAATATTTTTAAAAAATTGAGTGTTTCAAGAGTCTATTTTGAAAACTGCATTGATGGCTGTATGACTTTGATGCTATGATTCGTTTTAAACGGTTTGTCATAATAAAATAAACTGTTATAAATGTATAAATCTATGTTTTTGATAGTTTACATAAATTACATAATATAGTATTGCCATATTTTTTGTTTTGTGTGTGTTGGAGGGGTGGTGTGTGTTTTTTTTTTGTGTGTGTTTTGTTTTTTGTTTTTTGTTTTGGTTTTTTTTTTTGTGTTTTTGTTTGTGTTGTGAGGGGTGTTTGTTGTTTTTTTTTTTTTTTTGTGTGTGGTTTTTGGGTTTTTTGGTGTGTGGGTGGGGGGGGGGGGGGGGGGGGGGGGGGGGGGGGGGGGGGGGGGGGGGTGTGTGGGGGGGGGGGGGGGGGGGGGGGGGGTGTGGGGTGGGGGGGGGTGTGTGGGGGGGGGGGGGGAGAATGGGGGGATGGGAGGGGGTATGGGGGGGAAGAGTTATTGAATTATATTTTTTAAGTGTTGAGGTGTTTGTGGTAGGGAGGTGTGGTGTATGAATTGGTGTTGTAGGTTTTGGTGTGTATAGGGGGGTGTAAATATTTTATTGGAAATATATAGATGGATAATTGTGATGTGGTTTATTTAAAGGTTGTATTTTTTGTGGTGGTTATATTAATTTTTAGGGGGGGTTGGGTAGTATAGTAATTGTGATGTAATGTTAATGGAGGGTAGAGTTTTGTGATGTGTGGGTTGTTGGTGGAGATTTATAGGATGTAATTGTTTATTGGTTGATTATAGTGGAAAAGGTGTATAGTGGTTAATGTTCTGGGGTGTTAAATAGGTAGAGAGTAGTGTGGGGTAGGAGTGGTTAAATAATTTATGTTTAATATATTATAAAAAGGTTTTTATATGGGGGGGGGGGGTCAGTTTTGAAAGAGTTGGTTGAGTATGTAGTTTATTTGGTGGAGGTGATTATGAGAATATAATGTGTATGTATGTTTAAGTTTGGTAGAAAATGGAGGGTTTAGGGGGTGGGGGGGGGGTATTGGTAGGGTGGAGTATTAGAGTGTTAGAATAGAATGGTGTTTTAATAATGGGTGATATATAGGAGATGTGTTCTACAATGCTGGCTGAAGTCAAGTGACCCATAAAATGTAAACAATAGCGACCGCTACATATAGTTTATATAGATAAACTAAAAATGCATTAATTTAATAACTGAACGTTCTATCGATCTGAAATTTTGATACGATGCATTGTTAGGTGACACGGGTCCGTGTGCCATATTTCAGCTCGATGGCTTCACGGGAAGTGGGTCATTTTTTACTTTAGTTTTTCCGCCCGCCCATGAGTCGGCGGTGAAGTTAATATAAGGGATTTAAAAACAGTCTTCTTTAATTTAAACCAAGGTCCCAAAAAGTAATGAAATTGACACCTCCCCGTCCTCAATAAAACAAACAGAATTTTTTTAATAAAACAATGGTATCAATTTGACATAAAAAAAATATTTAAAACCTATGATAATGTGATTAACAAAAAATTTGTTTATTTGTATCCATTGATGTCACTGAAATAATTACTTAATTTAAACAGAGATGAAACTGTTTAGCATAAACATAAATGGGGCTTACATTTTAATTTCATTCCATATGTTCCAAGCAAATGCCAGCAGATTAATTTGATAGGTCCATTAATATTACATTTTTAATTCTGTATGTTCAACTAACTTTTATTTTTAAATAACAATGCAGTGACATTAGCAGACCATTTTTATAAAAAAAACAGTCACTGACAATTATGCATTTTAAAAAATAACATTTTGATATGCAATATAGTACTAATAGTCTATATTTTACTAAATTCAAGCAACTTTTTAAACCCCACACAAAAAAAAATATTTAAAAAAATTGTTTATAGGTTTCTGTTAGCAATGAGTAAAATGAAATCTATTTTTTTTTCTGCTACAACAAACATTTGCAACTGTCTAGCTACTTGATTCAGCTTGGCTCAAGAAAGTGTCTTAGCTGATGCTAACTGCACACAGCCATGACTGAATTAATATAAAAACAACCAGGCAGGTTTTTAAAGAATTTTTACGAGAGGGGAAATTGTGTTCTTTAGCCACAGCATTCTAAACTATAGGTGGAGGACAGTGATCATACAACTTAAGGGGAAAATGTGTGGGATGTTTCATGAACATGTTGCACTAACATAAGATAACAGTAAAATATAAATGATACATTTTTTAACATTTAGACATATGCTTAGATTTAGTGAAAATCAATTTCAGTTTGACTAATTCCTTAATGTAAAGGAAAAATAGAAGCAATTGCTTTTTCTTAACACTGAAACAAGATTAAAGATTAGGAAAACTTATAAGATAAATTTATATTGAGTTTTTGGGATTTCCCTTGATAATATTCAACGCAAAGATCAATAGAGCTTCAAATTAAAGATGGATCTCTGGTGAAAAGTCATAGAATTTAGAATGCATTTAATCCAGAAGTACTTTAGTTAAGAGATCATAGAAATCTACATTTGCTCTTGCTAAAAACAAAACCAAGACAAAGCTTAAGGGACCAAAGATCCAACCAGCCTTTATGAATAGAGTATGTACATGAAGAAATGGGAGATATCATTCGATGTGAGAGAGGCTTAAGTAACAGGACTTCAGTCTGTGACACAGTTAATGTAAAAATATTAAAACATTTGCAACTGGAAAGTGATTTAAAAACATAAAATTATGCAACTTTAAAAAAATGAAAATATGACAGAAGTATCTGCACAATAGATAAATAAAACAGTGGAGAGTTAAAAAATGTACAGAAAATTACAAGGTGACAATAATCATTTTCATAACTGGCAATGTTGAAATAAAATTTGTTAGTAAGTGAATCTGAATGGGTAAAAAAAAACATTGAATTGCTTCACATTTGAGAAAAGGAAATTAGAGAAAGCTGGGGAATTATAATATTTGTTTATTGTTGGCTAAATTTAGATGAAGTTTATTGTTTAAATAACTACATCTAGCTCAATAAAATTTAAAGGGAATAATAGCTACTGCTAATGTATGAAAAATTTTAACATGAGGAAAAATATCACCAAAAAAAGATAATAGAAATCTAAGTGATTTGACCCCAAAAAATTTGGATATATTTAGTTTATGCAAACGTCAATATATGGGGAAAAAAATAAATATATATAATTCTTCAATACCTTTAAAGTTAAATTAAGAACTCAGCCATATAAATTTAAAACAATAACAATGCTTCTGTAATTTATATAGAATTTCAACTTGCATAATGTTATCTCTATTGTTTGCTTAATGTGTGTTTCTCTGTTCATTTTTAAAAAAATGCTTCTGATATTGGTATTAGTCACTTTAAAAAAACAATTCTATTTTTATTGTGTAGTGCAACTAGTCCATGTATAATAAAAAATTAAAATTAAAAAAAAATATTTTGCAGCATAGATAAAAAAGAAATAACAATAGAATTTTAAAAAACAACTCTGGCACATTTTTTCCCCCCGAAAACTCTGAATAAATGAAAATCTCTTACTTGAAAGCGAAACAAAACATGCTTGCTTTCACTTTCAAGTATAAACTTGTACAAATATTCAAACACTGAGAGGAATTAGGAAAAATATTGTCTAAAATATCAGACAGTAATAATATGGAGTTTGACTGTAAGCTGCAGTAGGATCAGACAGTAATAATATGGAGTTTGACTGTAAGCTGCAGTAGGATCAGACAGTAATAATATGGAGTTTGACTGTAAGCTGCAGTAGGATGAAAATAAATTCAATAAATTTATTCTGAAAAATACATCTTTCAGGTGAAGAGAAATTCTTCCACAACCATCAGGGACTTGAGATATGGCATGTATATTAATACACACATTTATATTTGACTTTAAAATGAGTTGTATGAGCATGACAGGTTAAAATAAAAATCCCCTGTTTAATTTTTAAAAAATAAATAAATAAAAAAAAAGGAAGCCAAAATAGTAACATGCATCTTAATTATAGACAAAAGTCTAATATAAATAAGTAGGCGTACACAAAAAAGGTTGCACTACCAAAATTCTCAAAATAAGGGTAACAAAAATAACATGGAAGACAAAAATTTGAAAAATAAAGGAATGTTGTACATTGATAACAAAAGTTATGCAACGCAAGTTACACATAAATTTAAAAGCTTAATAAATAAACTTAATAAACTCTTCAAAAATTGGATTACTATAACAATCAATATTAAATACTTTTTGACATAATAAAAATGACTTGTAAAGTGAAAAATTGACAACCAGAACAAGGTTAACTATACTGCTTAGTTTTAAAGCCTAATTATTAACATTTAAGTGAATTTATTCAACTAAGGTGGTTTAATATAGAAGGTGAAGATGATTTTATTCCAACTCATATATGACATGAGAACATCTCTTATCAATTAACATGAGTGAAGCATGTTATTGAATAGCTCATGATAAATGCAATTATATTGACTGACATTAATCAAATATTATTGCCTGTCAGAAGACAATTAAAAATATTGGAAGTTTGAATACGGAATTGTTTAGTCATGCTGCTAATTTTCTTGTTATACAGGGATTTTGTCTTCCATAATTTGATTAATAAGTATTCAAAATATCCTCAGTTATCGCAGCCCAATCACTTGTATTGGCAGACATCAATAAAATTTCGTATAGCCAAATGACAGGCCATAATTACAATATATGACAAAAACAAAAATGAATTTTTTAAAATAAAAGTGGGTTGTGAAAGTGTCTTTACCATCAAAGAAAAAGGGAAACATTTCCTGGTGTGTCTTAAAACATAGAAAATTAATCTTAATTAAAAATTTGGTACAGGAGCTGAAATTTACAAAAACTGAGAAGCTTATACTTATATCTTTAAAATAAATGATATAAGGTACAATAAAACTGACAATATATTTTTGTATAAAACATTGAGACAATTTTCAAAAAGCATTCATAAGGAAAGGCTATGTACAGTGGTGATATGAACACCAGTCAATCAAATTGTATCAATCCACAATAACATTATAAAATCTATTTTATAGTAGGATAATTTCTAAGGGACTATAAGTAAGTGTGTTTTTTAAAAATTAAAAAATTATCAGGTAATTTTCAACTCCCCCAATCACTTTTTAGCACTTTTGATTGGGAAAAGAAAACAGAATTGGAGAAAACTTTTGAAAATTATTCCACACATATGTCATAATACTATTGGTAGAAAAGAAAGAAACATTGAAAAACATTCATACAAATTTTGTTTGTAGTTTCAGTTGTTAAATCTAAAAGGATAATCAAACATGTACTTTTGACAGGGTTATCATTATGGCGAGTGGCCTTACATTAAATAACTACAGCTACTCTAGGAACTAGTCATTTGAAACTCTATTCATCAAGACATTCTTCAAAAGGAATAAAACTTATTCATAACAGTTAGTATTGGCATAAACAATTTGATAAAAATGGAGGAGGAGAAAATTGTAACCACCCAGCTACCGTATATTTTGATTGGTTGTTGAAGCCCCACATTCTAAAAGTAATAAAATGATTGGCAGAGCCACAACTAATTTTTAAAAACATGAACCAAGCTATCTGGAGGTAATAAAACCTAAAGACCCACAATCCTCTTGATGCGTAAATAAAGACAAATTCATATGATAAGTCAAAAAATAATATTTTTTTAAAAACTATTATTGTAGAGGAAGCCGGTAGAATTTTACTTCTTACATCTCAGATTCAAGTCCTTTGAAACATATTTTATGGCAGGAGAGGGAACTTAAGATGTTTTATGTAGTTTTCTATGAGAAATTGGATTCAATAATTTTATCAGAAACCACATTAACATAATTTATGGCAATGGGGAAATCCAACCATGGGAGTATTTTATTTTAAATATTTTAAAAATTTGCGAATTATAAATTTTCCTGGACTTGTGATGTTTTGTGTCACAAAATAAAAGCCAAGATGTGCCACCAAGCAACAAGGTCATTGTCGGAGCATCTCTCCTCAAAACATCACTTAGCATGAGTATTATGTATATTAAGTATACAATGGATCAAAATGCGCACCAAAGAAGAATACAAAACTACTTTAAAAGTGCAGCCAATAGCAGGGATATGTACACACATTTTTATCAATTCATTGTTCATCAATCATTTAGCTACAGATGTCTGCAGATTCTATTGATGTGGTCCAGCTCTTCTACCCTGTGTTTTCCCATATCATTGAAAAGTTTCAAAGATTTATTTGTGGGTGTGACATCAACTAATAACTGACAGGCCGTAACTGGGTCATCTCTAGCCCCAGGATTAAAAAATGTGTTTTCAAAAAAAAATCTTTGGTTCTACAAAACAAATTCAACACAACATTTCTATACATTTAAAAAAAAACTCATCTGTCATGTGCAGCCAGTTGAATAAATGGGAAGAAGGGTGATTTCTATAAACGTCATTACCATGAAGCATCAAATAATTTTGATACTCGTTGCAAGCCATGTTAAAAAGTTACAATGGAAGCAGTAAGACTACAGTGAACAAACCAATACAAAAAATCATTTGAAAATAATCATTTAAAAAAGCAACAACAAAAATGGTTTGAGCAACCATTTTTTTTAGAAAAATCATACTCTTAAAATAAAAAATCAGCACTGTTTGCCGTTAATTCACGAAACAATCTGCAACTTTTTTTTAAAAAGACGAATTTTAGGAATGAAAGAAAAAAGTAAACCTTTTGGACTTCTTCTGTCAGTTTTGTTGATAACCAAACATTTCCATCATCCATGACGTGAACTTTAACATCTACGTCTGACCCTTCTGGTTCATCCCCTTGGTTTCCTTTTCCCGAAAGACTTGTAAACAAGAAAATGAGTCAGCGTAAAACTGGAAGGTTCTCAAACTCATAGCCGGGCCGACCCAGTGCGGCACAGTAAATGTACACAAAATGGTAACCTGACCAGCAGAAGAAAACAAAAATGGAAGGTCAAAGAATTTTTAAAACCATTTTATTCCATTAAATAGTGACACGTTTCAGGCCAGAGAAAAAGTTACAATGGCAGTCAATTGAGCTAATTTATTCCTACTTCTTTTATTATTGTTTTACAGCAAAAATTCATTAACATGAATTACTTGAAAATTCTTCTACTTAGAAGAACATATCATAGCGAAAAAGGGAAGAAACTTTTTTAAAATTATAAACGGCCAGGCCTGAAATAAATGCTTCACAACTTTAATCTATATTCAAAATAAAATGTCACTAGAAAATTTTATTCATATTATTTAATAACTAATTTTGCAAAGAGTGTGTTGCTAAAGTTTTATTAAATATTTTCTTTCAATAAAAAATAAAAGGAACATTTTCAGTCATAAGGTCATTGTGGCGGCTTTGTTGTCATTGGGGGATCGAGGTCTGCCCTAGTCCACAGATATCAACCACACTTTGTGATTGAACGTTTAACTCAGAACACTTCTGCTACAAAGTGTGGGTATATCTCTAGTTTAACAATAAATTCCATGTAACGAATCAAACGGTTTATTTAATCAGTGCGTCTGTCCGCTCCATGTCACGTTCACTCTCAACTGGGTATATCACTCAGCTCTCAAATCTTCTTTACGTTTAGCGCACTTCGGTCCAACATGACCGTCTTGGGCTACGCTCAACTCTCCACTATATCCTTTTTCCCCTTGTGCGTCTTGGTGAGACGCACAATAGTCTGGTGCGCACACTGCACTAATTATTATGTACGACATTTAAGACAGTCATTATCACACCATAACATCCGACCGTGACAGTCATCTGTATTTCTTGGATGGCAAGGGTAATTTAACTCATTTATTAAACTGAAAAATAATTCTCAATAAACCATTTACGAAATGTATATGTTAAGAAATTTCTGACCACACAAAATAACAATGTCATCACAGGTTCTTAAAGTTGTCTTTCATACCCCAGTTAAGGGGTGACAAGCTCTGCAGCAAGTTTTTGAGGTGAAACCACTTACCTCCAGGTATGAGACACAGCAAACCAATTACACCAAATATCAAGCAGTGGTAGCCTGTAACATATAAACATTTTTTTTAAAAAATATATCTGCCAATAGTTGTTTACATTGAACACAAGTTCTAGGACGAATACATTATCACTGTTTTGTTTTTTTTGTTTTTTTAAAAATTGCAGTCATAATATTTGCAGATGACTAAAAAATTATACAAAGATATAAGATATATAAGATATATTATTGCGTTTTTAAAACTTAGAATTTTTAGACAGTATCACTAGTAATAGAATAAACTAAAATAAAATACTTACAAAAATACTTTTGGTTTTATACCAAAGATTATTTTGTTTTATTTATCAATTTTAATAACTTAATAATAAAAGTTAAAGTTCAGCAAGAAATTATTTTATAAAAATGTATTCTACTTAATAATTTAATAAAAATTTTTTGTTAAGGCCCCCTAAGCAACTCACCTCTAGCAGGTGTCAGTGCCAAGCCAATGCCAGTGAGTATTAAAACTGAAGACATCACAGATAATTGAGAATTAAAAACAGCTTCAACGTTTTCTTCTTCAAATTTACAATCTATTCTTCTGTAACTAATAGAAAGATCTCACATAAACATTCAAAACACACTTATAAAATTGAAAACAGATCTAAATATAAATCATTTGGTTTTCAACTTACCAAGACCAAATAAGGTCAGAAATGCAGATGCCCCAACAGTTTTCCAGTTCTCTCTCACCTTGGGATGACTTATCCAACTAGTTCAATAAAAACAATGATTTATCCCACAGTTAAATAAAAAACAATGATTTCTCCAACAGTTAAATAAAAACAATCATTTATCCAACAGTTAAATAAAGACATTGATTTATCCAACAGTTAAAGACTACCTGAACAGACAGCTCAATTTTGCTTTCTATTTAGGTCCCCTCTCCCCCACTCTCCTCATAAACACAAATTTTTTTAATGGTATGATACACATTATTACCAAACCGTAAATGAAAATTATTTCTATGATTTTTGTTTTTTTAAACTTCTCAAGACAACGCAGGGCCAATATTTAAAACATTGCGGGTCAGAAACCTGGAATTTAAAAAAAAAGACACCTGGAACTAAGTGCTGAAAGCCATATGTCAGGGTCAAAGAAAGAACAAAATTTCTGTCAATTTACTTTATTTTGCATGAGGTATTTGAGCCCTATTCTACCTATAGCCCAAGACAGATTAGAAGTTGAACCGGATCTCTGACAAAATCCTATAAGGTATAGAATTTGAAATGAATCTTGTAAAGCGCTATCATCTTTATCTGCAAATCGGAATGTTAAGTTAAAAACAGCATCACGCTTCTCATTAATTAATATCTATTAGAGAAATTTGATTTCTTCATAATTATGTATGAATAAATACTTTATTATGATATGTCTAAAATGTGGGGAAATTCATATCTGCTATATTTTACTTATAGGGCAGATTTATGATATAGGCATTAAAATGTCAGTCAGTCACAAAGATAAAAGTATTAAAAATAATAAGGTCACAAAATAGATTGGGAAAGATGTGCTAGTTGACCTCTATTTAATGCTACCAGGTGTAAGAATCATCCAGTTACCTCTCATGTTGGTTGAATGAGGTATCAGAATAACCAGTCTGATGCTCAGTGGAATGTGCACTCAGCAATGAATGAAGTGACGTGGGTCTTGTAGCTGTCTTTTTATCCACACTGAAATCAGATATAATTTTTTTTGTGAATCTCTGCAGGACAAAGTAATGAAAACGGTTAATAGTTGTCTTAGTTAATTTGTGTTTGAACATAATTCTGACAATTCCTTAATGTATCAACATATTACTTGCAGGCTAAGGCTACGTTTATAGAGCGGCGGGTTTCTGGAAATCCCACGCGCGAGTCGACTCGCGCGAGGAATGTTTCTATTTTTGCTTTGCAGGTGTTCATAGAGGACGCGGGTGTCTCGAGGTGACAAATTTTCCGACCTGCGCGGGTAATTACCAGAACTAGTTGCTAGTTCTTGTTCCCCGTTGCCACGCGAGACTGTGAATTCAAACAGATGGGCTTTGAATGTTTCTTCAGACTGTTAAATGTTCAATAATTCACCAACCACGAATTCGATTATGTCCATTCACAATATTAATTCCAGCATCTTGAATAAGTCGTTAACCTTTGAGATATCATTTTTGCTTCCAGATAATTCAATAGAATTTCGACCAGATGAGTCACTGTCAGTAGAAAGCTTTATCTGAAAATCATTGTTTTTATCTATGTCTTTCATTCTGCTTAATACACAACCAATTGTTGTTCCTACTTCAGATGATTTCACACGAATGGTTTCAGACTCACTAATACCATCTTTGTCTCTGCTATTATGGTCTTCATTCCTTTTATCATATATGTGATTGTCAATAGTGGCTACAGTGTCACTAGTTTCTATTTGTGCTCGATTCAACTTTATTATTTTTCTATCATTCATGTCTTGGTTTTCATTCTTTCTCCATGGCTGATCAAAATTTCTTATTCTGGAACTATATCTGCCTCTCCGTGATCTTCTGCTTTGATTATAATCTCTACATATGGAATTGTGATTATATCTGTCTCTCCATGATTGTCTACTTTCATCATAATCTCTATGTCTGGAATTATGATTATATTTTTCTCTCCATGCTTGCCTACCTTTGTTTTCAAAGTGATCTTGTCTTGATCTTTCTTCTGTTTTCTTTCTTATAGGGCTGCCATCAGGTGACACCTTATTTGGTTGTCCTTTATTGTGGTAGCACTGCCTCGCCATATGTCATGACTTGTTACAGTACCAGCAAATAGTTTGTCTGTTGCCTTTGTTTGGCAAACTCTGGTTTCTCATACCTTGCCTTTTTTTCTTGACTTTTAATTTGTATTGCTGCAAAAATATCTTGTCTTTTGTCCATTTCCAAAAATTGCAATTATCAAACTCTTCACACCATGAATGGATACGACTTAAGTTCCTTTATTTATAATTCACACTGACACAGTTGTTAATAGTCTATAGCTTTTTCTAGTTCAAGGTTATGTTTACAAATATTTCCTGGAATCAACCACACCTGTAAGCTTGGTGACGTAGTTCAGTGCGTGTCGTCTGGCTTTTTCCCGCTTTTACTATAAACACCAACCGCGCGATTGATTAGGCGCGGTTTTCTAGCGCGAGTAACCAGCTCGCTGCAACCCGCCTACCGGCCGCCTCTATAAACGTAGCCTCAATCATGTTAATGCTTTAGCGTTCATATTATTTACATCAATTTGTCTTCAATTTTTTTTTAAAGTTGATGCATACTCATGTTATTATTTTATTTAAACATTTTTAACTCCACATTTCATTCACTCAATCAAAGCTTAAAGGATATTACGGCTTAACTAAATTGCTCTTGCTCATCTGATATTGCTTTTGCTTATACTGACCTTACAATAGTTGGGCTCATATGTTCGGATATTAATGGCTCTTTTAGATGGCCTCCCTGGAATAACAATAAAAGAATATTTAATTAACTTATATTTATGGGTGGACTAAATGTATAAAGCTTAATATTACTCCCATGTAACCACTGGTTTCATTTAATGGGTCTATACACTTTGTAGGTTACTGAAACTTATTAGAACACAAACATCGTGTCTAATATTTTAAATGATGTGAGATGAACACAAACATCGTGTCTAATATTTTAAATGATGTGAGATGAACACAAACATCGTGTCTAATATTTTAAATGATGTGAGATGAACACAAACATCGTGTCTAATATTTTAAATGATGTGAGATGAACACAAACATTGTGTCTAATATTTTAAATGATGTGAGATGGACACAACTGAATAAGGAAATAAAATTTAATATATTATAATTATATATATTTTCCTATGCATAGAAACTAAGTACAGTCGAACCCACTTATTTCGACCTCTGTTACGTTGCCAACCCTATTAAGTCGACTTTTTTGAAGTGGAACCGCCAAAGTCTCTTTTTGTCTTAGCATTTTCTCATCGGTTATGTCGATTCTTTTATGTCTTTGAACCCTAATATCTCGAGCACAAAAGAGGGCCAAATTTGCAACTTAACGTTGCTTATCTTGATCCCCGTCTGTTTGCCTAGCGACGCACTCTCGCATTTTTAATTAAAAATAGCATCGAAATCTCGCTTTCCTCGAGACTTCCAGCTATTGTGTGATTCTACAAGATTTCAATAAAAATTACCGGATTTTTTTATCTTGTTTCACTCTTGATCCATGTGTGAATTAGTTTGACACGTCTCTATCAAGTATGTATTCACCCGAGGTGGCGAAAATCGTGTTAACGGTCTTTAATCGTCATTATTTTGCAGTGCATGTGATATTATTTTTAAACTTAATTCATTTCCTGATGCATTAATCATTTTATTTTTAAGATAAACAAATATCTTTAGAAAAGAAAATAAAGCTTGGTATCGAGAATCAACGGTGGTTTTTATTTTATATTGGTAAATTTCTGCTGTTAGTTGGTGCACATATGCCTTTTTATGTTAGCAAACATGTATGTACATTTTTTATAGCATGCCGATCGCTTCATCAAACGAATAACGGCAACGCTGTTGTGCAACTCCAAAAAAACATGTGCATGTACGTTCCCATTTATTAATGCACATCATGTACATTAAGAAATTTCAAGCACATGAATATTTTGCCGCCATATTGGTTTTTCGTTTATCTCGATCATCGGTTATCTCGACAATTTTTGGCAAACCCCTAGGCCGGCGACATAACAGGGTTCAACTGTAATGTGACATACTGAAAATAATTAACACAAAAAAAACAATGTTTATGTTTTGGGCATCAATTGTAGTCAGGATTTCCCCAGCAGCCAAGCACAAACCCTGTTCAACAAATTTTGTTTCTTATTCTTTAACTTTATTGATCATGCTAAACATTAATAAATAAATTATTTATCTCCAAAAATTCATTACCTTAAGCAATTTTGATTTATTTACTATAAATAAAATATATGCATCTTATTTACAATATTACAATCAATAAGTTATGCCTATTATGGCCCTTACTATGGCATATTGAATGTACACTATACTATAGATAATTTATAATTAGACGAATGTGACACTAGTAGTAGCAAAAAATGGTGAAAGAAAAACGTATGCATGTGTATGACAAAAAGTCACCAAACAAAGATTTTATCATTAAAAAGCCTACATCTGAGACCAAACAAAAGCGAAAACTAACAGATGTATGAAAATAAAAATATAACAAAAAATAGCTGCAGTGTTAAGTCGAGGAAGACATCAACCAGGTGTTTTGTGGCATCTTATCAGGCTCATGCATAGTGATAGTGCACACCTTTTTCTATAATTATAACTAGGGGTCTACCGATATGCCTTTTTGCCGATATTGCCGATACCGATATTACCGATATTTTTTTGCCCATATAAGTGCCGATATGAGTATTTGTTAGGACAAAAACCAGCGGTCATATTTGATGACATCATTCTTAAATTTATCACTCCTAATTATTTATCTTTTATATTAGGGGACTACCGATATGGATTTTCGCCGATATTACCGATATTTTTTTCCGATATGAATATTTGTTAGGACAAAAACCAGCGGTCTTATTTGATGACATCATTCTTAAATTTATCACTCCTAATTATTTATATTTTATATTTGGGGTCTACCGATAAGCATTTTTGCCAATATTACCGATATTTTTTTCCGATATGAGTGCCGATATGAGTATTTGTTAGGACAAAAATAACAGCGGTCATATTTGATGACGTCATTCTTAAATTTATCACTCGTAATTATTTAAATCTTATAATTAAGGGGTCTACCTATATCCAGTCTTGCCGAAATTACCGATTTTTTTTTCCCGAAACGAAGTTTCCGATGTGTTTACAAGTTCCAGATCATGACCTACATGGGACTCAACAAAACGAACCGTCCTTTATAAAAATGTACAAGCATATTAGGTACTCGTTTTGAAACTTCAACCTTGACTCATAATTATTAATTCTAACCAATAGTTTAATGGCTTTTGCACACGGCCACCTTTTATGAATGAAACAATGAGAACAAAGTACAATAGTAATAGAGTGAAAATGAGACTGAAGGTTGAATGGTTGCCAATGACAAGTCTTCACACGGTACATTTTGTTATTCCATACAAAACGAAATGTTTTAGACATCTGCGATTCTGCGTGCATCTTTGCTATTAGAGCAATTACGTGAACATAATGTTTACATGTTATACATTTATTAGAGCAATTACGGTATACTTGGCATCGGCACTATTTACACAGTATTTCTGAGTATACGAAAATCGGCCGATACCTAAATAATATCAAAGCGCATGGCACACTGTATCGTGGCTGCACATATTAATACTAGGACTCTTTTGACTATTTCAATACCGGTATCGGGGTCGATATATTAATTTGTCGAGATATTGTAAATCTAAATGATAGTTTTTTTGTTTCCGTATTTTTTTTGGGGTCAAAATGTCACTTATTTTGAAATATCGGTGACGTCAATATCTGGACCTTTACATGCTACCGATACCGATATTGCCGATATCCAGATATCGGTACCGATATATCGGCTGGTAGACCCCTAATTATAACTATTTTTTTTCTACCCAGCCTGAGTGCAGTCCCACACCATTTATATACTAGTAGCAGTAACAGTAACAATTTAAAACATAATTTTTAGACACAGGGCTCATAGGCATAGGACACTCCTTATGCCTTATGCCTATGCACCTGTGAAAGCGTTGATATAGGCTTGGTCATTATTTACCGGAAGTCTAATAATAGACTCGATCTATAACTAGGTCACCGCCTAAGGTGCCGTAAGGTCAAGTAGTGAATATTTATTCATAACTATTAGAGGGAATGCGCTCATTGAAATTGTCTAAAACTTGTTCAAAACCTTGATTTTATAGAATTTTAAAGAAAAATATAAGGTCATATTATTTGATATATTATAATAATGCGAAATAGAGCTTCCTTGCGAGAGTGAATTTAATATTAATATGTAAATATACAGACTATACTTTTTTATTTTTAGTTCATTCGCTCATTCGTCCGAGAATTTTATACATTCAAATACTATTTACTTCTAAAACGTATGATGTAATTATAATTAAAATCATAATCTTAGTGTAAGTTTATTACTAATAAATACTAAGGCATATATAATTTATATGAACCAACGAAAACAATTTATATTAAATATAAGTTTGTTAGCACTAGTGACTAGTACTAGTGGCGACGGCCGGAACGACCGCTTACACTTTCACTCATCTTAAATAAACTCTTAGGCCTAGGCTTATTTATTTAAATATCAATAGATGGTTATATTATGTAATATTATATTATGCGAAATGGAACGTCCTTGGGAGCATGAATTATGTAAATGAATTATAATTAGTGACTCTGCATCTGCTGAGGCTCTAACTCTATTATCTAGTAATAAGTTAGTAGTAACTAGTTCTAGTTGCTCGTTCGTCCATGAAGTTTATTCTTTCATGCTATGATGTAATTATAATTAAAGTCATAATCTTAGTGTAATTTTATTACTAATAAATACTAAGGCATCTATAATTTATATGAACCAACGAAAACAATTTATATTAAATATACGTTTGTTAGCACTAGTACTAGTGGCGACGGCCGGAACGACCGCTTACTCTTTCACTAGTTGCTCGTTCGTCCATGAAGTTTATTCTTTCATACTATGATGTAATTATAATTAAAGTCATAATCTTAGTGTAAGTTTATTACTAAAGGCATATATTTTTATAAGGCAAGGGCCAAGGAAAACAATATTAAAATACATATATGTTAATAATTGACTATGCTAGGACTAGTGTTTACCGTAGTTACAAATATGAACGCTTACACTCATCTTTAAATAATTTTAAATACTATGTTACGGCTTATTTATTAAAGTTTTAAGTCTTCGACATTTTAATAACTTTTTTCGGCTGCAAAACTGAGTGAGAAGAAATATCTTTTTTGTCCAAATTAGCACCTGGAACATCGTTTTCAGATAGCACTATAACACTATTAAGGCCGATGGTAGATACCGCGTAACGCGCGGTGTCCACTCAGTTGGGTGGATGACACGCATTACACAGTCTGTTTATTTTGGTATACCCAGTCCACCTTAATAGCTTAAAATTTATTTTTAAAAAGATTTATGATTTTAAAATTAATTTGGTAAAAGCAAAGAGAAGGTGCGCTCGATAAATCATATTTTTGGTTGCTATATTATATTTGTTGTTTTTTCTATTTAATTTAATTTAATTAAAAAATAGACAACTAAACCTAACCCAGACCCTAAAACTGAAACTACAACCTTAGACTCAAACGAAACTCTTTTTCTATTTTAATTTAAAAAATAGACAACTAAACCTAACCCAGACCCTAAAACTGAAACAACGAACTTTAAAAAAAATATTTAAAAAAAGACTCAAACGAAACTCGAACCTCCACCTGACACCTAGAGTTCAAGAATCTAATGTCCTAACCGTGAGACCACAGAAGCTCTTGTAACTTATGAATTTTAAAAAATCTTATAAAGTAGTAAGAGCAAAATGTGACATCACGTTTACGCGACACCCAAGCTTTACAGTGGATGCCGCGCATTGCGCGGTGTCTACCCACTTCGCACTATTAAACACACTGTTGCTAGCCATGTTTGAGAAAGTTTGACCTTACTGACAACGAAGAGCCTAAAAATAGATATGACCGAATGGCTTATGACGCGTTGGGGTCACAGAAATGATCAAGCCTATTGTTGTTACTTGTATTGATATGTAAAAACATATTATGTTTTTATTTTAAATTACTGTTTAAGGTTTTGGACTTATGGAACTCAACTCGCTGATAACTGACTGACACTGATCTTTTCACTGGTAGGACTAGCAACACTGACTGACTAGCGTACAAATACCTACAACTACAAGTAGGGGAGTACAACTAAGTTGGCCTACTGCCTACAGGCCCTACCCTACTTACTTAACTTAGGTAATCCTGCAGATTTTACACGTATATTATAATTTATTATTTCACAGCGAAATTTAATTTTCTCTTGAGAACTTACGTTTTTAATTTATTAAATGCATAATTATATGTTGTATTTCAGCTATTACAGCGCTAATTTGTAAGTCTTTCTAATTTCTAGGCCATTTTTTCGGCTCTCAACAGTAAATAGTCTGATGATGATGCAACCATTTTTTAAATTATCAAACTACATGCTGGATTGTCCGATAAGATGCCAAATGGAAATTTCTCACTTACAAACAAAGAAAATAAGAATCAAACATCTAGTAACGAAATAAAAAAAGAAATTGTCTTTAAAATATTATTTATCTTCTAAGAACATTAAAATGGACGAATAATACTTTTAAAAAAATATCTTCAGTCAGTAAATTTATTTTAGCATTGGTCGAGCCAGGTAAAAAACATCTGGCAGCAGTTCGCTAGGTAAACAAAATGGACGTATCGTGACCACATTATGTATTATATAGAGCCGAAAAAATGCATTTGAAATTAAAAAGACTCACAAATTAGCGCTGTAATAGCTTAAATACTACATATAATAATGCATTTAATAAATTAAAAATGTAAGTTCTCATGAGAAAATTAAATTTCGCTGTGAAATAATAAATTATAATATACGTGTAAAATCTGCAGGATTACCCTTAACTTACTACTACAAATTACAAACTTTACTGTAAATAAAGTAAAATTACTACAACTACAATGACAACAACCCACTTTGAAATCATGAAGTTGAATATCTATATCTTCATTGTCACGAATCTTAGCATTTTGTGAAGAATTTGCACCAGTCGATCCGTATGCACGATAGTGATCTTCTCCTGGAGCCCCGACTGAGTTAACCCAGAAATCTGAATCCATTTCTTATTTGAATAGCTGAGGACACAGAAGACATCTTTTTCTTGACAACCATCCAAACCAATGAGTAGTTCGCTCACAAACTTAAAAATACCATTAAGCTACCAAAACGATCAAAATTTGAATAATAATATTTAAAATATTAAACGACAAAAATTTGTAATAGTTTTTGTTTATTTTAAAGTATATTTAAAAAATTATATTTATATGTTTATAATGTTTAATGTCGTAAGGAACCAATGTGTAAAGGTATAAGTACGTAAGTTGTGTTTATAAAAAGAAACAGCTAATCCATGTCTAAAGATGCAAAGTATTTAATTTATTAATAAGTGAAAAATTATCACAGAATACACATATTAATGAAATAATAAAAACATACAACAAAACTTAAAACAAAATAAAATTAACAAATTTAAATAATATGGAATCAAAATTAAAAAGCTACCTTAAATACATCGTTAAGAACTGTATCAGAATATCTTAACTGTATCTATAACAGACGTTCCTTCTAAATCTTTTGTATTGTCATCTATCTACCAATGAAAACAGAGAAATTATAACGAATTTTTAAAATATTTAATGTCAAAATGCACCACTGATAAGAATCTCTCCATTAGTTAAATTACTAAACCTAGAAACACTAGACGTTCGAATAGCAAGGTAGTAATGATGTTATTAGTCCGTCTGATCGATAAAGACCATTCTCCCATTCTCATCATACATTAGCTACTAGGTTGCGCTGGGGCGCCGGGGCGCCTACGGCGCCCACTGCTTTTAGGGCGCCCACGGTGCCCACTTTTTTCAAAAGCCCAACTAACTTATCCTTGTTTGATAAATACTTAATATTAAACTTACTGAAATGTACACAAAGTATTTTATAATAGTAATTTTAGGGCGCGTACGGCGCTCTCTGCAGCTGTAGGGCGACTACGGCGCCTACTTTCTTTTGTCAAAAGCCCAAGTAGCTTATACTTATACTTGTTTGATAAATACGAAATATTAAACTTGCTGAAATGTACACAAAGTATTTTATAATTATAAATACTAAAATCCTACTTTTACGTCGTTCCCTTTTCCAAAATTAAAATATACGCTAAAACAAAGACGTAATATAATATTTTTTTACAGCGCGTCTTTAATGTATAATTATTTTGCACACCTTTTTGCGCGCCTTGCGATGCACGCCTTGTATTAAAATATAAGCTCAAAAATGACGTCATAGTGTTACACATCCAACCTGTGACTTGGGCTATTATATTATTTATATACTAGTGTATCACCCTTCAAAAATGACGGAAGTTTTCAAAATAAATACACATCAGATTAAAAAATAACGTAATACAGAACTTTCATTTGTTATATTTATTTTTATTTGATTCATTTATTATCATATTGAGCAATTTTATGCGGAACGTTCAAAAAGTGTTATTTTTGGTGCAGTAATTTGGTGCGCTGCTTTCTAAAATTATTAGCACTATAAAACAAAATCGATCGCAGCGCCACCTAACAGCATTACATCCATACAGACAACGGGAATTATGTATATTGATGTACTATAAAGATACATGTAGGATAAAATAATAATTTGGAATTACACAGTAATAATAATCTAATACTAATACAGAATTCACAGGGGCGGATTAAAACGGCACGGGGCCTCTGGCTGAAATTCAAACTGAATAAATAAAATGATTGCTAGCAGCTAATATACGACTGCAATTTGTAACTAAATTGTCCATTGGTTCCTTTCTCAGACTTTGTCTGTACTACGGGATCGGCCTTCCCAGCCAAAAAGATTATTCATGAAAAAACCGAACACGAATATACAGTGGCGTAGCTAGAACTTTTGCCGCCCGGGGCGGTCTCCAATTTGCCGTCCTTTTTAGGGGCCGTCCATAAATGACGTCACGCTCCTGAAAAAAAGGGGGGAGGGCGTCACACGTTTGTGACGATGTGTTTAAGAAATGTGACGTCACGTCAAAACGCGCAACTTTAAATAAATTTCCACTTAAATATTTGATAACTGACACTTTATTTAATGACGTTTATTTAAAACGCGTGTAACGATATCAGAATGCAGCGTTTCACTAAAAGCATCCTTAAATGGCAAAAATTTAATTTGAAACATGTTCATTTTCAAACAGAAAATACGGATTTGTGACGTCGTCTTTAAGAAGGAATCTAAGTTTTTGTGACGACGTGTGACGAGGAGAGGGGGTTGGGTGTTGAAAATCAGGCAAAATAGCGTGCTTCATTTATGGACGGCCACTTAGTTGATTATATTATGGTTTTTAAAAATTAATAAACATGAATAAATAATTGTAATTGAAACGAAGTAAAGGTGGAGAACATGTTTACCACTGCATGACATATTTATGTAAGCAATAATAAAAGAGGCCCCATAAGATTATATACCTATAAATACACATTTATAAAAATACAAGATACTTTTTTAAAGGCCACAAGAAAGTTACTGAGGTCGCAGGCCCCCCCCCCATGAGACAAAACATATTCCAAATTTACACCCCCCCCCAAAAAAAAATCATTACCAATTACTATTACTATTATTTTATTTTGTATTTATAAATTAATGATTTTTTTTTACAAACAAAGAAAGGATATACATTAGCAGTGGCATAACAACGGCTTGGTTTTGGCGCAGTTGCCAAGGGTGCCGGCCTGCGCCAGTTTAAAAGGGCGCCGCTAAATCTCTAATTTTTACATTTGTATTTAAATAAAAGGCGCCAAAAATAAATTAGCCAAGAGCGTCAAAAACCGAGTTACGCCTCTTTACATTAGTTTGTAAAAATATGTAGACAGTACAAATTTAGTTTCTTAACTTTCATAATAGAAAAATCGTGTATTACGCTATCAAAATTAAAATTATTTGTAATATCTTGTTCTATGTACAGTATTGCAAGATTTTGTTGTCTATAAAAAATAAAATTCCAGATTTAGAACTACTTATAAAAACAGAAGAACCAGACATAATTGCTGGTTCTGAAACTTGGTTGAACCCCAAAATATATAACTCTGAGATTTTAAACACCAATTATAATATTTTTAGGAAAGACAGACCAGACAATTATGGAGGAGTGCTACTTGCAATTAAATCAAATATCATAGCTGAAGAAATTATTACACAGCCAAATTTTAATATAGAGTCTATTTATTGTAAAATAATTACACCAAACTCATCCCCACTTATTGTAGGCAGTATATATAGACCTCCGAATACAAACCTAGAATACATGAACAATCTTTGTAGTCAATTAACTTTCATAAAAGAGAATAATAAAAATGCAGTTCTATGGATTATGGGGGACTTTAATCTTCCAGATATAAATTGGAAAAAGTATACAATTGATAACCATCAAACTAACAAAGAAATTAATGAACACTTTTTAGACACTATAAACAACATAAACCTAGAACAGATAGTAAAAACAGCAACAAGGAAAAATAAAACACTAGATTTATTCCTAACAAATAGACCAGGACTAGTGTTAGACTATAAAATAATTCCAGGATTGTCCGACCATGATATTGTTAGGGTCACCAATACAATAAAAACTAAAATTAATAAGATACCTAGAAGAATAATCTATCTTTGGAATAAATGTAATTCAATAAAACTACACCAATCAGCGGCTAACTTCCAACAAACTTTCCTAAGTAAATTTAACACAAATAGCCCAGTAGAAGAAATTTGGAAAGATATAAAAACAAATCTAAAAACTATAATGGATGAGAATGTTCCAACAAAACTAACATCAAATAAAATTAACAAATGCTGGTTCAATTCTAGATTGAAAAAGCTATGCAAACTAAAAGAGAACTTATTTAAGAAATATAAAGCTACCTATTCATATAGGATACACAAAAAATACTTAAAGATTAAACACTTGACACAAAAACTTAGTCGAAACCTCCAAAATGAATATATATGTGGCAGTGTCCGCCACAATATTTTCAGCACACAACGCTTCCCCCCGCTTCCCCCCTCACCCTGTATCAGTGGTAGGCAGAACATTGGAATGTGGGTTGTTGTTTCCCTTAGCTGGGAACAAAAGCTCAATTTTAAGTGCCAGCAATTTCGGCCACGGTCCGTGGACGTCATGGGGCAGTGGTCAATGAAGGAAATTTTAAGTGTGTCCAGCCAGGACAAGGGTACAGGGGAATGTCAACAGTATTTTATAGTCGCCAGGGAAAAACATGAATGGAACACGTTTTTACGACTTGAGCCATTGGACGATCTCCAATGTCACCCACATTCCTCTGACTACCAATATAAGGAGAGGACTGTGGGAGACAGGGAGAGTGACCCGGTGTCCAGGTAGAGAGAGAGAGAGAGTCACACGGTGCCCAGGTAGAGAGAGAGTCACTCGGTGCCTAGGTAGAGAGAGAGTCACACGGTGCCCAGGGAGAGAGAGTCACACGGTGCCCAGGTAGAGAGAGAGAGTCACACGGTGCCCAGGGAGAGAGAGAGAGTCACACGGTGCCCAGGGAGAGAGAGAGAGTCACACGGTGCCCAGGTAGAGAGAGAGAGTCACACGGTGCCCAGGGAGAGAGAGAGAGTCACACGGTGCCCAGGGAGAGAGAGAGTCACACGGTGCCCAGGTAGAGAGAGAGAGTCACACGGTGCCCAGGTAGAGAGAGAGTCACACGGTGCCCAGGGAGAGAGAGAGAGTCACACGGTGCCCAGGGAGAGAGAGAGAGTCACACGGTGCCCAGGGAGAGAGAGAGTCACACGGTGCCCAGGTAGAGAGAGAGAGTCACACGGTGCCCAGGGAGAGAGAGAGTCACACGGTGCCCAGGGAGAGAGAGAGAGTCACACGGTGCCCAGGTAGAGAGAGAGAGTCACACGGTGCCCAGGGAGAGAGAGAGAGTCACACGGTGCCCAGGGAGAGAGAGAATCACACGGTGCCCAGGTAGAGAGAGAGAGTCACACGGTGCCCAGGTAGAGAGAGAGTCACACGGTGCCCAGGGAGAGAGAGAGTCACACGGTGCCCAGGGAGAGAGTCACACGGTGCCCAGGGAGAGAGAGAGAGTCACACGGTGCCCAGGTAGAGAGAGAGTCACACGGTGCCCAGGGAGAGAGAGAGAGAGTCACACGGTGCCCAGGGAGAGAGAGAGAGTCACACGGTGCCCAGGGAGAGAGAGAGAGTCACACGGTGCCCAGGGAGAGAGAGAGAGTCACACGGTGCCCAGGGAGAGAGAGAGAGTCACACGGTGCCCAGGGAGAGAGAGAGAGTCACACGGTGCCCAGGGAGAGAGAGAGTCACACGGTGCCCAGGTAGAGAGAGAGAGTCACACGGTGCCCAGGTAGAGAGAGAGAGAGTCACACGGTGCCCAGGTAGAGAGAGAGTCACACGGTGCCCAGGGAGAGAGAGAGAGTCACACGGTGCCCAGGGAGAGAGAGAGAGTCACACGGTGCCCAGGGAGAGAGAGAGAGTCACACGGTGCCCAGGTAGAGAGAGAGTCACACGGTGCCCAGGGAGAGAGAGAGAGTCACACGGTGCCCAGGGAGAGAGAGAGAGTCACACGGTGCCCAGGGAGAGAGAGAGAGTCACACGGTGCCCAGGGAGAGAGAGAGAGCCACACGGTGCCCAGGGAGAGAGAGAGAGTCACACGGTGCCCAGGGAGAGAGAGAGAGTCACACGGTGCCCAGGGAGAGAGAGAGAGTCACACGGTGCCCAGGGAGAGAGAGAGAGTCACACGGTGCCCAGGTAGAGAGAGAGAGTCACACGGTGCCTAGTTAGGTGTACCAAACTTAGTGTAGAGTAGGGCATTGCTTAGTGACTGTAACAAACTTGTACACTGTATTTCCTGTATCCAATTTACGTATTCATATGCTACTGTGTGAACCTTTGAAGAGAACCAAATAAACACTATACCAACTATAGTCCGCAGCTTACCTGAATTCCATTTTACTTTTGTGTGTTGCGTGTGAAGTAGTGAACAACTACCTACCGGCTATATATATACATAGTCACGACCACACGGCTACAGTTTTTGGCGTCGTCGGCAGGATTTCACTAGTGAGGATAGTTTCTGCTACATAGTGAGCTATTTGAAATTCTAAGGAACATAAAGTAGAAATAATTCTTAATCATGGAACAGGAACAGTTACAGTTTACTCGACTGCCCAAGTTACTAAAGTTCACTGGTGACAGCGGGGCCGAGCAGTTCGTACAAGAAATACGACTGTTACTACAGTTACAGCCCGTGCCTCCTGCCTCTGCGGTTACCTGGATCATAGGCGCCTTAGAGGGGCGTGCCCGCCAAGAAGTGTTGGACCGAACACCTGAGGAAATCAATACCCCTGAGAGACTGTTTCGTCTGATAGTGCAGAAATGGGGTGAGCAGAGAGATGCAAGCACTCTAACAGCAGCCTTCTACCGACGGCAACAGGGTCTTGGAGAGACAGTCGACGATTACTCGGGGGCGTTAAAAAGTCTGTTTCAACTGGCGAACTCTGCACGACCAGGCATCCTGGTGGACGACATGCTCCGAGATGTTTTCATCCAAGGCCTCCAGCCAGCCGCCCTACGTCGTGACATACGAGCATATGCCAGATTGCACGCTGGCAGCTCTTATGAGCAAGTCAAGAAAGAAGCCAAACGGTGGATGAGGGAAGACTTCTCTGATGTCGCCGCCACTGCACAGATCTCAGCGACACCTCTCCCTGACTGGACACAGTTGACACAAAACCTAATGGCCCACATAGACCAACAGGTAGCAGCTGTGGAAGATAGGCTCCACCAGTCAGTGCACCAGCACCCGAGGGGACGTGGACGCTAACGATGTCCACTGTCCACCAGCACCCAGACAGCCTAATCTGGGCCAACAACAACATCCGCACCGGTCCAAACACTGCCTATGGTGTAATCGGAAGGGACACTCCGAAGACGTCTGCCTAGCGAAACACCGCTACGTCTCACACACCAATAGGCATTCGACACGTCAGCATCAGTCAGACCAAGAATTGCCCCGACAGCAACCTTCGTCCGGACGATCTTATCCTTTACACACAGCTGTTAACCGACGCATTACAGTAAAGTCGATAGGAATGACTGGTGCCAGCCCAACTCTTGATGTAGCCATAAATGGTCACCAGGTTACGGCGCTGATCGACACTGGTAGCGAAGTAAGCACCATTACAGAATCCTGGCTATATCAACATGTTGGCCATCTCACCCTTGACACAGGCTTTGTCACTTTACAAGCCGTCAATTGATTTGAGGTGCCATACCTGGGGGTGACAACTCTCGACGTTCAAGTGTTCGGGCAACATTTGAGTGACGTCCCCTTCCTGGTCGTACCAACACCAATAAGCCAACCACAGCATGTGCGGAAGAAGGAGGCGCCAGCGCTGCTCGGTATGAATATACTGAAACGTTGGCTACCCCATGCCAACCATGTACCACAGCTCTTGGCATCCACAGCTCCTCGTCCCCGTAGTGATTTTAAAACTACGCCTAAGAATGCACCACGCACAGATGGCAGGGACCTGACAACTAGGCTCAACACACATAACTGGCAGCACCCAACATGGAAGTCACGTCGTGTGAGGAGCGACAGGTCAGCTCGTCCACTTAGGCCCATGGAGAACACGAGCTATGGTACCGTCTGCCAAGGCGAATTCAAAGAACGGCCAATCAAGCGCCGTAACACTGTGAATTGTCGGAAATCAAATAGTGGATATCAACCTCCAGATATCCCACTACTCTCCAAGACGACCTATCAGGCCGATTGCTTTCAGCGGCAATTCCCCACAAGAGAAAGCTGTAACGCAAAGCCTGTGCCTACGCCTTCAGAGGTCTACCTTAGAGAAAGCACAAGAGTTTCTTACAAAGGCCCTATCCGACCTAAGAGAAAAAGATATAGGCCTAAGAAGAAGCTCTCGACCTCGAATCCAACCAGCAACAGCTCTACACAGGCAAACACTGTGTTAAAAGAGCCTGTCAAACCCCAACGGTTTAATTACATGGCAGACTTGGGTCACCGATTCAATAGTCAAAGGGACTTCACCATATCACACCATGACCACTCGCCCAAGCAAATTCAACCTAGTCAGTCTATCAATAAGCCAGAGTGTACTAAGCTCCCAGAAGACCTTGGCTATGATACTGACTACTCAAGAGATGGTCAGATTACAGAAGCGACAAGTCGACCCCCGCAAGCCCCGCCTCGCCAGTCAGCATGGATCGCCAACCGCCGGAGACGGCAGCAGAACGCAGTCACCCCAGGCCGAGAACGCGGACGATAAGTAATTATCACATGAACAATTTCTTAACACCACATAAACAATATCTTAGTATTTACTGGCAATTGCATGTTACTTATTTTTATGATGTATATTTCACTGTACTAGAGGACATCTTATTTTCACATGACGTTTAAATGTGGCGAAATAATTTTAGTTTAAGTATGTTTTTTGGTTACACTATGTGAACAACATATTTGATGTTTCTTAGTCGTTTTGTAGACAATATTTTCTCTCAGCAATTTTCAAAAGGTTTATGTCAACATTTCGTGGCACATTGTTAGTAACGGTATGCATATAACTCTTATTTGCATTTTACCAGCGAGGGCGCTGGTGTTCAAAAGCAGGGGTGGATGTGGCAGTGTCCGCCACAATATTTTCAGCCCACAACGCTTCCCCTCACCCAGTATCAGTGGCAGACAGAACATTGGAATGTGGGTTGTTGTTTCCCTTAGCTGGGAACAAAAGCCCAAGTTTAAGTGCCAGCAATTTCGGCCACGGTCCTTGGACGTCATGGGGCAGTGGTCAATGAATGAAATTTTAAGTGTGTCCAGACAGGACAAAGGGGCAGGGAAATGCCAACAGTATTTTATAGTGGCCAGGGAAAAACATGAATGGAACAAGTTTTTACGACTTGAGCCATAGGACGATCTCCAATGTCACCCACATTCCTCTGACTACCAATATAAGGAGAGGACTGTGGGAGACAGAGAGAGTGACCCGGTGCCTAGGGAGTAGCGAGATAGGAGTAGGGCTGTAGTAGAACTGTACACTGTATTTCCTGTATCCAATTTACGTATTCAGATGCTACTGTGTGAACCTTTGAAGAGAACCAAATAAACACTATACCAACTATAGTCCTCAGCTTACCTGAATTCCATTTTACTTTTGTGTGTTGCGTGTGAAGTAGTGAACAACTACCTACCGGCTATATATATACATATTCACGACCACACGGCTACATATAAACAATGTAATTACCAAAGATAACAATAAAAACGTATGGTCCTTTATCAAATCTAAAAAAATGGAACCTTCAGGAATAGCCACACTAAAAGGCTCAAATAATAAAACCTATAATGATAATGAAACTAAAGCGAATATCCTTAACACATATTTTGCATCATCTTTTTCTGCCTCAGGCGACAAGGAAGTTTTAATAAATTTAAATAAAATGGAGGAAATAGGTAACATAACTGTAGATGAGATAGGTATACATTCACTCCTAAAAAACTTAAAAATAAACAAAGCTACTGGCCCAGATGATTTGCCTGCAAGATTATTAAAAGAACTAAGCAATGAACTGTCCCCAATCCTTGTAGTTCTCTTTCAAGCCTCTCTAAACCAGGGTAAAGTGCCCCAAGGATTGGAAATTAGCTAACGTAACTCCACTCTTTAAGAAAGGGGATAAATCAGACCCTGGTAATTACAGGCCTGTATCACTTACTAGTATCACCTGTAAATTACTAGAACACATAATATATAGTAGAATAGTTAACCACCTTGACAAATATAATGCCCTATGCCCACATCAACACGGCTTTAGAAAAAACAGATCATGTGAAACACAATTAATAGGTTTAATAGATGAACTATCAAAAGGCTTGGACAAAAATGATCAAATAGACACAATATTACTAGACTTCTCAAAAGCATTTGACAAAGTTCACCACCTTAGTTTACTAAAAAAACTTAACTACTTTGGAATCTCAGGTTCCTTACATCACTGGATCCAAGACTTCCTTTTGGGCAGGGAGCAAACTGTAATAATTAATGGATCTAAATCTGCACCAATTAAGGTTAACTCAGGAGTTCCACAAGGAACTGTGCTAGGTCCCTTACTCTTTTTAATTTATATAAATGATTTACCCAACAACATCTCAACAGGTACAAAAGTTAGGTTATTTGCTGATGATTGTATAATCTATAGAACAATTAAATCAGAACAAGATAGCAAAATTTTACAAAAAGACTTAGATGAATTGATAAAATGGGAAACTAACTGGAGTATGTCTTTCCACCCAGAAAAGTGTCAACTGTTAAGAGTAACAAAGAAAAAGAAACAAATAAATTCAAAATATTACATTCATGGAAAAGAACTGACCCAAACTAAAGATGCAAAATACTTAGGAGTCTTAATAAATGAGAAACTATCATGGAATCCCCATGTCAATGAAGTTATTAAAAAATCAAACAAAACCTTAGGCTTTATAAAAAGGAACTTTAACAAATGTAATAGAGATATAAAACTAAAATGCTACCTCACTTTGGTGAGACCTGTACTAGAATATGCATCTTCTGTATGGGACCCATCCACCAAAGAAAACATTGATAAACTAGAACAAATTCAAAAAAGAGCTGCCAGATTCATTACTGGAGAATATTCGAAACTGACAAGAATAACACCATTAGTTAAATCATTAAACCTTGAAACACTAGAGGATAGAAGAACCAAGAGCAAAGTAATAATCATACATAAAGCAATTAATTCTAATTTAGAAATACAACACAAAGATAACTTAATACAACCCTCAGATAGACATAAGGATAAAAACACCTTTCTTATTCCGTATGCAAGAACAAACACATACTAGTTTTCCTTCTTCCCGTCCGGAATTCGGGCGTGGAATGGGTTGCCTGAAGAATCCAGGAAAACCAACACTTTATCAACATTTAAATCTCTAATAAAAATGCAGGACTAAACACAAACCATAGATAAGCGTAGGACGCAATAATCTTCTGTATAGAAGGAGCGTCTGTAAACAGATAAGATAAGATATAATCGCTCATTGTGGAACGAATATAATTTTTTTATTAACTTCAGTTTGGAGAAGCTCCTTTCACAACTAGCGACACTGATAGCAATAGTCTTATCTTATCTTATCTGTTTACAGACGCTCCTTCTATACAGAAGATTATTGCGTCCTACGCTTATCTATGGTTTGTGTTTAGTCCTGCATTTTTATTAGAGATTTAAATGTTGATAAAGTGTTGGTTTTCCTGGATTCTTCAGGCAACCCATTCCACGCCCTAATTCCGGACGGGAAGAAGGAAAACTTGTATGTGTTTGTTCTTGCATACGGAATAAGAAAGGTGTTTTTATCCTTATGTCTATCTGAGGGTTGTATTAAGTTATCTTTGTGTTGTATTTCTAAATTAGAATTAATTGCTTTATGTATGATTACTACTTTGCTCTTGGTTCTTCTATCCTCTAGTGTTTCAAGGTTTAATGATTTAACTAATGGTGTTACTCTTGTCAGTTTCGAATATTCTCCAGTAATGAATCTGGCAGCTCTTTTTTGAATTTGTTCTAGTTTATCAATGTTTTCTTTGGTGGATGGGTCCCATACAGAAGATGCATATTCTAGTGCAGGTCTCACCAAAGTGAGGTAGCATTTTAGTTTTATATCTCTATTACATTTGTTAAAGTTCCTTTTTATAAAGCCTAAGGTTTTGTTTGATTTTTTAATAACTTCATTGACATGGGGATTCCATGATAGTTTCTCATTTATTAAGACTCCTAAGTATTTTGCATCTTTAGTTTGGGTCAGTTCTTTTCCATGAATGTAATATTTTGAATTTATTTGTTTCTTTTTCTTTGTTACTCTTAACAGTTGACACTTTTCTGGATGGAAAGACATACTCCAGTTAGTTTCCCATTTTATCAATTCATCTAAGTCTTTTTGTAAAATTTTGCCATCTTGTTCTGATTTAATTGTTCTATAGATTATACAATCATCAGCAAATAGCCTAACTTTTGTACCTGTTGAGATGTTGTTGGGTAAATCATTTATATAAATTAAAAAGAGTAAGGGACCTAGCACAGTTCCTTGTGGAACTCCTGAGTTAACCTTTATTGGTGCAGATTTAGATCCATTAATTATTACAGTTTGCTCCCTGCCCAAAAGGAAGTCTTGGATCCAGTGATGTAAGGAACCTGAGATTCCAAAGTAGTTAAGTTTTTTAAGTAAACTAAGGTGGTGAACTTTGTCAAATGCTTTTGAGAAGTCTAGTAATATTGTATCTATTTGATCATTTTTGTCCAAGCCTTTTGATAGTTCATCTATTAAACCTATTAATTGTGTTTCACATGATCTGTTTTTTCTAAAGCCGTGTTGATGTGGGCATAGGGCATTATATTTGTCAAGGTGGTTAACTATTCTACTATATATTATGTGTTCTAGTAATTTACAGGTGATACTAGTAAGTGATACAGGCCTGTAATTACCAGGGTCTGATTTATCCCCTTTCTTAAAGAGTGGACTTACATTAGCTAATTTCCAATCCTGGGGCACTTTACCCTGGTTTAGAGAGGCTTGAAAGAGAACTACAAGGATTGGGGACAGTTCATTGCTTAGTTCTTTTAATAATCTTGCAGGCAAATCATCTGGGCCAGTAGCTTTGTTTATTTTTAAGTTTTTTAGGAGTGAATGTATACCTATCTCATCTACAGTTATGTTACCTATTTCCTCCATTTTATTTAAATTTATTAAAACTTCCTTGTCGCCTGAGGCAGAAAAAGATGATGCAAAATATGTGTTAAGGATATTAGCTTTAGTTTCATTATCATTATAGGTTTTATTATTTGAGCCTTTTAGTGTGGCTATTCCTGAAGGTTCCATTTTTTTAGATTTAGTCGAAACAATTCAGCGCAAAATTACAATGTTGGGTACAGAATTTTCGGTTCTATACTTTTGAATAAATTTTAATAGATCAAGGGTGCCTTTCCCCCCGTTTTTCTAAAATAATGCCTCTTCTTGCAGTGTAGGTACAGCCATAAAAACCTGGATCTTTTTTCTTTCCATATTGAACTGTCAATGTCAATAAAGTAATTTATTTGATGTTCAAATGCTTCATTTAGTAGGTTACACGGTATTATATACGAATATTTTCTTGCAAGGAAATGCAACTCATCAAAGCGTTGTTTTATTTTCTTTTATAATTCCATCCATGGATAAAAACATTTCTCGTTGTACTTCTTGTTCTAAAGATAGAACCACGTCTTCTGAATTTTCCCTACTCATATTTTTCTCCTTCTAACAAGGCGTTCAATTGATATCTCCATCTCTTCAAAAATTGTTTGGCAGCTATAACAGCATTTTGTATTAGCANNNNATCTCTTTGTTCTATGCAATGGCTTTGCATTAATTAAAAATGTACGGGTTCCCATAAATTGAGATAACATTGAAGAGAAAAAGATTGCATTGAATTGAGTAAAATTCCAGCATCTGATCTCGTTTTCCTAGTTACTTCTTCAGATATCAATTTTTCCAAGACGCTTGAAAGTTTAAAGTATGTCTGTTTATGAAATTATTATGCCTATTGTGGTGTTTATTAACAGAAAAATTTGAATATTTACATATTCTTGTCATAAATCTTAATAATTTTCCATAAAATAGAGGAATTCAGATTATTTACACATTACTATTACTTTAGTTTAATTGGATATGCGTAACATATTTAATAAATAACCGTATTTTAATGGGGGAAAAATTGTGCTACTTTATTGCAATAAAAACAAAATAAATTTAATTTTTAATAAGGTTGCCTTACAATAATTCACTGAAAACTGAAACAGTAATATAAATTACTACTTGCAAGTTAAATACAATATTTGAACCACCATGCCTTGTAAGTACTTGTTCGGTCATCATTCTGTGTCGAAATTCCACGTAAAAACATTCGTGGCGATATTAATAGCACACATTATTCGGCCCAGCCGTGATGTGTTTTTAAATCCCTTATATTAACTTCGCGGCCGTCTCTGTCTGTCGTCATCTCATTATCTCATCATCTCATGGGCGGGCGGGCGGGCGGAAAAACAAAAGTCGAAAATGACCCACTTCCCGTGATTCGATCGAGCTGAAATTTGGCACACTGACCCGTCTGACCTAACAATGCATCGTATCAAAATTTCAGATCGATTGAACGTACCGTAATTAAATTAATGCATTTTTAGTTTATCCTTTATGAGGTATGTAATTCAAATTCACGGTTTGTTATTGTTTTTTTCCACGTGAGTTTGAGTTGACGCTTAGACGTCGACCGTCGTGCCGACACCCCCTCACGACCCATCCCCCGTTAAAAGACAGGGGACATCACTCGGTGTCAGTCCGTAAATATTTGTGGCGTTGAAACATAATCAATACTTTCAAGTATGACTAAAATATAAGGGATTTATAGTAGAAAACTTTGTTTTTACGGGTTTGTTTTATTTAGGTAGTTTTCTTATAAAAGCGTAATCTGTGACTTATACCACTTAGTTTTCCAAACAAATGGATACGCTTTTTGAGCGATTAAAAATTTATGAATGGTTTTGCGTTAGTTATGATATCCACTATGTAATCAAACAAATGTTGTGCGAATCCGTTAATTAAGACTCGAAATTACAAATATTTTTGTTTCACCTTGGTTTTCCCCCTTCAAAAGAAAAAGGGCGGTTGTCGGAAATGACTGTACTTTTCAAATGCCCACAAATGCCGCCCCTAAATGAGTGCCGCCCGTGGCGGACCGCCCCCACCGCCCCCCTAGCTACGCCACCGCGAATATATAACTTTTTGCCGGTATCCTAAAATTGAGTGTAAAAAGATAATTTAAAAAACAAGACAAATGAGAAAAAAAGTATTCCCCCGCCGGGAATCGATCGCGTCACCGCTTGCACCGCAAGCCGACACACTTCTACACGACCAGAAGAGCTTGACGAAGGTGTAAATTAAAAAAATATATAAACAATATTATTTAACTAGCAATAAAGCCCGTCCAAGGACGAGAATAAGTGTAGGGTGACCTGTGAAGTTTCTTGGTAGGACATCACAACATTACCCACCCCCGTCTGTCCAGAGATCCTACCCCCCTTCCCAACCGCGGTCTGTACAGATACCCTACCCCACACACCGCAGTCTTTCCAGAGACCCTACGCCCCCCACACTGCGGTCTGTCCAGAGACCCTCCCTCCCCCCCCCAACACCGAGGTCTGTCGCGAGACCATACATCCCCTCCACCGCAGTTTGTCGAGAGACCCGCCGCCTCGACCGGCCATACATGTGTACTATATATTATAGTTATAACAACATAACCACCCACAGAGTCCAGAGACCCTACCTCCCCACCCATACCGCCGGTCTGTCCAGAGACCCTCCCACCCCCCACACACACACTGTGGTATGTCCAGAGTTATAATAAATAACCCGTAAAAACAAAGTTTTTGACTAGAAATCCCAACGCGCACCGCTCAAAATAAACTCTTGGAAAAAAAATTGCACCAAAAATAACTCGTTTTGAACGTCGTTCAATATGTAAATGAGATTTAATTTTTCTCCGCCCGTGATTGGCTGTAGGAGTCTGCATCGGGGGCCCCTGGCTTTATCCGTTCCGCCCCCCGCCCCTTTAATCCGCCATAGAGCACTCATATAGATATAGCTGTAAACTGTATGGAACAAACTCATTAAAATTCTCCTTCTTCCCACCTGGACCTTGCATGCCGGTGGGGAATGGGTTGTCTGAAAAAACAAGGAAAACCAATACAATATTAACACTCTATTAACTATTGATATGATTTTCACACAAACCAAAATTGGGTTGTGAGATAAATAAGTCACTTTCTTTCTCTGTTTGCCGCTGCAAGTTAAAACTTTCGTTGATCACCAGGGTAAACAAATTCTCTGCAGTAACTAATAAAGACTTTGATACCAGAAAAGTAAGCGCAATTATTGATTCATTAATACTAATGGATGACTAAACATAAAACATTTATAAGTATATGACGCAATAATCTTCTGTACAGAAGGGCGCTAATTGAAACCTTGTTAGCCGTGATCTGCATCCTTCTCTTAAACATGCATACATCCTACTGAGTTAAATTTTCTTTTTCTTTCAAGAATAAGGCTAATAAGCCACCAGAGGCAGAGGACACACGTGGCGGCCGAGCACTTGTCTAGTATCATGAGGGCGAGGGTGGTCATAGTCGACTACGACGGACGAACAACGACAACAACATTTTATATTTATAACAATTAAAAGATAAATATTCCATAGCATGTGTGGTTGTACTATTTTATTAATACTTAATCCAATACCTTCTATTATTATTGAGTATTTTACTGCATTGCAAGACGATAATGTTTAACTTTAATTTACCTGTTAATTTGTGGCAAATTGTCGTGCTTCTTTGAGTCCTTTGGTATTGTAAGGAAGTACATACTGAAAATCTGAAATACAGTCCACCGAATGTTATTTTAAAGGGTTTAACTAATTTTTCACACCGTGGGCAAGAATTAAGTTTATCTTGATTTGCTATTTTCCACGGTTAATAAATTTGACTTTTACACATTTTTGTTTTCTTTTGCTTTTGTATGCCTTAAAAACATGTTTCCGTTTACTCAACTCATGGGACATAAATTTACAATGGATGTAAGTGGATCTCAAGGGCCGTAAATACAGTTAAGTTACAAAGCCAATCTTGAGCACAATAATTATACTTGTTCTATTTCTCAGTCGGAAATCACTTCCTAAATCTGCCATAATTAGTTTTGCTTAAACACACAAAAAATGGTGATAATTTGTTGATTTTAATAATTAAAAAAGACATTTTAAAAATGTATTGTACATTATATTTTAAAACATATTTCCTCAAGTTGTGTATGTGCCCAACTAAGACGAAGTCGAAGTCTCTCGCAGTAACACTGTTACACTAACACTGTGCTTAGATTAAAGAAATTTTAAAAAAGGTAATCCTGCAGTTTCTACACATATATTATTTCACTATTTTCATAGCAAAATTTAATTTTCTTGTGAGAGCTTACATTTTTTTTAAAAACGTTTTTAATTTATTAATTATTAAATGCATTATTATGTGTTGTATTTTAGCTATATGTAGAATGTAGCATTACAGCGCTAATTTATAAGTCTTATTAATTTCTAAGGCATTTTATTCGGCTCTCTATATGATACTATATGATACAAAATCCAGTCATGATAATGATACGTCCATTTTGTTAATCTAGCGCCCTGCTTGCCAGATGGTTTTTACCCATGCTAAAATAAATTTACTGACTGAAGATTTGTTTAAAAAGTATATATTATTCATCTATTTTAATGTTCTTAGAAGATAAATAAATATTTTAAAGATAATTAATCATAATTTCATTTTTTATTTCGTTGCTAGATGTTTTATTCTTATTTTGTTTGTTTTTAAGTGAGAAAATTTCATTTGGCATACTTACTGTGCCAACCCGGCAAGATAAACAAAATGGATGTATCCTACTCCGATTATGTAGCTTCAAGGGCCCAAAAAGAGCCTTAGAAATTAATAAAAATTACAAATTAGCGCTGTAATAGCTAAAATACAACATATAATAATGCATTTAATAAATTAAAAACCTAAGTTCTCACGAGAAAATTAAATTTTGCTGTGAAATAATATACGTGTAGAAACTGCAGGATTACAACAAAAAAAAAGAAAAAAAAAGGAGTAATCATTATTAATTATACGAAGTGTCTACTGCTATGACTACTACTGGCTACTGTTACGACTATTAATTTTCAATTATGCTATTACTAATACTAAACATTAGTTCTCAAAATCAAATTTCATGAAACTAGGTAAGCCGATAAATGAATTTTAAAGGTAAAAAAACTTGATTGGTGTCCATTTAATGACAAATAGTTATAATTTTAAAAAATTGTAATTTCACATGAACATCTCTAGATGAAGTGATAGGCATATGGATGATTGATTGTTGTTATTAATACTGATATTATGTGTTTCGAACCCAGATGCCGGCGAATTAAAAAAAAACCACAATGAGGGTGCTGGTAATTGTAATTTTTGTACTACTTATTCTGAAAAGCGGAGACGTTGATTAATTAAATATATTGTTTTAGATTTTAGAATCAATACACACACTCTTGCCTGTAAATAAATAAAATGGCTGATCTATTAAAACCGTATATTAGGCGTATTATATATATAGACGGCAGGGCCGGACCTAGAGTATGCATTGCCTTATTTAGTTTTTATCACCATCCATATCTTTACAGATGACTTAAACTTTCAAACTTGTCCATGCTTTTATGACGGCTGCAACTTATAATTGATTCAAGTGTATAAAGTTTAGTTTTTTCGTATTATGACGCTTTGAAACAAATTAGAAAGAATGTCCATGCAGATAAAGAAGGAGCCTGGTCCAAGTTCAAGTGGATCAGGGTTGGTAGGGTAAGTAATAAGCAAATATAAATATCTTTTAATAGATACTGAGATAAAAACTGCCCTTCTCATTTAATTTTAAATTAAATATTATATTTCTTATATTATTAATCGATTTTTTTTTCTACTTATTTTATTAAAAACTGTTCCATTATTATTATTTGGTATTCTGAATCATTTTTAACTCTTCTATTGCAGTTCACTTGTATGTGTTAAGCTGAATATTTTTAATAAATACATGTATTTGACAAAAATTGAATTTTTTTTTGACAGATCATTGACAGATGTGAAGAAAGAACCTGGCCTAACCCCTCAAACAGCAGGGACAGCCAAAGCTCAGCTTATTAGTAAGATCAAGATAACACTGATGCAAGCATGGCGTGACCGATGGACAGAGATACAGTGGGCTATACAGCTGAAAAAGCTAATGGCAGCCTATAATTCTGAGTCTGTTGACATTGCCGGTAATTTGCATATTAATATTTCCATTAAATGACTATGCTGTCCTTTTTTAATTGGATAATTTATATTTTGAACGTGTCTGATAAATGTATTGATTAGGAATTTAATTAATTACTCAGAAAATATTATTAACAATTGTTGGTAGTTTTTATAATTTTTTTTACATATTCTCATTTAAAACAACGATAGTCAATAATAATGTGGAAAGATAAATACTAATGTCTTTGAACTCTGTGCTCTTAAAAATCATCACTTATTTATTGTTTGTGAATGTTTGAAATTTTTTTCAATCTTAACAATTCAAATTGTAGTGTCTTGGTTTTGAAAATATTTTGTTTTAATCCTTTCTTATTCTTTTTAAAAAGAAATTTTGATGCAGCAAGCTCTTATAGGAAGCAGCCCAAACTCACTGATCCTGTCGTATTTGAAACATAGTGTCTTATCTCAGGTAACTTAAAAAAATTAACTTTAACAAAAAGATTAATAATAATAATAATAAATTGATTATTTATATAGCGCTGTATCCCAGTAAGGAACTGGGCTCACAGCGCTTTACATGAAAGAAATAACATACCTATAAGTATTAAATTAACTTTCATATCATAACAAACACAAAAATTATTGTACATTATACATAAGCTACGTTAATCATTTACAAGAAATGTTGTTTCATTAATTTTGAAAATAAATTTTGAAAAGATGTGTCTTAAGTGCAGTCTTGAAGGACTTGGTTGTTTGAATACTACGTATGTGTAATGGTAGAGAATTCCATTGTTTGGCTGCACAAAAAGAGAACGACCTTTCACCAAATGTTTTGGTGCGTGTCTTAGGAACAGAGAGAACGCGTGTGTCTGCAGAAGATCGTAGCTGGCGAGTGGGTGAAAATTAAACAATTTTTGTTCTTTCATTGACTTTTCTTCACCTTTCACCACTTTTGGCTGATTTTATTTTATTTTATTTTACCATTTAAATGAGAGCTAAAAAAATAATTTTTCAGATGATTCCCTTTAACACCGTCCTGAAGTACATCACAGAGTTCGAAGACTTTTCTCGGCCTTATTGTGTTCTAGCACTTCTCCATCTCGCAGAGATGTTTGGATCAAAAATAAGGTACTACATGGTCAGGCCTTCCTTTATAAAGTGCTGTGATTTGTTAATATTTTCTTGGTATTCTTATTTTGTAATGTTACGCTCTTTTGTACTGTCATAAATTATTTATCTTCCACAGTTTTAGCCCTTGCCATGACTCTCCCCTACAACTGGTCCGCACGATGCTAAGTCTCAATCACTGGCTTGTGAAGGCTTTATTTACATGTCTACAAGTAAGAAATTTATGACTTTGATTCACGATCTAATCTGGAATGTGATGTGTCAAAAACAACTTGTTTCAATAAAATTATCAATGAACTAAACCTATATAATTCTTCATAATTTACCGGAAAGATGTTTTAAAATAATAAAAAAATATTAATTATAAGTTAAAATATTATAATTTTTAAAATGTTCGATTGCAATAGAAATGTTGAGGCAAATATTTCTTTGAGAAATCTATACAAAATAACTTGGAGCATGAAAAATGATTTTTCTTCAATCTATCGAAACTAAATAGATGATGAATCAGTCTTATACATTACAGTCATGTATATTATTATAACTAAATAGATGATGAATCAGTCTTATACATTACAGTCATGTATTTTATTCTTCAAGAAAAAATTAGATTTGCAAACCTTTAAAACTGGGCTGACATATTTCTTTAATAAGTCATCATCGAGTAATTTAAAGTTTACATTGTCAAGTAATCAGTTTACTTTTTGGAAAACTTTTATTAAAATCCTAATTTAAAAAAGAAATAAATTTTCAGCGCCTTCAAGAAACACGCCAAGGTCAAGTAGCCCCAGAATATTTTGTCATTATGGATAACTCCAGCCGTGCTCTCAACAACATCCTGGAACGTAAAGCAGTTCGTAGTTTAATGCAGATTGCCAGGACGGATAACCCAGGTAAAAAAAAATTCTGTCTCTAAATATTCAAAATTTCATAATGGGTAATTTTGTTTTTTCTTTGAACGTTTTACATATTTTCTTGTGAAAATGTCAAATTTTTTGTAATTATGCATACACAACTGCAAATATTCCTTACTTAAAATGATTATTGATATCCTTATAGAAATGAATAGATGAAATATTTATTTCCAAGATATTCTAGTTTGTTTTTTTCAATACTAGATATCAGTATGCTGTTAGGGCACTTCTCTGTTTGTAATTACCCATGGTAAGGATATGAGAGCGGGAGAAGCGTGGGTCCGCTCAAAATTTGATAGTAAAACCATGTGGTTGTAATATATTCTAACTTGTTCTGTTCCCTGTGTTAAACTAACCCAGCAATCTGTGCTATAACATATATATCTGCGCACCTATCTGCAGATGGCTACAGAGACTTTGAGCAGTGTGAGATGAACGTCAGCGGCACTGTCAACCAGCTGCCACGCAGCGCGCTCTTGGATGACACACGGGAGAAGATCAGCTTAGCTTTATTCCAGCTGGCCAAGTCAGTTCAATACATTATATAATATATATTCAGGTTTTTTTTTAACTGAAAGAATGAACTTCTGAACTTTTTTGGTTAAAACAACATTTTCCTGGTGCAGTTGGTGTAGTTTTCAGGGTTCCTTCAGCTTCCAACAATTCCAGGAAGTCCTTGTAATCCTCTGAAAGTAGAAACAAAAACCATATCCCCAAAATCCTGGAAAACTCCTTCAGTTACATGTCTCCTTACTTTTTATTTTTTTCTGAGGGTTAGTGAAAAAAGTGATGGCTCACTGTAGTTTGTTTTTTTCTATCCGCACAGCAAGGTAACTGTTTTTGAGGGACTTACATTTTTAATAATTAATTGGAAATGTCTAAATTTGATACAGGACACCAGATTTAAAAAAAAATTTTTTTACATTATGTTTAATTTTTATGCAGTTTTTAAAAAATAGTTTTTTTGTTGACTGTTTCCTTTTCTGAATATATTTTAAAATACGTGCCCATGTACAACTTCAAATAAAACCTTTTAAACTGTCGTAGTACATATAGCAGGCAAAGTTAGACTTCTTGCCATTTTGATTGTTAGGTTTGATAACAGCTTTGTTTTAAATATTTGGTTCCATCCTTTACAGACTCAATGACACACAGACTAGCCTGGAGGCTGTGCTGGACATTGTCCACTCTCCAATTTACCCAACAATCAATGGCCTGGTGACACTGGAAGCCATACTTAACTCCAGCAGTGACATTCAACCTTTTGTGGACCAGGTTCTGGTGGTCTCTAGGCTTATGGTTGGTTCTTGTTTTTTTTTAAATGTATTATATCAACTTAGTGATTGGTTTGTTTTAGTGAAACATATCAACTTAATTTTTTGTTTTATAATTTTGGTTTTGGTTTATTGAATTGTATCAACTTTTGTTGTTTTATTGAATGTTATTAACACTTGGTTTTGGTTTATTAAATTATATATACTTAAAAAGTTTTTTTTGTTTAAGGAATATTTCAACCTTAGGTCTTGTTTTTTTGGACATTTGAGTTGAAAATGATTAATTAAACTACTCACATTAGAATGGAATTCTCTACCATTACACATTAACAGTATTCCAACTACTGATGCCTTCAAGACTGAACTAAAACCACATATCTCTTCAAACTTTTCTTTGAATATTAATTACACAACAATCAAACATTTCTTATCATGATTAACGTAGCTTATGTGCACCGTAATGTCACTATATGTTGTAGTCAGGATATATATGTTTTACATTGAATGCATTGATTATATACGTGTGTTACTATTTTTTTGTGAAGCGCTGTGAGCCCAGCTGCTTGCTGGGGTACTGCGCTGTATAAATGATCAAATTATTATTATTACAGAAACTTCCAATGCCTCAGATGTGCCTGGAAATATTCCGAGCTTGTTTCATGGGCTTTGTGGACACCAATGACTTCTCAGAGGACCTCCAGTGGGCGACCTTCACCTTCCTTAAGGTCCCGCACATCCTGACCAGTGTCAAACAGCAGATGCCCGAGTGGGAGATGGGGAGCCATGTGGAGAAAGGGCTGGAGATGTTGCTAGAGTTCTCTCACCTGCTGGACCAGACAGACATCAAGCAGAAGTCAGTCTCTCATTCTCAGCTTATTCTTCCCATGAATCCTTTTCTTAGGGAGTTTTCACTAACCCATGTTTTGAATTTTTAGAGATTGCAGATATTTTAATGTGGCCATTAACAAAGGCTGACTGTGCAATACGTTTTTGTGCACAAAATTAAAATTCTTTAAGTTATTGATCAAGCAATTTTCAAAGTAAAAATTAATTACTTTTTTTAAACACAAGAGTGCCATTTAAACACTTTAAAACATTGTTTAAAAATTGTAGAAAATTATTGTTTTTCATTTTCCCAATGAAATTAAAGTTCCCTTTATGAGTCTCTGTCATAGCATGAAAATTTGGCTGTAGCTTGATGTCAATTCTTCTCCTCAGTTTTGACATGTTTGGACAGTTCATAACTGAGCTCCACAAGGCCAGCATTATCTCAGAGACTCAAAAAATATCCCTTAGTCAGCGAAGGTTGGTTATTTTGTTGTTATTTATTTATTCTCACTGTACGATTAGACTGAAATATAGAACTGTGTTAGGAGAACATTTCTCCAAGTAATTCTTTGTCACAGGGAGATGAGGCTGATCCATGAAGTTTAAATTAGATCATACTACATTGGTTCTAGTCCACAGGACTGGTATATACATTCATTAGTTTACTAATATCTTTACCATTGTCGTTATATGTTGTAGTTATGATATGTACGATGTTTTACATTGATTAATATGTGTACGAGCAACAAAGCCTGTCCAACAGCCGTCTCGACCGGCATACATGTGCATCACATCAAAAATACTGTTCATTATAGTTAAAAAAAATAACTCGTAAAAACAGAGCTTTTGACTATAAATCCCAACGCGCATAACTCAAAATAAAGTCTTGGAAGAAATACTGCACCAAAAATAACTCGTTTTGAACGTCCGCGTAAACGTTTTCAATATGGTTGACCGCAGGGAACGTAGCCTTTTATTACATAGGATAACTATTTTAATGTGAAGCCCTGTGAGTACAGCTACTTGCTGGGGTACAGCTACTTGCTGGGGTACAGCTACTTGCTGGGGTACAGCGATATATAAATTATCAAATTACTAACAACAAAGTTCATCCAAGGACGGGAATAAGTGTACGGTGACCTTCGAAGTTCATGGCAGGACATCACAACATCCACATCAACTGACTCCAAAATGAAAATGAAACGTCACCAGTCGTTTCAACCAGAGGATTTGTCCAGAGACCCTACCTCCCCCCTACAACGCGGTCTGTCCAGAGATCCTACCTCCCCCCCCCCACCGCGGTTTGTCGAGAGACCCTACCTCCCCTCCACCGCGGTTTGTCAAGAGACCCGCCGTCTCGACCGGCCATACATGTGTATCACGTCAAAAATACTATACGTTATAGTTATAATAAATAACCCTTAAAAACAGAGTTTTTGACTATAAATCCCAACGCCCACCGCTCAAAATTAAGTCTTGGAAAAAATACTGCACCAAAAATAACTAGTTTTCAACGTCCGCATAAATTTGTTCAATATGGAAATGAGATTTAATTTTTCTCCGCTAGTGATTGGCTGTAGGAGTTGAGGGACCAATCGGCTATCAGCTAATATTATTATTATTATTTTAAAAATAATAGTTATTATTATTATTATTTTATTACTATTACCAACCTTGCCATCAGTTATTTCAAAGAGAATGTATTTGTTTTTCAAATGTGTACTCATTAATTTCAGAGCAGACCAGAGAAGTAGACTACGACCATCCGATATTTCCGGTTCCAATGATGGCAAGAATCTCAGCAGAGTAACCCACGCAGAGGCAACAGTCACAAGTATCTTAAAGGTGGGCAGAAATCAGCTCCGCTACGTTCTTTGTAGTTGTATTTACTTTACTCCAACAGACATTTCATAGATGACATCATCAAACACTGACAAATAGTTTTATTCACGGGCATCACTCTCTACGCTTTTTTTAGCTGTCGCTTTTTCCCTTAACAAAAATGTTTTGAAATGGTTTATTGGTTTTTTTTTAAAAACAAAACATTTTTAATGCCTTTATTTTATGTTTGTCATATTGTGAAAAAGGAAAAAATGTGTTTTTTGGCTTTTTGTTAGAAGCAGTTTGTATTAATATTCTCAATGGACAGGGGCATGCTTTCAGTCAATGTATTTTTTTTATAGTTGATTTGTGCTCTTTTTTTTTGTTGATAATTTTTTAAAAAACTTCTTCATTTAGGTTTAAGAGTTATCTAGAAAAAATTCATTTTTCACTCACTGATTTCTATCTGATTACAAAATTCTCTTTCTTAAAACACATATTGTGGTTAAGTTAAAAAAACAAAAACAATTTGTTTGTGCACTAAAAATACTTGTAATATTTCATTGATGACATATTGATACATAAAGTCATAAAGATAAAAGTATATGTAAGATAAGCAAGCAAACTAGTTTTTCAAACAATGCATACGGAAATGTGTAAACAAAGATTTGGCCACTTTGCCTACGCCATACATTTTATGCGTGTCTGGAGAGTTCTAATTCGGGCAAAACTTACTCTCTCCAGGGAAGTGCCACTCTGGACAGGATGTTAAAGGTGAAATAATATGTGAAGTAAAAGTGATGAATTTGTTTGATGTTGTCACAATCCAGGCTGTTGTCATTTGTGGCACAGTATTGGGACTGTTTCCCTATAGCTTGTCATTATAGCACAGCATTTGTTCTGCTCCAATTATGTTCTCATTATAGCACAGCATTTGTACTGCTCCGGTTATGTTGTCTGTGAGACACACTTTTGAAGGATTTTCTCCCTTATGTTGTCATTTTGGCACAGTATTGCAGTTGTTGCTGTTGGGTTAAAACCTTATTTTGAACATTTTTAAAGTTTCTTATTTTGTTATATCCTAATGTCTGTATCCTATGGCGGATTAAGGGAGGTGGGGGGGGGGCTGAACTGGTTAAAGCCAGGGGCCCCAGATTATTTAGGGGCCCCCAAACTTAGTATATTTTATAATAAAGGTGGACAAAGGTTTGCATGAATCCCTGAAAATATCATAAATTAAATAAATTAATAAAATCTTATCTATTAATCTGATTGTTTTCGGACTCGATAGTCTTAGTAATTGAAAAACCTGATTTGATAGGCTCAATAAGAGAAAATATTCAAGAACATCGTTTATATTTTTTTAATTTACACTTACCGCCAAGCATGGAAAAGCATAGGCTTGTGATGCAACCAATGTAGGGATCTATTCCCAGTGCTGGAATCTTTTTTTTCTTCTTCTTTTTAAAAAAAATTTGTCTTTTTACACTCAATTTTAGGATACCAGCAAACGGTTATTTCTTTGTGTTCTGTTTTTTTCATGAATAATCTTTTTGTCTGGGAAGGCCGATCCCATAGTATAGACAAAGCAAGAGCAAGGAACCAATGAACTATTTAGTTACAAGTTACATTCTTATATTAGCTGCTAGCAATCATTTTATTTAAAGAGACGCTGGCTGGATAAGGCCCCAGTTTGAATTGCAGCCAGGGGCCCCATGCAGTCTTAATCCGCCCCTGTCTGTATCAAACAACACCTATCAAAAATTGTCTGCCTCTCAACTATGTAAAATCATTTTTTTAAAATTCCAACATTTTCTTTTCTTTTTTGAAGTGCCTTTTTATAATTAAAAAATGACAATAAATTTGAGTGTGTTTCTTTAAAGATGTATTTCATCTGAAGATCATTTAACCTTTGGCTTTTCTAAAACTATTCCAAAGCAAAAACAACAAACTATTATTTCTTGTCATTTGAGAAAAGTGGACGATATATTTATTCATTTTGTTTACTGTTTTGGTATTAGAAAAAATAAAATGTTGTTAGTCCATTAGTTGATATTTGGGGAAGTCTGTTGTCTCCCTTCCTGTCCATTAGTTGATAATTGGGGAAATCTGTTGTCTCCCTTCCTTGTCCATTAGTTGATAATTGTGGAATTCTGTTGTCTCCCTTCCTGTCCATTAGTTGATAACTGGGGAAGTCTGTTGTCTCCCTTCCTGTCCATTAGTTGATAATTTGGGAAGTCTGTTGTCTTGTTTTCCCTTCCTGAATGTATACAATTTTTTTAATTTTAATGATTTAGATACAGCTTTGTATATTATATGTAAATATGAGTATGTTTTTAATTTAAATATGTAAATCTATTCATATATATTTATATAAATATATATAGTGGTATATTAACTTCTAGCTCACAATGAGTTAGTATTTTATCTTGAGCTTGTTAATATCACCAAAATTGATATTTATAATGATACAACCTGAGATGACTCTCTTCACTTATTGAGTTGTTTTCAAACCAGTTTAAGAAATAAAAATTTTAATATACGATTACACTTCATAATTGTGCAGTTGAAAATTGAATCAAAATTATGAAAATTCATGAAGATGTATTTTCAGGTGATAAAGTAAGGCATAATAAACTCTGCATAATAATTTTTTTTTAAATGCATTGACGATATCAAAAATACTCATGTAAATAGTGACTATAAACGTCACAACAAATTTTGAGCAATAAATTTTTGTAGTCACTGTTTGTTAGCCAGGAGCTTCACTTGTTACGTTATAATTTTTTAAAATCCAAGTCCAGATTTTAAAAATGATCCAGATTTTGAAGTGTTATTTGAAGGGCTATTTATTTGTAAAAAAAATTTTCAATGCCTCTTGATAACTTGTAAAATAATTTTTTTTAAAATGAAAACGCATGACTTCCCTCCCATGAAATAGCCATGTAAATCATATCCTACTGCTAGATTAAATTGTTTCCCTTTATTGCCTCCTGGTCAGGTTAAAAAGTACAAAGTGTTTTTAATCTCTAAACACTCTTGTTTGTGATTCTCCTGAATGCCATTTTTGTGTCACTGATGAAAGGGATGAACGTGTTTTTGTTTACAGTGATCATTGCATGTTGAGGAGAAAAAAAATGGGGTTATGATGTTTAAGAACTTGTGTAATGTACATTATCCACCATGCATCTTTATAGTTAACCTTGTCCGACTATTTAATTATTATTATGCATATTATCATATCTGTAAATGAATGAGATTTTTTTCCACGAAGCTTTAATGAGTTTGTACACAATTTAATTTAAAAAAAATTTTTTTAATGGCCAAAGCAAAACAAGGAAACTATTTTGTTTTTATATATAAATAAATATTGTTTTAGATAAAAAGTTAACTACGCAATAAGTTCAGTGTCATAAGAAAACGTTCACAATTTTAACGTGAGGAAATGAGATGTTAATTATTGTTTTAAAGGGTCAAAGTGAGATTAATTTTAATTCAATATGAGGACAAAATTTTACACTTAAGTTACCAGATCTGTTTAAAAAAAAATAATTGGTATTTAACTTTTGCACATTGGATGTTTGTAAGATATATATCTATTATATATTTATTATGTATCTATTATATAACTATAAATATATTTATGAGAAACCATAGATGTGACATGAACTTATTTTTTCTCATCCAATCAGTCGCTGGACTCTGACCCGCAGCGGAACTCAGACTCAATGGTCAAGGTGTTGACCATCATGCTTCAGGGACACAGTTTTGACATCTTGCGACTGGCAGCAGCATGCACTGGAAGGCTGCATGACTTTATGTCCAAACTCATCAGGTACGAAATTCTATGATTTTGACTTTAGACATATCTCTCTCTTTTGTATAGATTTTAGTCAGTTTCCCCCCCCCCACCCCATCTTTATGTTAGCACATAGTCAGTTAGTGAGTTTTGAGTCTCCTGCTATTTTTCTATCCTCTTCCACGTCCACAGCTTTCCTCCCCCACCTCCACAACAACTTTCCTCTTCCACAACTTTCCCCCCCCACCCTCCACAAATTTCCTCCCCCATCCGCCACAACTTCCCACCCTCCCTCCGTCTCCACAACTTTCCTTCCTCCAAAATCAAAGCTGAAGGTTATTTCCACATCACAACTTTTTCCCCGTGATAACCTGAGGCCTGCTGCAACTGCAGGTTTGCAGGGCCAAGACAATAGGTGTGACCTGGCATTTATCAAATGGTCCATAATATCAAGGGCAACAATTGTTATTCCTCAGAGAATATGACATGATGTTATTTCAGAGAATATAACAGATGATGTTATTTCAGAGAATATAACAGATGATGTTATTTCAGAGAATATAACATATGATGTTATTTCAGAGAATATAACAGATGATGTTATTTCAGAGAATATAACAGATGATGTTATTTCAGAGAATATAACAGATGATGTTATTTCAGAGAATATAACAGATGATGTTATTTCAGAGAATATAACAGATGATGTTATTTCAGAGAATATAACAGATGATGTTATTTCAGAGAATATAACATGATGTTATTTCAGAGAATATAACAGATGATGTTATTTCAGAGAATATAACAGATGATGTTATTTCAGAGAATATAACAGATGATGTTATTTCAGAGAATATAACAGATGATGTTATTTCAGAGAATATAACATGATGTTATTTCAGAGAATATAACATGATGTTATTTCAGAGAATATAACAGATGATGTTATTTCAGAGAATATAACAGATGATGTTATTTCAGAGAATATAACAGATGATGTTATTTCAGAGAATATAACAGATGATGTTATTTCAGAGAATATAACAGATGATGTTATTTCAGAGAATATAACATGATGTTATTTCAGAGAATATAACAGATGATGTTATTTCAGAGAATATAACAGATGATGTTATTTCAGAGAATATAACAGATGATGTTATTTCAGAGAATATAACAGATGATGCTATTTCAGAGAATATAACAGATGATGTTATTTCACTGATTGATGTTGTTTGTTTATTAAATTAATCCCATTGGCTGATGTTGTTTGTTTATTAAATTAATCCCATTGGCTGATGTTGTTTGTTTATTAAATTAATCCCATTGGCTGATGTTGTTTGTTTATTAAATTAATCCCATTGGCTGATGTTGTTTGTTTATTAAATTAATCCCATTGGCTGATGTTGTTTGTTTATTAAATTAATCCCATTGGCTGATGTTGTTTGTTTATTAAATTAATCCCATTGGCTGATGTTGTCTGTTTTAAATTAATCCCAGTGGCTGATGTTGTTTGTTTATTAAATTAATCCCATTGGCTGATGTTGTTTGTTTATTAAATTAATCCCATTGGCTGATGTTGTTTGTTTATTAAATTAATCCCATTGGCTAATGTCGTCTGTTTTAAATTAATCCCAGTGGCTGATGTTGTTTGTTTATTAATTTAATCCCATTGGCTGATGTTGTCTGTTTTAAATTAATCCCAGTGGCTGATGTTGTTTGTTTATTAAATTAATCCCATTGGCTGATGTTCTTTGTTTTTTAAATTAATCCCAGTGGCTGATGTTGTTTGTTTATTAAATTAATCCCATTGGCTGATGTTTGTTTATTAAATTAATCCCATTGGCTGATGTTTGTTTATTAAATTAATCCCATTGGCTGATGTTGTTTGTTTATTAAATTAATCCCATTGGCTGATGTTGTTTATTAAATATTTTGTGACTAGAATCAACGAGCTGGCATCACAGACAACAAGTGAGTCCTTGAAGATCCCCAACAGGAGTCAGCTGTTTGATGTGACCTTTCTCATGATCATCAGCATATTCCAGCAGAACGGACTCTCAGTAAGTTGTCATTTATCATCAGCATATTCCAGCAGAATGGGCTCTCGGTAAGTTGTCATTTATCATCGGCATATTCCAGCAGAATGGCCTCTCAGTAAGTTGTCATTTATCATCTTGATCTATCAAAACAAAAACACAACTTTTTCCTTTATCTTTATTAAGCTTATATAATTCATTAAAATTTATTAAAAAAAACAATTTCTTATATACATTTTTAACTCGATCATTTTTTAAGTTATAAATTTGTTTGGAAGAAATTTCAATTATTAAGATGCTATCAAATGATTGTTTGCAATTCAATTTTTCTCATGCATGCATCAAAATACAATTGTTGACATGCTAATGTGCTGACGAAGAGAGAATTATTCAATTTGATTATGTGCTAACAAAAAGAGAATTATTCAATTTGATTATGTGCTGACAAAAAAATCAAATGTTATTCACTAATGTCGCACGCTGGTTGAGCAGCATGCACACTATGCTGGCGTAATGAGAATCAGGGCCGGTCTTAGGCCACTGCAACATAAGCGGCTTTCATAGGCCCCGCCTATCTTAATTTTTACTTATTATCCTTATTAATTCCTTATCCCTACCCAGACTGGGCCCTGTGCCATCCGTTTCGCACACTTAGCCGCATAGTTCCCCACAATTGCTAAGACCGGTCCTGCTGAGAATCATGGGTTCAAGCCAGGGATTTGTTCCTGTTGCTTTATGGTGTTCCTGAGTCCACCCAGCACTGTACGTTCTAGGAATGTGGGACACAATAGTCTTCTGTAATGTAAAAACAAAATATTGTTTTAATTGTTAAAAAATAATTAATCCTGTTTTCAAATTAAAAATAAAACTGAGCTATTCTTTTTTTTTAAAACTCCACAGATAGCCCTGTCTAATAAAGAAAACGAATACTCCCTTGTAGTTCAGTGGGCTAAAAGATGGCTCCCTGAAGATGGCAAGTATAAGAATGTGGAGTCCACAGAGGAGCAGGACAAGATTGACTGCATTCTGAATCTGATGCTGAGCAATGCTGAAATAGTTCCATGTGGACAGTAAGTTTCTTATACATTCAGTGATGTGTCTCTATGTCTGATACATTCAGTGATGTGCCTCTATGTCTGATACATTCAGTGATGTGCCTCTATGTCTGATACATTCAGTGATGTGCCTCTATGTCTGATACATTCAGTGATGTGCCTCTATGTCTGATACATTCAGTGATGTGCCTCTATGTCTGATACATTCAGTGATGTGCCTCTATGTCTGATACATTCAGTGATGTGCCTCTATGTCTGATACATTCAGTGATGTGCCTCTATGTCTGATACATTCAGTGATGTGCCTCTATGTCTGATACATTCAGTGATGTGCCTCTATGTCTGATACATTCAGTGATGTGACTCTATGTCTGATACATTCAGTGATGTGCCTCTATGTCTGATACATTCAGTGATGTGACTCTATGTCTGATACATTCAGTGATGTGACTCTATGTCTGATACATTCAGTGATGTGACTCTATGTCTGATACATTCAGTGATGTGACTCTATGTCTGATACATTCAGTGATGTGACTCTATGTCTGATACATTCAGTGATGTGACTCTATGTCTGATACATTCAGTGATGTGACTCTATGTCTGATACATTCAGTGATGTGCCTCTATGTCTGATACATTCAGTGATGTGACTCTATGTCTGATACATTCAGTGATGTGACTCTATGTTTGATACATTCAGTGATGTGCCTCTATGTCTGATACATTCAGTGATGTGCCTCTATGTCTGATACATTCAGTGATGTGCCTCTATGTCTGATACATTCAGTGATGTGCCTCTATGTCTGATACATTCAGTGATGTGTCTCTATGTCTGATACATTCAGTGATGTGACTCTATGTCTGATACATTCAGTGATGTGCCTCTATGTCTGATACATTCAGTGATGTGCCTCTATGTCTGATACATTCAGTGATGTGCCTCTATGTCTGATACATTCAGTGATGTGCCTCTATGTCTGATACATTCAGTGATGTGCCTCTATGTCTGATACATTCAGTGATGTGTCTCTATGTCTGATACATTCAGTGATGTGACTCTATGTCTGATACATTCAGTGATGTGCCTCTATGTTTGATACATTCAGTGATGTGACTCTATGTCTGATACATTCAGTGATGTGTCTCTATGTCTGATACATTCAGTGATGTGACTCTATGTATGATACATTCAGTGATGTGTCTCTATGTTTGATACATTCAGTGATGTGACTCTATGTCTGATACATTCAGTGATGTGTCTCTATGTCTGATACATTCAGTGATGTGTCTCTATGTATGATACATTCAGTGATGTGTCTCTATGTCTGATACATTCAGTGATGTGACTCTATGTATGATACATTCAGTGATGTGACTCTATGTCTGATACATTCAGTGATGTGTCTCTATGTTTGATACATTCATTGATGTGTCTCTATGTCTGATACATTCAGTGATGTGTCTCTATGTCTGATACATTCAGTGATGTGCCTCTATGTCTGATACATTCAGTGATGTGTCTCTATGTCTGATACATTCAGTGATGTGTCTCTATGTCTGATACATTCAGTGATGTGTCTCTATGTTTGATACATTCAGTGATGTGCCTCTGTGTCTGATACATTCAGTGATGTGACTCTATGTCTGATACATTCAGTGATGTGACTCTATGTCTGATACATTCAGTGATGTGTCTCTATGTCTGATACATTCAGTGATGTGCCTCTATGTCTGATACATTCAGTGATGTGCCTCTATGTCTGATACATTCAGTGATGTGCCTCTATGTCTGATACATTCAGTGATGTGTCTCTATGTCTGATACATTCAGTGATGTGCCTCTATGTCTGATACATTCAGTGATGTGTCTCTATGTCTGATACATTCAGCGATGTGCCTCTATGTATGATACATTCAGTGATGTGACTCTATGTCTGATACATTCAGTGATGTGCCTCTATGTCTGATACATTCAGTGATGTGCCTCTATGTCTGATACATTCAGTGATGTGTCTCTATGTCTGATACATTCAGTGATGTGTCTCTATGTCTGATACATTCAGTGATGTGCCTCTATGTATGATACATTCAGTGATGTGACTCTATGTCTGATACATTCAGTGATGTGCCTCTATGTATGATACATTCAGTGATGTGTCTCTATGTCTGATACATTCAGTGATGTGCCTCTATGTATGATACATTCAGTGATGTGACTCTATGTATGATACATTCAGTGATGTGACTCTATGTATGATACATTCAGTGATGTGACTCTATGTATGATACATTCAGTGATGTGCCTCTATGTATGATACATTCAGTGATGTGACTCTATGTATGATACATTCAGTGATGTGCCTCTATGTATGATACATTCAGTGATGTGTCTCTATGTCTGATACATTCAGTGATGTGTCTCTATGTCTGATACATTCAGTGATGTGCCTCTATGTATGATACATTCAGTGATGTGACTCTATGTCTGATACATTCAGTGATGTGCCTCTATGTATGATACATTCAGTGATGTGTCTCTATGTCTGATACATTCAGTGATGTGACTCTATGTATGATACATTCAGTGATGTGACTCTATGTATGATACATTCAGTGATGTGTCTCTATGTCTGATACATTCAGTGATGTGACTCTATGTATGATACATTCAGTGATGTGTCTCTATGTTTGATACATTCAGTGATGTGTCTCTATGTCTGATACATTCAGTGATGTGCCTCTATGTCTGATACATTCAGTGATGTGTCTCTATGTCTGATACATTCAGTGATGTGTCTCTATGTTTGATACATTCAGTGATGTGCCTCTATGTCTGATACATTCAGTGATGTGTCTCTATGTCTGATACATTCAGTGATGTGTCTCTATGTCTGATACATTCAGTGATGTGCCTCTATGTCTGATACATTCAGTGATGTGTCTCTATGTCTGATACATTCAGTGATGTGCCTCTATGTCTGATACATTCAGTGATGTGTCTCTATGTCTGATACATTCAGTGATGTGCCTCTATGTCTGATACATTCAGTGATGTGTCTCTATGTCTGATACATTCAGTGATGTGACTCTATGTTTGATACATTCAGTGATGTGTCTCTATGTCTGATACATTCAGTGATGTGCCTCTATGTCTGATACATTCAGTGATGTGCCTCTATGTTTGATACATTCAGTGATGTGCCTCTATGTCTGATACATTCAGTGATGTGCCTCTATGTTTGATACATTCAGTGATGTGTCTCTATGTCTGATACATTCAGTGATGTGACTCTATGTCTGATACATTCAGTGATGTGCCTCTATGTCTGATACATTCAGTGATGTGCCTCTATGTTTGATACATTCAGTGATGTGTCTCTATGTCTGATACATTCAGTGATGTGACTCTATGTCTGATACATTCAGTGATGTGTCTCTATGTCTGATACATTCAGTGATGTGTCTCTATGTCTGATACATTCAGTGATGTGCCTCTATGTTTGATACATTCAGTGATGTGTCTCTATGTCTGATACATTCAGTGATGTGTCTCTATGTCTGATACATTCAGTGATGTGTCTCTATGTCTGATACATTCAGTGATGTGTCTCTATGTCTGATACATTCAGTGATGTGTCTCTATGTCTGATACATTCAGTGATGTGTCTCTATGTCTGATACATTCAGTGATGTGTCTCTATGTCTGATACATTCAGTGATGTGTCTCTATGTCTGATACATTCAGTGATGTGTCTCTATGTCTGATACATTCAGTGATGTGTCTCTATGTCTGATACATTCAGTGATGTGTCTCTATGTCTGATACATTCAGTGATGTGTCTCTATGTCTGATACATTCAGTGATGTGTCTCTATGTCTGATATATTCAGTGATGTGTCTCTATGTCTGATATATTCAGTGATGTGTCTCTATGTCTGATACATTCAGTGATGTGTCTCTATGTCTGATACATTCAGTGATGTGTCTCTATGTCTGATACATTCAGTGATGTGTCTCTATGTCTGATACATTCAGTGATGTGTCTCTATGTCTGATACATTCAGTGATGTGTCTCTATGTCTGATACATTCAGTGATGTGACTCTATGTCTGATACATTCAGTGATGTGTCTCTATGTCTGATACATTCAGTGATGTGTCTCTATGTATGATACATTCAGTGATGTGTCTCTATGTCTGATACATTCAGTGATGTGACTCTATGTATGATACATTCAGTGATGTGACTCTATGTCTGATACATTCAGTGATGTGTCTCTATGTTTGATACATTCAGTGATGTGTCTCTATGTCTGATACATTCAGTGATGTGTCTCTATGTCTGATACATTCAGTGATGTGCCTCTATGTCTGATACATTCAGTGATGTGTCTCTATGTCTGATACATTCAGTGATGTGTCTCTATGTCTGATACATTCAGTGATGTGTCTCTATGTCTGATACATTCAGTGATGTGCCTCTATGTCTGATACATTCAGTGATGTGCCTCTATGTCTGATACATTCAGTGATGTGTCTCTATGTCTGATACATTCAGTGATGTGACTCTATGTCTGATACATTCAGTGATGTGCCTCTATGTTTGATACATTCAGTGATGTGACTCTATGTCTGATACATTCAGTGATGTGTCTCTATGTCTGATACATTCAGTGATGTGACTCTATGTATGATACATTCAGTGATGTGTCTCTATGTTTGATACATTCAGTGATGTGACTCTATGTCTGATACATTCAGTGATGTGTCTCTATGTCTGATACATTCAGTGATGTGTCTCTATGTATGATACATTCAGTGATGTGTCTCTATGTCTGATACATTCAGTGATGTGACTCTATGTATGATACATTCAGTGATGTGACTCTATGTCTGATACATTCAGTGATGTGTCTCTATGTTTGATACATTCAGTGATGTGTCTCTATGTCTGATACATTCAGTGATGTGTCTCTATGTCTGATACATTCAGTGATGTGCCTCTATGTCTGATACATTCAGTGATGTGTCTCTATGTCTGATACATTCAGTGATGTGTCTCTATGTCTGATACATTCAGTGATGTGTCTCTATGTTTGATACATTCAGTGATGTGCTCTATGTCTGATACATTCAGTGATGTGACTCTATGTCTGATACATTCAGTGATGTGACTCTATGTCTGATACATTCAGTGATGTGTCTCTATGTCTGATACATTCAGTGATGTGCCTCTATGTCTGATACATTCAGTGATGTGCCTCTATGTCTGATACATTCAGTGATGTGCCTCTATGTCTGATACATTCAGTGATGTGTCTCTATGTCTGATACATTCAGTGATGTGCCTCTATGTCTGATACATTCAGTGATGTGTCTCTATGTCTGATACATTCAGTGATGTGCCTCTATGTCTGATACATTCAGTGATGTGACTCTATGTCTGATACATTCAGTGATGTGCCTCTATGTCTGATACATTCAGTGATGTGCCTCTATGTCTGATACATTCAGTGATGTGTCTCTATGTCTGATACATTCAGTGATGTGTCTCTATGTCTGATACATTCAGTGATGTGCCTCTATGTATGATACATTCAGTGATGTGACTCTATGTCTGATACATTCAGTGATGTGCCTCTATGTATGATACATTCAGTGATGTGTCTCTATGTCTGATACATTCAGTGATGTGCCTCTATGTATGATACATTCAGTGATGTGACTCTATGTCTGATACATTCAGTGATGTGACTCTATGTATGATACATTCAGTGATGTGACTCTATGTATGATACATTCAGTGATGTGCCTCTATGTCTGATACATTCAGTGATGTGACTCTATGTCTGATACATTCAGTGATGTGTCTCTATGTCTGATACATTCAGTGATGTGCCTCTATGTCTGATACATTCAGTGATGTGCTCTATGTCTGATACATTCAGTGATGTGCCTCTATGTATGATACATTCAGTGATGTGTCTCTATGTCTGATACATTCAGTGATGTGCCTCTATGTCTGATACATTCAGTGATGTGCCTCTATGTCTGATACATTCAGTGATGTGCCTCTATGTCTGATACATTCAGTGATGTGACTCTATGTCTGATACATTCAGTGATGTGCTCTATGTCTGATACATTCAGTGATGTGCTCTATGTCTGATACATTCAGTGATGTGCCTCTATGTCTGATACATTCAGTGATGTGCCTCTATGTCTGATACATTCAGTGATGTGCCTCTATGTCTGATACATTCAGTGATGTGCTCTATGTCTGATACATTCAGTGATGTGTCTCTATGTCTGATACATTCAGTGATGTGCTCTATGTCTGATACATTCAGTGATGTGCTCTATGTCTGATACATTCAGTGATGTGCTCTATGTCTGATACATTCAGTGATGTGCTCTATGTCTGATACATTCAGTGATGTGTCTCTATGTCTGATACATTCAGTGATGTGCCTCTATGTCTGATACATTCAGTGATGTGTCTCTATGTCTGATACATTCAGTGATGTGCTCTATGTCTGATACATTCAGTGATGTGTCTCTATGTCTGATACATTCAGTGATGTGTCTCTATGTCTGATACATTCAGTGATGTGTCTCTATGTCTGATACATTCAGTGATGTGTCTCTATGTCTGATACATTCAGTGATGTGCCTCTATGTCTGATACATTCAGTGATGTGCTCTATGTCTGATACATTCAGTGATGTGCTCTATGTCTGATACATTCAGTGATGTGTCTCTATGTCTGATACATTCAGTGATGTGCTCTATGTCTGATACATTCAGTGATGTGCCTCTATGTCTGATACATTCAGTGATGTGCCTCTATGTCTGATACATTCAGTGATGTGTCTCTATGTCTGATACATTCAGTGATGTGTCTCTATGTCTGATACATTCAGTGATGTGTCTCTATGTCTGATACATTCAGTGATGTGTCTCTATGTCTGATACATTCAGTGATGTGCCTCTATGTCTGATACATTCAGTGATGTGTCTCTATGTCTGATACATTCAGTGATGTGTCTCTATGTCTGATACATTCAGTGATGTGTCTCTATGTCTGATACATTCAGTGATGTGTCTCTATGTCTGATACATTCAGTGATGTGTCTCTATGTCTGATACATTCAGTGATGTGTCTCTATGTCTGATACATTCAGTGATGTGTCTCTATGTCTGATACATTCAGTGATGTGTCTCTATGTCTGATACATTCAGTGATGTGTCTCTATGTCTGATACATTCAGTGATGTGTCTCTATGTCTGATACATTCAGTGATGTGTCTCTATGTCTGATACATTCAGTGATGTGTCTCTATGTCTGATACATTCAGTGATGTGTCTCTATGTCTGATACATTCAGTGATGTGTCTCTATGTCTGATACATTCAGTGATGTGTCTCTATGTCTGATACATTCAGTGATGTGTCTCTATGTCTGATACATTCAGTGATGTGTCTCTATGTCTGATACATTCAGTGATGTGTCTCTATGTCTGATACATTCAGTGATGTGTCTCTATGTCTGATACATTCAGTGATGTGTCTCTATGTCTGATACATTCAGTGATGTGACTCTATGTCTGATACATTCAGTGATGTGTCTCTATGTCTGATACATTCAGTGATGTGTCTCTATGTCTGATACATTCAGTGATGTGTCTCTATGTCTGATACATTCAGTGATGTGACTCTATGTCTGATACATTCAGTGATGTGACTCTATGTCTGATACATTCAGTGATGTGTCTCTATGTCTGATACATTCAGTGATGTGTCTCTATGTCTGATACATTCAGTGATGTGTCTCTATGTCTGATACATTCAGTGATGTGCCTCTATGTCTGATACATTCAGTGATGTGTCTCTATGTCTGATACATTCAGTGATGTGTCTCTATGTCTGATACATTCAGTGATGTGTCTCTATGTTGATACATTCAGTGATGTGCCTCTATGTCTGATACATTCAGTGATGTGACTCTATGTCTGATACATTCAGTGATGTGACTCTATGTCTGATACATTCAGTGATGTGTCTCTATGTCTGATACATTCAGTGATGTGCCTCTATGTCTGATACATTCAGTGATGTGCCTCTATGTCTGATACATTCAGTGATGTGCCTCTATGTCTGATACATTCAGTGATGTGTCTCTATGTCTGATACATTCAGTGATGTGCCTCTATGTCTGATACATTCAGTGATGTGTCTCTATGTCTGATACATTCAGTGATGTGCCTCTATGTATGATACATTCAGTGATGTGACTCTATGTCTGATACATTCAGTGATGTGCCTCTATGTCTGATACATTCAGTGATGTGCCTCTATGTCTGATACATTCAGTGATGTGTCTCTATGTCTGATACATTCAGTGATGTGTCTCTATGTCTGATACATTCAGTGATGTGCCTCTATGTATGATACATTCAGTGATGTGACTCTATGTCTGATACATTCAGTGATGTGCCTCTATGTATGATACATTCAGTGATGTGTCTCTATGTCTGATACATTCAGTGATGTGCCTCTATGTATGATACATTCAGTGATGTGACTCTATGTATGATACATTCAGTGATGTGACTCTATGTATGATACATTCAGTGATGTGACTCTATGTATGATACATTCAGTGATGTGCCTCTATGTATGATACATTCAGTGATGTGACTCTATGTATGATACATTCAGTGATGTGCCTCTATGTATGATACATTCAGTGATGTGTCTCTATGTCTGATACATTCAGTGATGTGTCTCTATGTCTGATACATTCAGTGATGTGCCTCTATGTATGATACATTCAGTTATGTGACTCTATGTCTGATACATTCAGTGATGTGCCTCTATGTTTGATACATTCAGTGATGTGCCTCTATGTCTGATACATTCAGTGATGTGCCTCTATGTCTGATACATTCAGTGATGTGCCTCTATGTCTGATACATTCAGTGATGTGCCTCTATGTCTGATACATTCAGTGATGTGTCTCTATGTCTGATACATTCAGTGATGTGACTCTATGTCTGATACATTCAGTGATGTGCCTCTATGTTTGATACATTCAGTGATGTGACTCTATGTCTGATACATTCAGTGATGTGTCTCTATGTCTGATACATTCAGTGATGTGACTCTATGTATGATACATTCAGTGATGTGTCTCTATGTTTGATACATTCAGTGATGTGACTCTATGTCTGATACATTCAGTGATGTGTCTCTATGTCTGATACATTCAGTGATGTGTCTCTATGTATGATACATTCAGTGATGTGTCTCTATGTCTGATACATTCAGTGATGTGACTCTATGTATGATACATTCAGTGATGTGACTCTATGTCTGATACATTCAGTGATGTGTCTCTATGTTTGATACATTCATTGATGTGTCTCTATGTCTGATACATTCAGTGATGTGTCTCTATGTCTGATACATTCAGTGATGTGTCTCTATGTCTGATACATTCAGTGATGTGCCTCTATGTCTGATACATTCATTGATGTGTCTCTATGTCTGATACATTCAGTGATGTGTCTCTATGTCTGATATATTCAGTGATGTGTCTCTATGTCTGATACATTCAGTGATGTGTCTCTATGTCTGATACATTCAGTGATGTGTCTCTATGTCTGATATATTCAGTGATGTGTCTCTATGTCTGATACATTCAGTGATGTGTCTCTATGTCTGATACATTCAGTGATGTGTCTCTATGTCTGATATATTCAGTGATGTGTCTCTATGTCTGATATATTCAGTGATGTGTCTCTATGTCTGATACATTCAGTGATGTGTCTCTATGTCTGATACATTCAGTGATGTGTCTCTATGTCTGATACATTCAGTGATGTGTCTCTATGTCTGATATATTCAGTGATGTGTCTCTATGTCTGATATATTCAGTGATGTGTCTCTATGTCTGATACATTCAGTGATGTGTCTCTATGTCTGATACATTCAGTGATGTGTCTCTATGTCTGATATATTCAGTGATGTGTCTCTATGTCTGATATATTCAGTGATGTGTCTCTATGTCTGATACATTCAGTGATGTGTCTCTATGTCTGATACATTCAGTGATGTGACTCTATGTCTGATACATTCAGTGATGTGTCTCTATGTCTGATACATTCAGTGATGTGTCTCTATGTATGATACATTCAGTGATGTGTCTCTATGTCTGATACATTCAGTGATGTGACTCTATGTATGATACATTCAGTGATGTGACTCTATGTCTGATACATTCAGTGATGTGTCTCTATGTTTGATACATTCATTGATGTGTCTCTATGTCTGATACATTCAGTGATGTGTCTCTATGTCTGATACATTCAGTGATGTGCCTCTCTGTCTGATACATTCAGTGATGTGTCTCTATGTCTGATACATTCAGTGATGTGTCTCTATGTCTGATACATTCAGTGATGTGTCTCTATGTTTGATACATTCAGTGATGTGCCTCTATGTCTGATACAGTCAGTGATGTGACTCTATGTCTGATACATTCAGTGATGTGACTCTATGTCTGATACATTCAGTGATGTGTCTCTATGTCTGATACATTCAGTGATGTGCCTCTATGTCTGATACATTCAGTGATGTGCCTCTATGTCTGATACATTCAGTGATGTGCCTCTATGTCTGATACATTCAGTGATGTGTCTCTATGTCTGATACATTCAGTGATGTGCCTCTATGTCTGATACATTCAGTGATGTGTCTCTATGTCTGATACATTCAGTGATGTGCCTCTATGTATGATACATTCAGTGATGTGACTCTATGTCTGATACATTCAGTGATGTGCCTCTATGTCTGATACATTCAGTGATGTGCCTCTATGTCTGATACATTCAGTGATGTGTCTCTATGTCTGATACATTCAGTGATGTGTCTCTATGTCTGATACATTCAGTGATGTGCCTCTATGTATGATACATTCAGTGATGTGACTCTATGTCTGATACATTCAGTGATGTGCCTCTATGTATGATACATTCAGTGATGTGTCTCTATGTCTGATACATTCAGTGATGTGCCTCTATGTATGATACATTCAGTGATGTGACTCTATGTATGATACATTCAGTGATGTGACTCTATGTATGATACATTCAGTGATGTGACTCTATGTATGATACATTCAGTGATGTGCCTCTATGTATGATACATTCAGTGATGTGACTCTATGTATGATACATTCAGTGATGTGCCTCTATGTATGATACATTCAGTGATGTGTCTCTATGTCTGATACATTCAGTGATGTGTCTCTATGTCTGATACATTCAGTGATGTGCCTCTATGTATGATACATTCAGTTATGTGACTCTATGTCTGATACATTCAGTGATGTGCCTCTATGTTTGATACATTCAGTGATGTGCCTCTATGTCTGATACATTCAGTGATGTGCCTCTATGTCTGATACATTCAGTGATGTGCCTCTATGTCTGATACATTCAGTGATGTGCCTCTATGTCTGATACATTCAGTGATGTGTCTCTATGTCTGATACATTCAGTGATGTGACTCTATGTCTGATACATTCAGTGATGTGCCTCTATGTTTGATACATTCAGTGATGTGACTCTATGTCTGATACATTCAGTGATGTGTCTCTATGTCTGATACATTCAGTGATGTGACTCTATGTATGATACATTCAGTGATGTGTCTCTATGTTTGATACATTCAGTGATGTGACTCTATGTCTGATACATTCAGTGATGTGTCTCTATGTCTGATACATTCAGTGATGTGTCTCTATGTATGATACATTCAGTGATGTGTCTCTATGTCTGATACATTCAGTGATGTGACTCTATGTATGATACATTCAGTGATGTGACTCTATGTCTGATACATTCAGTGATGTGTCTCTATGTTTGATACATTCAGTGATGTGTCTCTATGTCTGATACATTCAGTGATGTGTCTCTATGTCTGATACATTCAGTGATGTGCCTCTATGTCTGATACATTCAGTGATGTGTCTCTATGTCTGATACATTCAGTGATGTGTCTCTATGTCTGATACATTCAGTGATGTGCCTCTATGTCTGATACATTCAGTGATGTGCCTCTATGTCTGATACATTCAGTGATGTGCCTCTATGTCTGATACATTCAGTGATGTGCCTCTATGTCTGATACATTCAGTGATGTGTCTCTATGTCTGATACATTCAGTGATGTGCCTCTATGTCTGATACATTCAGTGATGTGCCTCTATGTCTGATACATTCAGTGATGTGCCTCTATGTCTGATACATTCAGTGATGTGTCTCTATGTCTGATACATTCAGTGATGTGCTCTATGTCTGATACATTCAGTGATGTGTCTCTATGTCTGATACATTCAGTGATGTGCCTCTATGTCTGATACATTCAGTGATGTGACTCTATGTCTGATACATTCAGTGATGTGCCTCTATGTCTGATACATTCAGTGATGTGCCTCTATGTCTGATACATTCAGTGATGTGTCTCTATGTCTGATACATTCAGTGATGTGTCTCTATGTCTGATACATTCAGTGATGTGCCTCTATGTCTGATACATTCAGTGATGTGTCTCTATGTCTGATACATTCAGTGATGTGCCTCTATGTCTGATACATTCAGTGATGTGTCTCTATGTCTGATACATTCAGTGATGTGTCTCTATGTCTGATACATTCAGTGATGTGCCTCTATGTCTGATACATTCAGTGATGTGTCTCTATGTCTGATACATTCAGTGATGTGTCTCTATGTCTGATACATTCAGTGATGTGTCTCTATGTCTGATACATTCAGTGATGTGTCTCTATGTCTGATACATTCAGTGATGTGTCTCTATGTCTGATATATTCAGTGATGTGTCTCTATGTCTGATACATTCAGTGATGTGTCTCTATGTCTGATACATTCAGTGATGTGTCTCTATGTCTGATACATTCAGTGATGTGTCTCTATGTCTGATACATTCAGTGATGTGTCTCTATGTCTGATACATTCAGTGATGTGTCTCTATGTCTGATAATTCAGTGATGTGTCTCTATGTCTGATACATTCAGTGATGTGTCTCTATGTCTGATACATTCAGTGATGTGTCTCTATGTCTGATACATTCAGTGATGTGTCTCTATGTCTGATACATTCAGTGATGTGTCTCTATGTCTGATACATTCAGTGATGTGTCTCTATGTCTGATACATTCAGTGATGTGTCTCTATGTCTGATACATTCAGTGATGTGTCTCTATGTCTGATACATTCAGTGATGTGTCTCTATGTCTGATACATTCAGTGATGTGACTCTATGTCTGATACATTCAGTGATGTGTCTCTATGTCTGATACATTCAGTGATGTGTCTCTATGTCTGATACATTCAGTGATGTGTCTCTATGTCTGATACATTCAGTGATGTGACTCTATGTCTGATACATTCAGTGATGTGACTCTATGTCTGATACATTCAGTGATGTGTCTCTATGTCTGATACATTCAGTGATGTGTCTCTATGTCTGATACATTCAGTGATGTGTCTCTATGTCTGATACATTCAGTGATGTGCCTCTATGTCTGATACATTCAGTGATGTGTCTCTATGTCTGATACATTCAGTGATGTGTCTCTATGTCTGATACATTCAGTGATGTGTCTCTATGTCTGATACATTCAGTGATGTGCCTCTATGTCTGATACATTCAGTGATGTGACTCTATGTCTGATACATTCAGTGATGTGACTCTATGTCTGATACATTCAGTGATGTGTCTCTATGTCTGATACATTCAGTGATGTGCCTCTATGTCTGATACATTCAGTGATGTGCCTCTATGTCTGATACATTCAGTGATGTGCCTCTATGTCTGATACATTCAGTGATGTGTCTCTATGTCTGATACATTCAGTGATGTGTCTCTATGTCTGATACATTCAGTGATGTGCCTCTATGTATGATACATTCAGTGATGTGACTCTATGTCTGATACATTCAGTGATGTGCCTCTATGTCTGATACATTCAGTGATGTGCCTCTATGTCTGATACATTCAGTGATGTGTCTCTATGTCTGATACATTCAGTGATGTGTCTCTATGTCTGATACATTCAGTGATGTGCCTCTATGTATGATACATTCAGTGATGTGACTCTATGTCTGATACATTCAGTGATGTGCCTCTATGTATGATACATTCAGTGATGTGTCTCTATGTCTGATACATTCAGTGATGTGCCTCTATGTATGATACATTCAGTGATGTGACTCTATGTATGATACATTCAGTGATGTGACTCTATGTATGATACATTCAGTGATGTGACTCTATGTATGATACATTCAGTGATGTGCCTCTATGTATGATACATTCAGTGATGTGACTCTATGTATGATACATTCAGTGATGTGCCTCTATGTATGATACATTCAGTGATGTGTCTCTATGTCTGATACATTCAGTGATGTGTCTCTATGTCTGATACATTCAGTGATGTGCCTCTATGTATGATACATTCAGTGATGTGACTCTATGTCTGATACATTCAGTGATGTGCCTCTATGTCTGATACATTCAGTGATGTGCCTCTATGTCTGATACATTCAGTGATGTGCCTCTATGTCTGATACATTCAGTGATGTGCCTCTATGTCTGATACATTCAGTGATGTGCCTCTATGTCTGATACATTCAGTGATGTGTCTCTATGTCTGATACATTCAGTGATGTGACTCTATGTCTGATACATTCAGTGATGTGCCTCTATGTTTGATACATTCAGTGATGTGACTCTATGTCTGATACATTCAGTGATGTGTCTCTATGTCTGATACATTCAGTGATGTGACTCTATGTATGATACATTCAGTGATGTGTCTCTATGTTTGATACATTCAGTGATGTGACTCTATGTCTGATACATTCAGTGATGTGTCTCTATGTCTGATACATTCAGTGATGTGTCTCTATGTATGATACATTCAGTGATGTGTCTCTATGTCTGATACATTCAGTGATGTGACTCTATGTATGATACATTCAGTGATGTGACTCTATGTCTGATACATTCAGTGATGTGTCTCTATGTTTGATACATTCAGTGATGTGTCTCTATGTCTGATACATTCAGTGATGTGTCTCTATGTCTGATACATTCAGTGATGTGCCTCTATGTCTGATACATTCAGTGATGTGTCTCTATGTCTGATACATTCAGTGATGTGTCTCTATGTCTGATACATTCAGTGATGTGTCTCTATGTCTGATACATTCAGTGATGTGCCTCTATGTCTGATACATTCAGTGATGTGTCTCTATGTCTGATACATTCAGTGATGTGACTCTATGTCTGATACATTCAGTGATGTGTCTCTATGTCTGATACATTCAGTGATGTGCCTCTATGTCTGATACATTCAGTGATGTGCCTCTATGTCTGATACATTCAGTGATGTGCCTCTATGTCTGATACATTCAGTGATGTGTCTCTATGTCTGATACATTCAGTGATGTGCTCTATGTCTGATACATTCAGTGATGTGTCTCTATGTCTGATACATTCAGTGATGTGTCTCTATGTCTGATACATTCAGTGATGTGCTCTATGTCTGATACATTCAGTGATGTGCCTCTATGTCTGATACATTCAGTGATGTGCCTCTATGTCTGATACATTCAGTGATGTGTCTCTATGTCTGATACATTCAGTGATGTGTCTCTATGTCTGATACATTCAGTGATGTGCTCTATGTCTGATACATTCAGTGATGTGACTCTATGTCTGATACATTCAGTGATGTGCCTCTATGTCTGATACATTCAGTGATGTGTCTCTATGTCTGATACATTCAGTGATGTGCCTCTATGTATGATACATTCAGTGATGTGACTCTATGTATGATACATTCAGTGATGTGACTCTATGTATGATACATTCAGTGATGTGACTCTATGTCTGATACATTCAGTGATGTGCCTCTATGTATGATACATTCAGTGATGTGACTCTATGTCTGATACATTCAGTGATGTGCCTCTATGTCTGATACATTCAGTGATGTGTCTCTATGTCTGATACATTCAGTGATGTGCTCTATGTCTGATACATTCAGTGATGTGTCTCTATGTCTGATACATTCAGTGATGTGTCTCTATGTCTGATACATTCAGTGATGTGTCTCTATGTCTGATACATTCAGTGATGTGCCTCTATGTCTGATACATTCAGTGATGTGACTCTATGTCTGATACATTCAGTGATGTGACTCTATGTCTGATACATTCAGTGATGTGTCTCTATGTCTGATACATTCAGTGATGTGCCTCTATGTCTGATACATTCAGTGATGTGCCTCTATGTCTGATACATTCAGTGATGTGCCTCTATGTCTGATACATTCAGTGATGTGTCTCTATGTCTGATACATTCAGTGATGTGCCTCTATGTCTGATACATTCAGTGATGTGTCTCTATGTCTGATACATTCAGTGATGTGCCTCTATGTATGATACATTCAGTGATGTGACTCTATGTCTGATACATTCAGTGATGTGCCTCTATGTCTGATACATTCAGTGATGTGCCTCTATGTCTGATACATTCAGTGATGTGTCTCTATGTCTGATACATTCAGTGATGTGTCTCTATGTCTGATACATTCAGTGATGTGCCTCTATGTATGATACATTCAGTGATGTGACTCTATGTCTGATACATTCAGTGATGTGCCTCTATGTATGATACATTCAGTGATGTGTCTCTATGTCTGATACATTCAGTGATGTGCCTCTATGTATGATACATTCAGTGATGTGACTCTATGTATGATACATTCAGTGATGTGACTCTATGTATGATACATTCAGTGATGTGACTCTATGTATGATACATTCAGTGATGTGCCTCTATGTATGATACATTCAGTGATGTGACTCTATGTATGATACATTCAGTGATGTGCCTCTATGTATGATACATTCAGTGATGTGTCTCTATGTCTGATACATTCAGTGATGTGTCTCTATGTCTGATACATTCAGTGATGTGCCTCTATGTATGATACATTCAGTGATGTGACTCTATGTCTGATACATTCAGTGATGTGCCTCTATGTTTGATACATTCAGTGATGTGCCTCTATGTCTGATACATTCAGTGATGTGCCTCTATGTCTGATACATTCAGTGATGTGCCTCTATGTCTGATACATTCAGTGATGTGCCTCTATGTCTGATACATTCAGTGATGTGTCTCTATGTCTGATACATTCAGTGATGTGACTCTATGTCTGATACATTCAGTGATGTGCCTCTATGTCTGATACATTCAGTGATGTGACTCTATGTCTGATACATTCAGTGATGTGTCTCTATGTCTGATACATTCAGTGATGTGACTCTATGTATGATACATTCAGTGATGTGTCTCTATGTTTGATACATTCAGTGATGTGACTCTATGTCTGATACATTCAGTGATGTGTCTCTATGTCTGATACATTCAGTGATGTGTCTCTATGTATGATACATTCAGTGATGTGTCTCTATGTCTGATACATTCAGTGATGTGACTCTATGTCTGATACATTCAGTGATGTGCTCTATGTCTGATACATTCAGTGATGTGTCTCTATGTTTGATACATTCAGTGATGTGTCTCTATGTCTGATACATTCAGTGATGTGTCTCTATGTCTGATACATTCAGTGATGTGCCTCTATGTCTGATACATTCAGTGATGTGTCTCTATGTCTGATACATTCAGTGATGTGTCTCTATGTCTGATACATTCAGTGATGTGTCTCTATGTCTGATACATTCAGTGATGTGCCTCTATGTCTGATACATTCAGTGATGTGACTCTATGTCTGATACATTCAGTGATGTGACTCTATGTCTGATACATTCAGTGATGTGTCTCTATGTCTGATACATTCAGTGATGTGCCTCTATGTCTGATACATTCAGTGATGTGCCTCTATGTCTGATACATTCAGTGATGTGCCTCTATGTCTGATACATTCAGTGATGTGTCTCTATGTCTGATACATTCAGTGATGTGTCTCTATGTCTGATACATTCAGTGATGTGTCTCTATGTCTGATACATTCAGTGATGTGCCTCTATGTCTGATACATTCAGTGATGTGCTCTATGTCTGATACATTCAGTGATGTGCCTCTATGTCTGATACATTCAGTGATGTGCCTCTATGTCTGATACATTCAGTGATGTGTCTCTATGTCTGATACATTCAGTGATGTGTCTCTATGTCTGATACATTCAGTGATGTGCCTCTATGTCTGATACATTCAGTGATGTGACTCTATGTCTGATACATTCAGTGATGTGCCTCTATGTCTGATACATTCAGTGATGTGTCTCTATGTCTGATACATTCAGTGATGTGCCTCTATGTATGATACATTCAGTGATGTGACTCTATGTCTGATACATTCAGTGATGTGCTCTATGTCTGATACATTCAGTGATGTGACTCTATGTCTGATACATTCAGTGATGTGCCTCTATGTCTGATACATTCAGTGATGTGACTCTATGTCTGATACATTCAGTGATGTGCCTCTATGTATGATACATTCAGTGATGTGTCTCTATGTCTGATACATTCAGTGATGTGCCTCTATGTCTGATACATTCAGTGATGTGCCTCTATGTATGATACATTCAGTGATGTGACTCTATGTCTGATACATTCAGTGATGTGCCTCTATGTATGATACATTCAGTGATGTGTCTCTATGTCTGATACATTCAGTGATGTGACTCTATGTCTGATACATTCAGTGATGTGCCTCTATGTATGATACATTCAGTGATGTGTCTCTATGTCTGATACATTCAGTGATGTGCCTCTATGTCTGATACATTCAGTGATGTGTCTCTATGTCTGATACATTCAGTGATGTGTCTCTATGTCTGATACATTCAGTGATGTGCCTCTATGTCTGATACATTCAGTGATGTGTCTCTATGTCTGATACATTCAGTGATGTGCTCTATGTCTGATACATTCAGTGATGTGCCTCTATGTCTGATACATTCAGTGATGTGCCTCTATGTCTGATACATTCAGTGATGTGTCTCTATGTCTGATACATTCAGTGATGTGCCTCTATGTCTGATACATTCAGTGATGTGTCTCTATGTCTGATACATTCAGTGATGTGCCTCTATGTCTGATACATTCAGTGATGTGTCTCTATGTCTGATACATTCAGTGATGTGCCTCTATGTCTGATACATTCAGTGATGTGTCTCTATGTCTGATACATTCAGTGATGTGACTCTATGTCTGATACATTCAGTGATGTGTCTCTATGTCTGATACATTCAGTGATGTGCCTCTATGTCTGATACATTCAGTGATGTGCCTCTATGTCTGATACATTCAGTGATGTGCCTCTATGTCTGATACATTCAGTGATGTGCCTCTATGTCTGATACATTCAGTGATGTGTCTCTATGTCTGATACATTCAGTGATGTGCTCTATGTCTGATACATTCAGTGATGTGCTCTATGTCTGATACATTCAGTGATGTGCCTCTATGTCTGATACATTCAGTGATGTGTCTCTATGTCTGATACATTCAGTGATGTGCCTCTATGTCTGATACATTCAGTGATGTGTCTCTATGTCTGATACATTCAGTGATGTGTCTCTATGTCTGATACATTCAGTGATGTGTCTCTATGTCTGATACATTCAGTGATGTGCCTCTATGTCTGATACATTCAGTGATGTGTCTCTATGTCTGATACATTCAGTGATGTGTCTCTATGTCTGATACATTCAGTGATGTGTCTCTATGTCTGATACATTCAGTGATGTGTCTCTATGTCTGATACATTCAGTGATGTGTCTCTATGTCTGATACATTCAGTGATGTGTCTCTATGTCTGATACATTCAGTGATGTGTCTCTATGTCTGATACATTCAGTGATGTGTCTCTATGTCTGATACATTCAGTGATGTGTCTCTATGTCTGATACATTCAGTGATGTGTCTCTATGTCTGATACATTCAGTGATGTGTCTCTATGTCTGATACATTCAGTGATGTGTCTCTATGTCTGATACATTCAGTGATGTGTCTCTATGTCTGATACATTCAGTGATGTGTCTCTATGTCTGATACATTCAGTGATGTGTCTCTATGTCTGATACATTCAGTGATGTGTCTCTATGTCTGATACATTCAGTGATGTGTCTCTATGTCTGATACATTCAGTGATGTGTCTCTATGTCTGATACATTCAGTGATGTGTCTCTATGTCTGATACATTCAGTGATGTGTCTCTATGTCTGATACATTCAGTGATGTGACTCTATGTCTGATACATTCAGTGATGTGTCTCTATGTCTGATACATTCAGTGATGTGTCTCTATGTCTGATACATTCAGTGATGTGTCTCTATGTCTGATACATTCAGTGATGTGACTCTATGTATGATACATTCAGTGATGTGACTCTATGTCTGATACATTCAGTGATGTGTCTCTATGTTTGATACATTCAGTGATGTGTCTCTATGTCTGATACATTCAGTGATGTGTCTCTATGTCTGATACATTCAGTGATGTGCCTCTATGTCTGATACATTCAGTGATGTGTCTCTATGTCTGATACATTCAGTGATGTGTCTCTATGTCTGATACATTCAGTGATGTGTCTCTATGTCTGATACATTCAGTGATGTGCCTCTATGTCTGATACATTCAGTGATGTGACTCTATGTCTGATACATTCAGTGATGTGCCTCTATGTCTGATACATTCAGTGATGTGTCTCTATGTCTGATACATTCAGTGATGTGCCTCTATGTCTGATACATTCAGTGATGTGCCTCTATGTCTGATACATTCAGTGATGTGTCTCTATGTCTGATACATTCAGTGATGTGCCTCTATGTCTGATACATTCAGTGATGTGTCTCTATGTCTGATACATTCAGTGATGTGCCTCTATGTCTGATACATTCAGTGATGTGTCTCTATGTCTGATACATTCAGTGATGTGCCTCTATGTCTGATACATTCAGTGATGTGCCTCTATGTCTGATACATTCAGTGATGTGTCTCTATGTCTGATACATTCAGTGATGTGTCTCTATGTCTGATACATTCAGTGATGTGCCTCTATGTATGATACATTCAGTGATGTGACTCTATGTCTGATACATTCAGTGATGTGCCTCTATGTATGATACATTCAGTGATGTGTCTCTATGTCTGATACATTCAGTGATGTGCCTCTATGTCTGATACATTCAGTGATGTGACTCTATGTCTGATACATTCAGTGATGTGACTCTATGTCTGATACATTCAGTGATGTGCTCTATGTCTGATACATTCAGTGATGTGCCTCTATGTATGATACATTCAGTGATGTGACTCTATGTCTGATACATTCAGTGATGTGCCTCTATGTATGATACATTCAGTGATGTGTCTCTATGTCTGATACATTCAGTGATGTGTCTCTATGTCTGATACATTCAGTGATGTGCCTCTATGTCTGATACATTCAGTGATGTGCTCTATGTCTGATACATTCAGTGATGTGCTCTATGTCTGATACATTCAGTGATGTGTCTCTATGTCTGATACATTCAGTGATGTGCTCTATGTCTGATACATTCAGTGATGTGCTCTATGTCTGATACATTCAGTGATGTGTCTCTATGTCTGATACATTCAGTGATGTGTCTCTATGTCTGATACATTCAGTGATGTGTCTCTATGTCTGATACATTCAGTGATGTGTCTCTATGTCTGATACATTCAGTGATGTGCCTCTATGTCTGATACATTCAGTGATGTGTCTCTATGTCTGATACATTCAGTGATGTGTCTCTATGTCTGATACATTCAGTGATGTGCCTCTATGTCTGATACATTCAGTGATGTGTCTCTATGTCTGATACATTCAGTGATGTGTCTCTATGTCTGATACATTCAGTGATGTGCCTCTATGTCTGATACATTCAGTGATGTGTCTCTATGTCTGATACATTCAGTGATGTGCCTCTATGTCTGATACATTCAGTGATGTGTCTCTATGTCTGATACATTCAGTGATGTGCTCTATGTCTGATACATTCAGTGATGTGTCTCTATGTCTGATACATTCAGTGATGTGCTCTATGTCTGATACATTCAGTGATGTGTCTCTATGTCTGATACATTCAGTGATGTGCTCTATGTCTGATACATTCAGTGATGTGCCTCTATGTCTGATACATTCAGTGATGTGTCTCTATGTCTGATACATTCAGTGATGTGTCTCTATGTCTGATACATTCAGTGATGTGTCTCTATGTCTGATACATTCAGTGATGTGACTCTATGTCTGATACATTCAGTGATGTGCTCTATGTCTGATACATTCAGTGATGTGCTCTATGTCTGATACATTCAGTGATGTGTCTCTATGTCTGATACATTCAGTGATGTGCCTCTATGTCTGATACATTCAGTGATGTGCCTCTATGTCTGATACATTCAGTGATGTGTCTCTATGTCTGATACATTCAGTGATGTGTCTCTATGTCTGATACATTCAGTGATGTGTCTCTATGTCTGATACATTCAGTGATGTGTCTCTATGTCTGATACATTCAGTGATGTGCCTCTATGTCTGATACATTCAGTGATGTGACTCTATGTCTGATACATTCAGTGATGTGACTCTATGTCTGATACATTCAGTGATGTGTCTCTATGTCTGATACATTCAGTGATGTGCCTCTATGTCTGATACATTCAGTGATGTGCCTCTATGTCTGATACATTCAGTGATGTGCCTCTATGTCTGATACATTCAGTGATGTGTCTCTATGTCTGATACATTCAGTGATGTGCCTCTATGTCTGATACATTCAGTGATGTGTCTCTATGTCTGATACATTCAGTGATGTGCCTCTATGTATGATACATTCAGTGATGTGACTCTATGTCTGATACATTCAGTGATGTGCCTCTATGTCTGATACATTCAGTGATGTGCCTCTATGTCTGATACATTCAGTGATGTGTCTCTATGTCTGATACATTCAGTGATGTGTCTCTATGTCTGATACATTCAGTGATGTGCCTCTATGTATGATACATTCAGTGATGTGACTCTATGTCTGATACATTCAGTGATGTGCCTCTATGTATGATACATTCAGTGATGTGCCTCTATGTCTGATACATTCAGTGATGTGCCTCTATGTATGATACATTCAGTGATGTGACTCTATGTATGATACATTCAGTGATGTGACTCTATGTATGATACATTCAGTGATGTGACTCTATGTATGATACATTCAGTGATGTGCCTCTATGTATGATACATTCAGTGATGTGCTCTATGTATGATACATTCAGTGATGTGACTCTATGTCTGATACATTCAGTGATGTGCCTCTATGTCTGATACATTCAGTGATGTGTCTCTATGTCTGATACATTCAGTGATGTGTCTCTATGTATGATACATTCAGTGATGTGACTCTATGTCTGATACATTCAGTGATGTGCTCTATGTATGATACATTCAGTGATGTGTCTCTATGTCTGATACATTCAGTGATGTGCCTCTATGTCTGATACATTCAGTGATGTGACTCTATGTCTGATACATTCAGTGATGTGTCTCTATGTCTGATACATTCAGTGATGTGACTCTATGTCTGATACATTCAGTGATGTGTCTCTATGTCTGATACATTCAGTGATGTGACTCTATGTCTGATACATTCAGTGATGTGTCTCTATGTCTGATACATTCAGTGATGTGTCTCTATGTCTGATACATTCAGTGATGTGTCTCTATGTCTGATACATTCAGTGATGTGCCTCTATGTCTGATACATTCAGTGATGTGTCTCTATGTCTGATACATTCAGTGATGTGTCTCTATGTCTGATACATTCAGTGATGTGCCTCTATGTCTGATACATTCAGTGATGTGTCTCTATGTCTGATACATTCAGTGATGTGCCTCTATGTCTGATACATTCAGTGATGTGTCTCTATGTCTGATACATTCAGTGATGTGTCTCTATGTCTGATACATTCAGTGATGTGCCTCTATGTTGATACATTCAGTGATGTGCTCTATGTCTGATACATTCAGTGATGTGCCTCTATGTTTGATACATTCAGTGATGTGTCTCTATGTCTGATACATTCAGTGATGTGACTCTATGTCTGATACATTCAGTGATGTGCCTCTATGTCTGATACATTCAGTGATGTGCCTCTATGTCTGATACATTCAGTGATGTGCCTCTATGTCTGATACATTCAGTGATGTGCCTCTATGTCTGATACATTCAGTGATGTGCCTCTATGTCTGATACATTCAGTGATGTGTCTCTATGTCTGATACATTCAGTGATGTGCTCTATGTCTGATACATTCAGTGATGTGCTCTATGTCTGATACATTCAGTGATGTGCCTCTATGTCTGATACATTCAGTGATGTGCTCTATGTCTGATACATTCAGTGATGTGCCTCTATGTCTGATACATTCAGTGATGTGCCTCTATGTCTGATACATTCAGTGATGTGTCTCTATGTCTGATACATTCAGTGATGTGTCTCTATGTCTGATACATTCAGTGATGTGCCTCTATGTCTGATACATTCAGTGATGTGACTCTATGTCTGATACATTCAGTGATGTGCCTCTATGTATGATACATTCAGTGATGTGTCTCTATGTCTGATACATTCAGTGATGTGCTCTATGTATGATACATTCAGTGATGTGACTCTATGTCTGATACATTCAGTGATGTGACTCTATGTCTGATACATTCAGTGATGTGTCTCTATGTCTGATACATTCAGTGATGTGCCTCTATGTATGATACATTCAGTGATGTGTCTCTATGTCTGATACATTCAGTGATGTGCCTCTATGTATGATACATTCAGTGATGTGTCTCTATGTCTGATACATTCAGTGATGTGTCTCTATGTCTGATACATTCAGTGATGTGCCTCTATGTATGATACATTCAGTGATGTGACTCTATGTCTGATACATTCAGTGATGTGACTCTATGTATGATACATTCAGTGATGTGTCTCTATGTCTGATACATTCAGTGATGTGACTCTATGTCTGATACATTCAGTGATGTGACTCTATGTATGATACATTCAGTGATGTGTCTCTATGTCTGATACATTCAGTGATGTGACTCTATGTATGATACATTCAGTGATGTGTCTCTATGTCTGATACATTCAGTGATGTGTCTCTATGTCTGATACATTCAGTGATGTGCCTCTATGTCTGATACATTCAGTGATGTGTCTCTATGTCTGATACATTCAGTGATGTGTCTCTATGTCTGATACATTCAGTGATGTGCCTCTATGTCTGATACATTCAGTGATGTGTCTCTATGTCTGATACATTCAGTGATGTGTCTCTATGTCTGATACATTCAGTGATGTGCCTCTATGTCTGATACATTCAGTGATGTGTCTCTATGTCTGATACATTCAGTGATGTGCCTCTATGTCTGATACATTCAGTGATGTGTCTCTATGTCTGATACATTCAGTGATGTGCCTCTATGTCTGATACATTCAGTGATGTGTCTCTATGTCTGATACATTCAGTGATGTGACTCTATGTTTGATACATTCAGTGATGTGTCTCTATGTCTGATACATTCAGTGATGTGCCTCTATGTCTGATACATTCAGTGATGTGCCTCTATGTTTGATACATTCAGTGATGTGCCTCTATGTCTGATACATTCAGTGATGTGCCTCTATGTTTGATACATTCAGTGATGTGTCTCTATGTCTGATACATTCAGTGATGTGACTCTATGTCTGATACATTCAGTGATGTGCCTCTATGTCTGATACATTCAGTGATGTGCCTCTATGTTTGATACATTCAGTGATGTGTCTCTATGTCTGATACATTCAGTGATGTGACTCTATGTCTGATACATTCAGTGATGTGACTCTATGTCTGATACATTCAGTGATGTGTCTCTATGTCTGATACATTCAGTGATGTGTCTCTATGTCTGATACATTCAGTGATGTGCCTCTATGTTTGATACATTCATTGATGTGTCTCTATGTCTGATACATTCAGTGATGTGTCTCTATGTCTGATATATTCAGTGATGTGTCTCTATGTCTGATACATTCAGTGATGTGTCTCTATGTCTGATACATTCAGTGATGTGTCTCTATGTCTGATATATTCAGTGATGTGTCTCTATGTCTGATACATTCAGTGATGTGTCTCTATGTCTGATACATTCAGTGATGTGTCTCTATGTCTGATATATTCAGTGATGTGTCTCTATGTCTGATATATTCAGTGATGTGTCTCTATGTCTGATACATTCAGTGATGTGTCTCTATGTCTGATATATTCAGTGATGTGTCTCTATGTCTGATACATTCAGTGATGTGTCTCTATGTCTGATATATTCAGTGATGTGTCTCTATGTCTGATATATTCAGTGATGTGTCTCTATGTCTGATACATTCAGTGATGTGTCTCTATGTCTGATACATTCAGTGATGTGTCTCTATGTCTGATATATTCAGTGATGTGTCTCTATGTCTGATACATTCAGTGATGTGTCTCTATGTCTGATACATTCAGTGATGTGTCTCTATGTCTGATACATTCAGTGATGTGTCTCTATGTCTGATACATTCAGTGATGTGACTCTATGTCTGATACATTCAGTGATGTGTCTCTATGTCTGATACATTCAGTGATGTGTCTCTATGTCTGATACATTCAGTGATGTGCCTCTATGTCTGATACATTCAGTGATGTGTCTCTATGTCTGATACATTCAGTGATGTGTCTCTATGTCTGATACATTCAGTGATGTGACTCTATGTCTGATACATTCAGTGATGTGTCTCTATGTCTGATACATTCAGTGATGTGTCTCTATGTCTGATACATTCAGTGATGTGCCTCTATGTCTGATACATTCAGTGATGTGTCTCTATGTCTGATACATTCAGTGATGTGACTCTATGTCTGATACATTCAGTGATGTGTCTCTATGTCTGATACATTCAGTGATGTGCCTCTATGGCATGATATAATGTTAAGCTACTAACAATTTTAGATAATGTAACGGTTACAATGAATAAAGAAATGTTATTGATCCATGTTTTTGTTTTGGTCTGCCAGGGTGAATGGATGGAAAGAGCTGATCATGTACCTGCCGTACGCCCTGCAAGAAGTGCTGTTTGCCCTGGAGCACATGGCCCTTACTCTGGACAAGGTCAAGGTAAGTCAAGTTTAAGTTAACCCAGACCAAAAATTACAATTTCTCAAAAGAATTATTTTGTTAAGTGAGTGCACATCTCTTATCCACTGTGACAAAGATTTTATATTCATTGTTCCTCATTATGGGGGTGATGCCATGGTCTGCTGCCTTTTGGGAATGATAATGGTCTTTGTCCGACCTAGTTTCTATGCCGTTGTTGATATCTCTGATGACGTGTCTGTTCCTCACCCAAACAGCTGATCATTGATCACATCCGCAAGCAGAACATCAAAAGTCTGATCCTGGTGTGCACCACCTACCTGTGTAACTACATGAACATGGTCGGGGCCGGCGCCAGGGTCAAGCCACTCAAGATGCTGGAGTTCTTCACCGCCTCCCTCGGGATTGATGCGTGAGTCAAACCTGGCCTTTGAGTTTTACCCCGATTTAGCAAAAAAAAAGTGTATTTTATTTTCTCGTTGGCTACTATATTCATGGGTACGGTAGTTTATTATTGTGATGTCAAATTTTCACTGCTGAATAATTTATTTAAGAACAAAATTCAGTTTATCCTTCAATACATTCTTTTACATTTGAAGAAATTTATTTATTTTAAAAAAAATGTTTTTTGTCGTCTTTTATCAAGTATCTATTCAGACCTAAAAGGAATGAGTTTCAAAAACATCCAGTAAAAACATTTTTTTAGCAGCAGTCTGAATAAATCCTTGATTAATGAGATAATTGATGTATAGAACATTGAAATTACCTCCCATGTTGTTGATTGATGCTAGTGTCTCCCACATCAGGAAACTACCCATCCAGGCCATCATTGACAACATCATCTTTGACATTCTACCCGAGGGCCACCCTCAGAGGCCGGCCAGGCGTTACCTGCTGTCCAGCAAAAAACTGACCAGTGAGATAATGAATGAGACACTGAAGGAGTCCTTCCACCGGGGCTGGCTGAACATGGCGTCACTGCACACACTGGAACAGCTGCTTGTGCTGAGGGGGCCCGACTGGTTCTGTGGGGAGATGGTGGAGGTAGGTGGTTCTGTGGGGAGATGGTGGAGGTAGGTGGTTCTGTGGGGAGATGGTGGAGGTAGGTGGTTATGTGGGGAGATGGTGGAGGTAGGTGGCTATGTGGGGAGATGGTGGAGGTAGGTGGTTATGTGGGGAGATGGTGGAGGTAGGTGGTTATGTGGGGAGATGGTGGAGGTAGGTGGTTATGTGGGGAGATGGTGGAGGTAGGTGGTTATGTAGGGAGATGGTGGAGGTAGGTGGTTATGTGTGGGGATGGTGGAGGTAGGTGGTTCTGTGGGGGGATGGTGGAGGTAGGTGGTTCTGTGGGGGGATGTTGGAGGTAGGTGGTTCTGTGGGGAGATGGTGGAGGTAGGTGGTTCTGTGAGGAGATGGTGGAGGTAGGTGGTTCTGTGGGGAGATGGTGGAGGTAGGTGCTTCTGTGGGGGAATGGTGGAGTTAGGTGGTTCTGTGGGGGGAATGGTGGAGGTAGGTGGTTCTGTGGGGAATGGTGGAGGTAGGTGGTTCTTTGGGGAGATGGTGGAGGTAGGTGGTTATGTGCGGGAATGGTGGAGGTAGGTGCTTCTGTGAGGAGATGGTGGAGGTAGGTGGTTATGTGGGGAAATGGTGGAGGTAGGTGGTTCTGTGAGGAGATGGTGGAGGTATGTGGTTATGTGGGGGAATGGTGGAGGTAGGTGGTCATGTGAAAGAATTGTTAAAAGCATGTGATTTTATGAGGAAATTATTGTGTTAGATTGTTTTAGAAGCCTTTCTCAGCTACATTATTGCAAAAACATCAGCAAGCTATCTGAGGAGATATTGAAAAAGTCATTCAAATATTTTTTTAACCTTTGGTTTCCTATCCAAATATCTTTCTTTTCTCTGTGTGTAATCACTGATTTCCCCTTACATACCAAATTATTACCTCCCTCTATTTATTCAAATTGTCTCCCCTCCGTATAGCACCTGTTAAAACAGAACCACACCGACGACGCCTCACAGTCTCTGAGTCTAGCATTCGCCATCATGCACATGGACCTGGAGCGTATGACCATCAGCCTGCTGAGGCGTGTGCTGCCCAGACTCCTGTCTACACCACAGACCAACCTGCTGACTGACCCGCGGGGCTACTGCCTGGCCAAGCTTTGTGTGCTGTGCATCACAGCCACTCACATGTCCAAGATTGGTCAGAAAGGTCAGTGTCAATTATTCTTTTTTAAAAAAATGTCTTTTAGTGTAATACAATGACTCACATTTCATCATGATTAGAGTAAAGCTTGTGATAGCCTTTGAGCATCAGAGCGCAACGAGCATGGATAGTGTTGGCACATGGATAGTGTTGGCACATGGATAGTGTTGACACATGGATAGTGTTGGCACATGGATAGTGTTGACACATGGATAGTGTTGACACATGGATAGTGTTGGCACATGGATAGTGTTGACACATGGATAGTGTTGGCACATGGATAGTGTTGACACATGGATAGTGTTGGCACATGGATAGTGTTGGCACATGGATAGTGTTGACACATGGATAGTGTTGACACATGGATAGTGTTGGCACATGGATAGTGTTGACACATGGATAGTGTTGACACATGGATAGTGTTTACACATGGATAGTGTTGACACATGGATAGTGTTGGCACATGGATAGTGTTGGCACATGGATAGTGTTGGCACATGGATAGTGTTGACACATGGATAGTGTTGGCACATGGATAGTGTTGACACATGGATAGTGTTGGCACATGGATAGTGTTGGCACATGGATAGTGTTGGCACATGGATAGTGTTGACACATGGATAGTGTTGACACATGGATAGTGTTGGCACATGGATAGTGTTGGCACATGGATAGTGTTGGCACATGGATAGTGTTGGCACATGGATAGTGTTGACACATGGATGGTGTTAGCACATGGATAGTTTTGGCACATGGATTGTGTTGACACATGGATAGTGTTGACACATGGATAGTGTTGGCACATGGATAGTGTTGACCCATGGATAGTGTTGGCACATGGATAGTGTTGGCACATGGATAGTGTTGGCACATGGATAGTGTTGGCACATGGATAGTGTTGACACATGGATAGTGTTGGCACATGGATAGTGTTGGCACATGGATAGTTTTAGCACATGGATAGTGTTAGCACATTGATAGTGTTAGCACATGGATGGTGTTAGCACATGGATAGTGTTAGCACATGGATGGTGTTGGGACATGGATAGTGTTGGGACATGGATAGTGTTAGCACATGGATAGTGTTAGCACATGGATAGTGTTGGCACATGGATAGTGTTGGCACATGGATAGTGTTAGCACATGGATGGTGTTAGCACATGGATAGTGTTAGCACATGGATGGTGTTGGCACATGGATAGTGTTAGCACATGGATGGTGTTAGCACATGGATGGTGTTGGCACATGGATAGTGTTAGCACATGGATAGTGTTAGCACATGGATGGTGTTGGCACATGGATAGTGTTGGCACATGGATAGTGTTAGCCCTATAAAATATATCATTCATTCATTCAAAGCTTTAATTTTAAAGGGTATGCGCTGGGATCCTACCATATACATCTTACAGATTTTTACTTTTAAAAATGTGCATTATTAAATTGCAAGAATTCATAAAATGCTCAGACAAGAATGCTTATAATATTCCAACTTGGCTGTGATACTTATACTGTACATAGATTAAACATAATTATTTTTTAGATATATTTCAAGCAAGAATTTATATACTTTTTTTCATCCCAAACTTGTCAAGCAAATAATTTTCTGTTACATGTGTTTAGGGGCTTGGTGTATTTTAAAATAACACTAACCCAATGTATCTTATAAAGTATATTATGAATCAAGCTATTGAATGAAGTTATTTTATCTGCAGAGCCGTATGTCAGAAGACTACACAAGCGTACAGTCCTTGAACTTGACTTTGATGAGGTAAACCACCTGTTGTGTTTTCACCGTTCTTGAATATAGGCACATTGTAAAACGATTATCAGCCATGTGCTATAGCTCCATAGGCTTGGAAAGAGGCATTAATTACCGATAAGCAAACTGATATGTGTTTTGTGCTTGGTAAGTGTGAAAATATCAATTAGCCTAAAATTTCAAAATCTACAAATTTACCCTAAATATTTTTTTAAATTTTGATTGACTGCCAATGTTTGTTTAAATTGATCTCCGTGCCCCAATTATTATTTCTCACCCCTGGTTATGCCTCTTTGTTGCCAGGATGTGGAAGACTCGGAGGCCTCACCCGCCAAACTGCGTAAACTCTCTGAGCCGCAGCTCAGCCTCAGCCTCGAGGACTTCAATTTAGGTAATGAGTTTATGAGTAATCACATGGTCTCACCTGATTATACCAACTAGAGACTGTGTTGATGATTACAGTAATCACATGGTCCCACCTGATTATACCAGCTAGAGACAGTGTTGATGATTACAGTAATCACATGGTCTCACCTGATTATACCAGCTAGACACTGTGTTGATGATTACAGTAATCACATGGTCTCACCTGATTATACCAGCTAGACACTGTGTTGATGATTACAGTAATCACATGGTCTCACCTGATTATACCAACTAGAGACAGTGTTGATGATTACAGTAATCACATGGTCTCACCTGATTATACCAACTAGAGACAGTGTTGATGATTACAGTAATCACATGGTCTCACCTGATTATACCAACTAGAGACAGTGTTGATGATTACAGTAATCACATGTTCTCACCTGATTATACCAACTAGAGACTGTGTTGATGATTACAGTAATCACATGGTCTCACCTGATTATACCAACTAGAGACTGTGTTGATGATTACAGTAATCACATGGTCTCACCTGATTATACCAACTAGAGACTGTGTTGATGATTACAAGTGTTAATAGCCATAAATATTCATGTTTCAAAATTACTTTCTTTGTCACTGTTTTCATCATTGTTTTCATGCTTTTCAAAAGTATCTTAACATCGGTTGATCATGAAACGATTAATTCCTCATTCCTACAGCTGCCCTCGCTGACAAAGAAGATGGGGAGGTACTGCCAACGTTTGATGTCAAGGAACCACTGGATAAAGCATTAGGTAAGACTAATACTAATAGTTCCATATAAAGCATTAGGTAAGACTAATACTAATAGTTCCATATAAAGCATTAGGTAAGACTAATACTAATAGTTCCATATAAAGCATTAGGTAAGACTAATACTAATAGTTCCATATAAAGCATTAGGTAAGACTAATACTAATAGTTCCATATAAAGCATTAGGTAAGACTAATACTAATAGTTGCGTATAAAGCATTAGGAAAGAGTTCCAAATTTTTCTAAATATCACAACATAACTTTTTTTATAAAGTAAGTATTTAATTTTTAATAGATTCCCCTGTGACACAATTTTTCAAAAATGTTCATCATTTAGCATGAATATTAATTCCTTTTGTTTGAAAAATCTGCTCCAAATGCAATATGAAATTATAAGCTGTTTATGCCTCAAACAAAGTTAATTTTAGCATTAAAAATCATCAAATAACTTTGCACTCACATTTCCTTCTCACCAGTGAATTTGTTCCTGATGATGAACACCATCCTGATGAATCGAACCCTGACCCCCAGGACGTGGTTCATCGTCTCCTTCATACAAGAGGCCATCAAATGTGGTGGGACCCACTCAAGGTTTATTTTTCAGTTCATGCCCCAAAACATGGTGAGTGGATATTGTAGACGCCAGTAGGAATAACTTTCAAAGGAATCTCATCTATGTGCCAACCAATGTTCCCTTTAAGCTGCGTGGCCGTGCAGATTTCCGATAGATGCCCCACAGAAGTTTATAACTACCACGCAGGAAATTTTGTTAAATATTACTCAAAAAATGGATGCTGTTCAACTGTGCTCATGTTTTTTTTACTTGGCACACGGACCAGCAGACTTTAGAAGGAACATTAGAGTCAAACAAAAGTTGAATTAATTTTTCTTAAATGTGATTTTATTTATCTGGTATATAAATAATAAACTGTCAATTTTGATGTAAAATTTTCTGAGCTATTAATAGCTTAGTAGTTGTGTATTTTTACTTAATTTTTTTAGCTTAAAATTAGATTTGAATGAGTTTTTTTTTAGCCATTACACTATGCATTCACTTTTAGAAAAATAATTCTCCAGTTTTAAATGTGAAGAATGTTCCCTCTAAGGTTCGTTGGTCCTTGTGCAAAGTAAAAAAAAACTTGTGTGCAAAGTTGCACAGTAATGCACACCAACCATTTTTTGTTCAATATTTTACAAATCTTGCTGGGCGGCATTTCTAAACTGCTGCGCGGCATCGGTCTGATATCTGCACGGCCGCGCAATCGCGCAGCTTAAAGGGAACATTGAATGTGAATGCTTATAATTATTATAATAAATTAAAGCTTTGAGTTTTAAATGGTGGCCTTCTCATTAACATCCCTCCTAATTTCACAGTTTTAAATGGTGGCCTTCTCATTAACATCCCTCCTAATTTCACAGTTTTAAATGGTGGCCTTCTCATTAACATCCCTCCTAATTTCACAGTTTTAAATGGTGGCCTTCTCATTAACATCCCTCCTAATTTCAGTTTTAAATGGTGGCCTTCTCATTAACATCCCTCCTAATTTCACAGTTTTAAATGGTGGCCTTCTCATTAACATCCCTCCTAATTTCACAGTTAAACCAGATGATGCGTTCCCTACCGGGCGTATTTACAGATGAGCACATACTCAGGATATGCGACCTCTCCACTGTGTCTGGTCGAAAAATAGCAGCCAAGGCTATATGTAACAACGCACAGATGACCGAACTCAATCTTTTTGACTGATGCAAATGTAGTAATTGTGTGATTGGCTGGCAAGAATGAGACCATTCTATTGGCTGGCAAGAATGAGACTGTTTTATTGGCTGGCAAGAATCAGACCATTCTATTGGCTGGCAAGAATGAGACCATTCTATTGGCTGGCAAGAATGAGACCATTCTATTGGCTGGCAAGAATGAGACCATTCTATTGGCTGATTCTAGTGAAAATGTACAAATCCAATAATCTTTATATGCTTTGCTTTAAAATGTTTGCATGCTGCCATCATGTTTTTGTGGAAGATTTCCAAAGCCAATATTCAACTGAACTCGCAGGTGGCTAGGAGTCTTGTTTGGGCCTTGATTGGCTTCTCCCACACATAAGATACACATTTAGGGTCCATTTAAGGGGGATATGTCCCAGAGGTAATAGTTAGTTCCTCTCGGGCCGAAGACGACACATAGGGCAGAAGTCATTGATTTCCATTTACGACGATCCGTCGCCAATTGTATTAGGTCTTGATTATTTCTTAGACCCATGGTTGAGCTTTCTCTTTTGATTGTTCTACGTAGTGTTTCTTTTGGTCTTCCTTGTTTTCTTTTGCCTTTTGGTGTCCATATGAAGGCCTGCCGTGTTAGTCTTCTCTCGTCCATTCGGAGAACATGACCGATGTAATTCCAACGCCTTCTCCTTATAAAGGTTGACACATATTCTTGGTTGGTTTCTTCTCTTAGTTTCATTTGATTTAAAATCACTCCATTTTATATTCAAAATTTTTCGGAGGCATTTGTTCTCGAAGGCAAATAATTTCTTTTCTATAGCTTGAGTGGATTTCCAGCTTTCACATCCATATGTTAGTACAGGGATTACACAAGAGTTAAATAGTCTAAGTTTTATATGTTTGCTAAGTGTCTTTGACACAGTCAAAGACACAGAGGTAATAGTCTGGGTGGAATTTATATATTAAATTGATGTTGGACCTAGCATGTATTGATGTTGGACCTTGCATGTATTGATATTGGACCTTGCATGTATTGACCCAACAGCAAGATGATTGGAAACTAGATGCAGTGGGTGACCAGCAGTGGATTTTATATAGTGCTCACTTGTCACTTACGGGACTGTATTATATTTGTAATACCCAGTATCCCCATCCATGGCTCAGTCAACTAAGAATATGATCAGAGACAGGCCCTGGCTTGCTTACAAGATATTGGGTCACCCAACTTTGGAAGTCATTATAAGGAGCCATTTGTTGTTTTTTAAAATTGTGGAGAAGAGTTTAGCATGAGTACCGTATATTCTCATACAAAGATAGGCAGTACAAAGTAAACAATCATAATGTCCGATTTAGCTTGTACTTTAAAAAAAAATTGTACCATTTTGTTTATTTAGCTGTGCTATTATTTTTGGTGGGTCGGCTTGCTTTAATACTTTTCTCTTCCAAAAGTGGAAGGGGGGGGGTCGGCTTATGAACGAACGAAAGAGTATATACGGTAACTTAATTATAAATATAATGCATTTCTTTGTATCTTGCTACATAGAATAAAATGTAACAGATTAAATTGAAATAAAACCATGTCATTTTTTTGATGTGTTGGAGTGTTCTGTTTAAACATATGTGTATTCTTAATATTTTAGAACTCCTAATGAGTCTTCAAGAACAAATTTATCTGCGTGCAAACTCTATGATTATGACGTATAATCTGGCCAAAAATAAAAGGTTAAACAAAACTTGACAAAAATTAGTTTTAATATTGCATGGCTTAAATTTAATTTTCAACATGAACAGTAGCTGATCAGAATTATGTTAATAAAAAGTTGTTCCACTAAATTATGTATAGGCTACAGTAATGTTAGTACAACCATAATTTATGTATAGGTTACAGTACAACACTACAAAAATACAACTTCCACTCAAACACTAAAAAATATATATAATATAATTTTGTCAGGCAAATTGAATGTATAATGTATCAATTAACCAAAACTGAACCACATGTTCATTAAACAATTGGTCCAAAATATATCTATCCAAAATATATTGAGTCATAAAATGATATAAAGAATCACAGAGTTCCTGCGGGTAAAGATTTTATCACCTGTAACTGAGAGACAGTCAGAAAATAGTGCAGTAATGTGACAGGAGTTATGGGTGAAGAGACCAGACATTGATTCTCACAACTGCAGGGCAACCTTTAATTTACAGAACTGTTTTCTTTTAAACCCTACTAAGATTTAAAATTGGTGTAAATGTAAAGAAAGGCTAACAGCAAGTTTGAAGATGACATTGTTTTAAATTAAGTTTTAAGTTTTGTTGTGATTTAATCAAATCTTGTATATTTTGGCCTATGAAATGTTAAAGAAATATCACAGTTGAACTTAATGTTAACAAAGCCAGTTCTGAATTTTCACTCTGAAGCAGAAATGAGATGATATGCCAATAAGCGAAGTAAGTAAAAGTTTGTTTTATAAAAAGAAACTATCACACAGCCAATGGAATGGAGGGATCACATTTGAGCTAATAAAACGAAATCAAAATAATAAATGGCAGTGGACACAGTCACACCTGAAATAAACATTGTGTCACAACAAGAGAGGAGTTCTCAAACATTGCTTCCGTTGAGTACCCCTCCCCCAGCCATCTCAGACACATATTTACATACTTATATAAATATCAACTACAGTAAAAATTAAACCTCTAAACAAAAGGATAATAAAGCAAAAGTCAATAAGGTGAAATAATGAGTGAAACATTTCCCCACATGCTGGTAACATTCTCTCGTTGGCAAACAACCCCCGGGTCCCCAATGTTTTATGAATCTGACTCTTCATCGTCATCCCTGCGGCGCTTGGATGGCACCAGTCCGCCAATCAGCCCATTGGCCGTGGTAAAGAGGTTGATGGGTGAGGAGCCATCGGTAATGAGGGTCGACTTGAGCCCCAGGGCTTGGAGCATCCGCACCTGTTGGAGAGTAAAGGTCGGGAAATGGTAGCAGGTACAACAGTCAGACATTAATTAAACAACGTTTCTTCTAACCATAAACGTAGTTTATGTGTACCATACTGTCATTCATGTGGTTGTTAGGATATGAATGTTTTTTGGATGCATTAATACTTAGATGTATGTTATTATTTTTATTTAAAGCGCAGTGAGCCCAGTTTCTAACTGGGGTACAGTGCTATATAAATTATCAATTTATTATTATAATCTCATCTAATATAACCAAGATTGAATTGATTTCTGTGTCACACAGTCTGAACCCACCCATGGCTCCACCTATGCTGGGATCACTTACCTGGTTGTCGGGCCCAGCGGTGGCCATAGCCAGTATGGTATTGGCTCCAATAGAGGAAACCATCTCCTTGAACTTTGTGATTTCAATGTTGGAGAGCTGCTCCGCTTTCTCAAGCTCCATCTTGTTCTGTTCGGCGACGTATTTCAGCTCTGCTTCACGGGCTTTGGTCAGTCGGTCCAACTCTGACTCCTGTAACAGTAATACATTGAAACACGTCAAACCTTACAGAGATTCAAGAAACATGTCAACAAATATAGTCAAGTTTAACAGCTGCTTCAAACATAAATTTAATGTGCAGTAAATAAGGCTTCCTTTATCAATAGAGCTTAAAAACAAAATTTGTTTAAAAATTAACATACTAAAAGAAGATTTTCATTGTGAGGTTAATTTTGAACAAAATTCAATTCTATCTTAGCTTTAAAGTGAGAACATTTATGTATTATTAAAAAATTTAAATTCAAATAAAATAAAGGGGACATATAGGCGAGTCTCTACTCTGTGATTTAGTTATATGGAAAACCTAGCACTAAAAGTTTAATTATATAAAGAGAAACTTACCGCCTCGATTTTAGTGGCTTGAGCCTTGAGCCTGGCTTGCTCTACAGCAGCCTCACCCTCAATCCTCGACGCCTCTGCTCTACTCTGAGCCTCAGCCTTAGCCTGCCCAGTGCTCTCAACTGCCGCACTGTTGGCCTGCAGCTCCAGGAGCTCTTTACGAGCCTTCTCAGCCTCGGCCTCGTCTGTGATCTTTTGACGCTCCAGGCGGCCTTTGGCCTCCTGCTCGAGACGCTGGGCTTCGTGTCTGGAAATGGAATCCAGATTTTTAGAAATCCACATTAAGCCTTAATTCGTTAGAAAAAAAAAGCCCCCCTCCCCCACCACACATACACAAAAAGATAAATTTACTTGTAGTGCTTATAGTGAATTAGGTCAAAGGCCAACAAAAATAACTGATGTTAGTGGTCCTACCTGGCAGTTGCCTCCTGAGAGTTTGTGGTTATCTCGATGGCCAGCTGCACTGATTTCTGAAGGGCGTCCCGGGTCCGCTGATCGACTGGCTCCACTGACTGAATATCTATGCTGGTGAACACCAGGTTGTTTTGGGGGAAGAGGAATTTTTCCTTGACCTTCCCGTTGGCGTCCATGCCAAACACGGACGCCCTGATGATTTTGGCGGAGTTCTGTAAGGCAACAGAATTCAGGGTTTAATTTTTGAATCTTTGTACAATACTTAATGCTTCTTACAGTACTTGTACACAGCTTTAACTTAGTGCCAATCTTGAAGAATAAAATGTTTATTATCTACAATATCATTCAGTGTTATAATTAACTGTGTGTCTTCACCAATGTTCAATTTAAGATTTGTTGCTCCAAAAGCAAAGTAAAAAAAAACAACTCATCAGCAAAGTTGCACAGCATCCATTTTTTGCAAAATTTGCTGCATGGTAATTCTAAACTGTTGCGCGTCGTCGGCCAGATATCTGCACGGCCGCGCAGCTTAAAGGGAACATTGGTTCTCAGAAGGGAACATTGGTCCACAGTAGTTTTAAGCTTGTCTGGAGACCATCTAATCTCACCTTGTGGAAGTCATCAAACTGAACCTGAGCCACGGCACCGCGCACACGCGATGCAATGGCCTTACAAGAATCGCCAGTGAAGTCTGGAACACTGAAGAGCTTAGCTGCTTCCTGAGGGGATTTATCTCCCACTTCAAAATGCCTAAAACAAATTAAAATTCAAAACCAATTTTTTTTTAGAAAACAAAAAAATATTTTTTTTAAATTAAATTTTTAAAAAAACATTTCCCATTAACTTTTCTGAAAGTAAACTCAGGGTAGGAAGAGTATAATAAATTTATAATTCATACTCACCAATTATAAGAGAGCTGAAGGGACAACCTGGCGTGATCTGCTGTCTCTACAATGACAATGTCTGTGCAGAAATCTGGCCCCAGAAGCAGGCACAGAGATTTGATGACATTGGGCTTTTTGGGCTTCCCCCCTGAGAGACTCAGCTGTGTGAATTGTTCGTCTGGCCCCAACATGACAAGCTCTGGTCCAAATATTACCCTAAGGAAAAAAATGTATTCAAACAAATTTCCTCAAACACATGAAAGGTGCTAGAAAATTTTAATGAAATTAATCATGTGACTTTTAAAAATTGTTATATCCTGGTAAAAAAAAAGACTATGCCAAATTGAAAAGAAATGCAGATATAAATGATTTTATATTTACAATTTTCTTAAATATTTTTATAAACTAAATCTGAATTATTGAGCCAATGGCCTATCTCTTTATAGAGCTACCTCTTTATATATCTACATTTTTATAGGCCTCCAATTTTATTTAATAATTGTATAAACTAAATCTGAATTATTGAACCAATGACCTACCTCTTTATAGACCTACCTGGCTTTTTTCTCTTTATAATCATAAATTTGAACTGCTGCATTGTGGGGGACACGGAACGATACCACGCGAGTTTTGTCCCTGGTCTTTGTGCCGTCAGTCTTGCGCTCGCTGCGCTCTGCCAGGTGGTCGACAGACAGGAGACTTTCGACAGCCGGGGGAAGCTCCTTTGACCACAGCTCTTCATCCTGATTTAGCATGTAGGTCTCACCTTGGATAGCTCTGACCTGAACAATAGCCATTTGTAGATGAAAGTTTGGTTTGTTCAACAACAACAAAAAAGGGGGTGGGGGGGGTTGTTTCTAATTTGATAATTTGACTATGAAAGAGGGTTGGGGAGATTAAATAACATTGAACTGTTAGTTTTTATTGATATTTAAAAAACAAATGTCAAGCCAGGCATGGGACCTACATGGCAATACACCCACCAAGTTCAAGGCTGGGGTGGGGGTGGAGGAGACGCCTGTGTTCAATAAAGTCTTGCTATGAGTAAATTAAATATTAGTTGTTTTTTTAAAAGTATTTTTATTTTTGAAAAATAAATTGAAGTAAACAAGCTCAACTTGCCGAGTTGAGGAAATTTAAACATTCCTAAGGCAGCAGATTTATGGTGATATTTCCTTAACCAGAGAACAAAATTTATACCATCGAGTCCATTACTTCAATTCATTTTTTTAATGAAAACAAAATTCCTTTAATTATTCATATCATATCTGTTTGATGATTAGATAAATATTCATTATAAATTAGGATTTTGAATTTAAATATATTTCATGGAATAAAAAATTGTTTCCTGATGCATTTAAAACAATGGAATTTTTTGTTTTGAGCTTTGTCAACTCCTGACCTTTCCTGTCTTGATGTCTCTGACATAGATGCCTTCATTCTCATCCAATGGAATAGCCTGTCTCTTCATGACCACTTCCACTTCAACAGGGGGAACATATTCCTTGGGACCTCGGATCATCCATCGATCCCCGGGTAATCTTTCAGTGTCCTGGAAAAAAAAATTTGTCACAATAAAAATACTTTTTCTATAGAATGGCATACTATCAGTATCTGATTATAAGGAACAGCTGACAATAAACCTGTAAATTGTCTGCTAGCCTTTCATGGACTTCATTTTCAACAGCAATTCTGAGCTTTAAAAAAAATTTCTCTGTCCTTAACTTGCATCATTATTTAAAAAAAACAACTTATTTCTTTCATGAAATGCTATTTAAATTGTTTTGTTGCTCCAAGTTCTTCTATTGCTTGAACAATGGACTAAAAAATAGGTTAGGGGGAAAATTAGAAGATATTCCACTAATAAAGCAATTCATTTTGATTTCATGTTAAATGATCACCACAAAAAAAAGTGAATATAGTGAACACTCCATTAACAGACAAGAACTCATTAGCAAACTGAAAATCTTTTGTTTTTAAAAAAGATCTCATTGCGGTCACCTACCCCATCCATGAATGATTCGATGGCACGGAGTATGAGTCCTTCATCTTCACCAAGAATATAAACATTTTGAATTCCCTTTTCCAACTTCTCGCCAGGCATCAAGAAAAAAGTTTTGTCTCCCTGTGAAAATTGAAATTTGGGACATCAGCAAAAATTTTTATTAAGTATCGTAAGTTGTAAGGGCAAAAATTTAGAATGACGCAACACAAAATGATACATGCCCCAAATATATGAAATGATGCGGCCATTTCGGAAACTAAAATAAAAGTCATCATAAATTCTTTTGTTGTTTTTTTAGAGATAGGTTATGCAAGAAAACACATTAGTAAATGGGAAATAAATCTAGTTAATTTACCTTCACCAGCTTCTTCTGGCCCAACTGTGGTCTCCCCTTGGCATCAACTGGATCAAGTATTACACAGTATTGTCGGTTGTTGAGTGTTGTGATGTTGACAACGCCCACCACCTAAAACAACACATTCTGTACATTAAAGAAGACCAACTGGAAAACTGGAGGGAAAAAAATGTTGCCTAAAATTGCAAATATCATGTATCTGATCGCATTTACTTAATTTGTTTATTGTTGAGGACAAATGTATGGAGTAGGGGGGGGGGATAGATGTTAAATTTCTTATTTTTACTTCTTCGTAAACATTGGGTATGTGTGTCTCAGTGTCCTTCAGGGTGATCAGCCACTCCTCTCCATTCTTCCTCACAATGCCAAAGTCATCTTTGAATGTTCTCAGGGAGCGTACATGCAGAGCATTCTGTATGGTGAGAGATGAGGGTAACATGGTATAAGTCAAGTGAGAGATGAGGGTAACATGGTATAAGTCAAGTGAGAGATGAGGGTAACATGGTATAAGTCAAGTGAGAGATGAGGGTAACATGGTATAAGTCAAGTGAGAGATGAGGGTAACATGGTATAAGTCAAGTGAGAAGGTAACTACTAAAGTCATTCATAGCTATTAAATTTTTTTCTTTTTTTTAAACTAAGCAACAAAAATTTCATTGTTATCGTTGAAGTGTTTTTAAAATTTCAGAATCAATCATATTCAAAGAATAAATAACTTGAAGACATCAATGGCTCTTGTATCTGAATGTGAGCCACATACCTTCTCAGTAAGGACATAGGCGTCCACGATGTGAGCCACATACCTTCTCAGTAAGGACATAGGCGTCCACGATGTTCACAACCTCCTCATAGGCTCCGGGCAGGTAGGCCCCGGTTTTCTTGACCAACCACTCTTCCCCCGTAACACGGGGATTGTTTTGCCTGTCGATGCACTCCTTACGAGCCCGCAGCCTGATGGCTTGATTGGGCTTGATGATGGTGGCCTTCAGTGTCTCCTCTACAACAGTCTCCTTCCGAGGGATGTACGTGCCTAGGTGGGGACAAAAATGAAAGTCAATAAATGTGTACGACGGAAAGTAGCTGAAATTTTAACTAAGTTAATTTGTAATTTTCTACTGAGTCGCTTCATTTTAAATTTTAAAAAAACAAACCATAAAATTGTGTACCCAATAATTCAAGTAAAATTATTCAACAAATAAAATCTTAAACAGAAATTAAAACTAAATACAAAATCATGGGACATTCAGCAATAATGTTCAAAATCAAATTCAGTATCTCAAAAGTTATCAAATCAACAACTAAAATATATATATTTATAAATATTTAATGCCACACCCAAAGCACATGCAGTATAAAAATGAAGCAATAGTTTATATAAGCAGAGAATTCTTAAGCCCCATCATTCATGTTATAATCTTGAGTTTAAACCAAGACCAATGGTTCGAGTGCTACGTGAGTTGAGACCCACATAGCTGTCTTGTGTTAGCTTCCGTATTTTTTTCATTTCTGGGATGCACCAAAGCTAACTTTACCCGATGGCTATACCTGGTGAGTATTCTGATGGCCTGTGTCTGGTTGGTGATCGCAAAGTTTGAAGATAAAGTTTTAGCAAATGTAATGCAATCAACACACTTAAAGTTACAGTCGTAAGAAATATGATTATATTTATAGTCATCTGCGCAGCCCCGCTTCCTCTGCCGTTCCACATGGATTTATTAGAGTTGTCTTGATATTCAGTATTCCATAAATAAATGCATAGAGTCCAGGAACCAACACAAAGAATCTTAAAACTTGTGATGTTGCTCAATATTCCTTTCAAGAAATTTTCTATGCTGATCTTCATTCTGTGAGGGGAAATATTGCAGCTGTAAAGATTAAATAATTTTTTGGTAAACAGGAGACGATGAGAACTAGGTGTTTGTGTTTTGTAGCACTGCCTACCTGGTCCCTCAAAGAGCCACTCGTCTCCGGCTGTTCTTTTAGTATCACCATCATCAAAGTCAAGGACAGCACGAATCCTCAAGGCTGCATTGGCTGGCACCACTTTAAGTGCTGTTACAGGCTGAGAATTAAAAAATCAATTAGCTTTACAAAAACTTGTTTATTATCTATGCAACTATTAAATATATCCAATAAAATCTATCAAAAGAACAAGGAATAATTAATAGTTTGTCCCCCCCGCCCCATACTTCATCCTCAAGGTAATTAGGCTGTGGCCTTAATTAATAAAATTTAATTAGATCTAAAGCATTTTTAAGCTAAAACTTAACTCCTTTAAATAAATGTTGAGAAGTTTTTTTGTTGTTTATTAAATATTTTTTGTGGTCTAAAATGACTTTTTTAGGTGAACATTTTTTTTAATAGAGTTGCCATTTTTTTTATTGATTTTACTGTCTATTCTTGTCTATTGTGTAGTGATTACCCGATATGTGTGCATGCAAGGCAACATATCTTTGGTGTTTATTTATTGAGAGATGATATATTTTTTTAATCACATAAACATAAGCTACTTTTCGTTTAATAATCCAAATCTGTTTTTTTTAAAAAATTAATGGTATTTTTTTTATTTAAATAAAATTTTGAGACAAAAAAATATTAACTGTGTCTTTTACACCCATGACTACATCACTCTACACCATTACCAGTTTCAGAACTTCTCCTGGGTATAGTGGAAATGGATCTTGAGTGAGTCTGATTTCTTGATCTGCGTGCTGAAGTTTTATCTGACCAAGGTTGTCAATGATTATGTTCCCATCTTTGTCACGGGTCACTGGGTTCTCTATGACACAGTAATGGCGCGGAGGAACTACCACCATTTTCTCTGGGCCTAGAGTAACTCTTAAATGCAAAAACAAAATTATTAATTACATTTTTGGCAACAAAAAAAAATATAAACAACAATTACATTTTTGAATTATTTTATTACTCCAATTTTTTTTACAAAGGGGCACATGGGAAGCTTAATTCATCACATAATCTTCTCCCAACCTAAAGAAAACACAAGACTAAAACAACGCACAAATGAGACACGATTTTTGTAGTGAATATTCTAAGACAAACCTTTCATTGTCCTGTCTGATATAAGTTTGAGGGCCTGTCTCAATCTTTGTGACATTTGTATTTTGATCCAGCACATGGATGTAGTAATAAGGTGGAATCCGAAAGATGGCATTATCTTCCTTTCCTTTGGTAGCCATTTTTAATATCTCAGTTGTTTAAGCAGTTTCAGATCTGAGAACAAGAAAAAGATACACTTTTTATGCAAAATTTCATTGGACTTTAGTCAAGAGCTAAATGTTGTGGAGCAGTTTTAAGTCAGCTGCCCTTCAACTGTTACTCTTAAAGCAGTAGGCTGAGTAGATTCGACCAAACCAAAGATGGTTCACTACAGCCTGACAAATAATAATGTTAATGATTCAGCTCAATATAATAAACTTTTCTGGTGACTGGTGAATATCACTAATGTCCAATAAAGAATTTAGATTTATGATTTAGCTATAAAGTCAATGGGGAAGGAAAAAAACAACACAAGAATTTTAAGCTTAGGTCTTAAATTTAAAGTAAGAATTTTTCCTCAGTCTTAAAAGTTAAATGGAAACTAAAGTCTGTAAAGAAATTATAATTTAAAACACTTACTTAGGTTACTTCCTACTACTAGGGACTGGACTACCATCTACACATTATTACTGACTCTTATTCAGTAAACTTAGTATTCCCGATTACTGTGGAGTTCTCCAGAACTGCCTTGAAATTGTGAACTAAATTTGTGTGGATTTTTATTTAAGACTTACTTGTAATGCAGCTTATGACCTAGCCTATAAGTTATAAGGTGCAAATATTATTTTGGGCATGAGCATGCATTAGCATTGGCATTAGTAATCTTACAGAGATGGCAACTAGACTCAACTAGTACTAGGTTAACCTGGACTCTGTTTGGGAAATTATAGGCCCAATCAGCATAATCTTTGAATTGAATTAGACTTAGAGTGAATTAACTTCCTGAGTTAAAATTACAGTTTTAAAAATCAATAACTGATTAACTGGCAGTGATTAGCTCTTGAACTTGAATGTAAATGTAAGATTATTTGTGTTAGAATATGATAAGAAATAATATTATAGTAGTTGTAGTAATAGTTAAGCATATTGCATATCAATTCAATACCATTCATTAAATTTAAGATGGTCAACCCACCGCATTAATCTTGTTGCAAGACAATTTATAGCATTTGATCACCCAGGGTGCCAGATGAAAATTAACACAAGCTCGACTGGAAATGTTTTACTATTTATAGTAACTTAGTGATCAGGGATAACTAAGCTACCAAAAGTAGAACGATGATTGGCAGGAAGAAGAAAAAAAAGTGGAAAAAGATGTTTTTTTTAAAGAATCAACTTTAACTTTAACTATTGATATTGACTATTTTTTTAATCCTCTTTTCTAAAATAAATATAATTTACGGACCATCTTTTAAAAAAACTTTAGTATGTCATAATAATTAATAAATTATAGATACCACTGATTTAAAATGTATATGATTTTAATTCATAAACTTGAAAGGAAAGGTGACAGTGGGGGAGGGGGGGAATAAAGTCTAAGTGGGCGTGGTCATTTGTAATCAGGTTGCCGGTGATAAACGTAAAAGACGGTATTATCACCCAATAAATATCTTATTAATCTTATATTAATATCCTTTGCTGAAATTTCAATGCAATTGTTATAATCATTCGTTTTTTGTGGCCATCATAAAAGAATGCCAAGAAACTTTGTCATTTTTTAAAGGTAGTGACGGTAAGTCCGGCAACGGATAAATAGAAAAAAGGGCTATAGATATGTCAACTGAAGCAATAGAACAGACGGTGTATAAATACGTCGACCTTGTGTCATGCGACTAAATTACCGCAACAATTAATATCCCAGATGATTTGTCAAAAAAAAACATTGAGAGTCCTTACATTTTTACTATTAGTACTATTAGCTGAATGAATTGCATTTGATAAAGATATTAAGAAAGTTTGAATGCAGTAAGAAAACCACGTATGACGCATTTCAAAAGGAACTAACCCAAACTAAAGATGCAAAATAGGCTATTTAGGAGTCATAATAAATGAGAAATTATCATGGAATCCCCATGTCAATGAAGTTATTAAAAAATCAAACAAAACCTTAGGCTTTATAAAAAGAAACCTTTACAAATGTAATAAAGATATAAAACTAAAATGCTATCTCACTTTGGTGATACCTGTATTAGAATATGCATCTTCTGTATGGGACCCATCCACCAAAGAAAACATTGATAAACTAGAACAAATCCAAAAAAGAGCTGCCAGATTCATTACTGGAGAATATTCAAAACTGACTAGAATAACACCATTAGTTAAATCATTAAACCTTGAAACACTAGAGGATAGAAGAACCAAGAGTAAACTAGTAATCGTACATAAAGCAATTAACTCTAATTTAGAAATACAACACAAAGATAACTTAGTCCAACCCTCAGATAGACATAAGGATAAAAACACCTTTCTTATTCCGTATGCAAGAACAAACTCATACAAATTTTCTTTCTTCCCGTCTGGAATTCGTGCGTGGAATGGGTTGCCCGAAGAAACCATGAAAGCCAACACTTTATCAACATTTAAAAAACTCTAATAAGAATGCAGGACTAAACACAAACCATAGATAAGCGTAGGACGCAATAATCTTCTGTATAGAAGGAGCGTTTGAAACAGATAAGATAAGATAAAATTTGTAACCAAAATCTGAAAGTGTAAGTACTGTACATCAAAACGAACAAATTGAAATAAAAATTTCACTTAATAGTTTTTAAAACTTTGTTTCCCTTACTAGCTGGGTGGCCTCAGGGACACTTTTTTGCCACGGGAACAAATTCCTGCCTTCACGTGGAAGCGAACCCGTAACTATCGGTTCACCTGCCGAACACGCATGCCCCTCGACCACCGTGTCCAGTGTCCACTATACAGATAACTGCGTCTTACGGTTTATGCACAGTCTTGCATTTTTATTAGAGTTTTAAACGTTGATAGAGGGTTGGTTTCCCTGGTTTAATCAGGTTACCCATTCCAAATCCGAATTCCGGACAGGAAGAAAGAGAATTTTTATGTGTTTGTTCTTGCATACGGAATAAGAAAGGTGTTTTTATCCCTATGTCTGAGTGTTGTATTAGTATTAGACTATTTTTGTGTTGCATTTCCTAGTTAGAGCGCAACCTTTCACTAAATACATACTTAAATGAAATTCAATGGATTTGAAGCATGCTAATTTTCAAATAGGAAATAAAGTTTTTAATTTTTATGATCCGGGAGTTGGGGCAAAGCTTTATGTAGTCATATTATTATTATCTTGTCTTATCTGTTGTTGATCGTCCGTCGTGGTCGACGATGACCACTCTCATCATGTTTGCTGGGCCGCCACATGTGTCCTCTGGTGGCTTATTAACCCTATTTTGGCAAGAAAAAGGCGTCCGCATGTCGGACAAGAGATGGATGCGATCCATTCAGGAGGGTTTTGGATACGTTCCTTTCTGGCTTGACGTTATAACTTGGCAGCCTGTTGTCTATTAGCTTCACAGACAGCTGCGCCATTCCATATCGTAGAGCGCCAGTGGGCTCGGTTACTGGCTGCTGCTTCCCAGGAGTCATGTCCGATGTCGAAGGCCTTCAGAGCAGTTTTAAGTGAATCCTTGTAGCGCTTACGTGGACCTCCGTGTGCTCTATGCCCTTCTGTAAGCTCACCGTAGAAGAGCCTCTTGGGGAGGCGATGGTCGGGCATGCGCACTAGATGCCCCGCCCAGAGTAGTTGGCTTTGCATGAGGCTAGTGTGGATGCTGGGGAGTCCTGACCTGGCTAATATTTCGGTGTCTGGAACTTTTCCCTGCCATTTTGCATTGAGAATTTTTCTAAGGCTTTTAGTGTGGAAGTGGTTCAGCAACCTCGCATGGCGTTGGTATACAATCCAAGTTTCACATGCATATAATAAGGTGGGGAGCACTACAGCTCTGTATACTTTTAGTTTTGTTTGGGTGCTGATTCCCCTTCTGTTCCAGACACTATCATGCAATCTACCGAATGCTGCGCTGGCCTTTGAGATTCTCGAGTTCACCTCGTCATCAATATTGGCCTTCTGGGACAGTGTGCTGCCAAGGTAGGTAAAGCGGCTCACTGTGTTGATTTTGTTGCCGTTGATGAATATGTTAGGCTCAGTATGGTATTTGCCCGGGGCCGGCTGATATAACACTTCTGTCTTCTTTGTGCTGATGGTGAGCCCAAAGTTAGAGCACGCACTGGAAAATTTATCAGCACTTAGTTGCAGTTGTGCCTCAGAGCCCGCGTTAAGGGCACAATCATCAGCAAAAAAAGTTCTAGGATGCTGTCTGATTTGACCTTTGTCTTAGCTTTAAGCCTCCTGAGGTTGAACAGACGACCATCAGTGCGATACCTGAAGTCCATGCCTACATTTCTATTCCTGAAGGCCTCTGTGAGCATGGCTGTGAACATGAGGCCGAACAATGTTGGGGCTAGAACACAGCATTGCTTAACGCCATTTGTGACAGGGAATGGTTTAGAGACCTCTCCGTTGTCCTGGACTCGAGCCTGCATGCCATCATGAAATTGCCTTACAATGGCTATATACTTATTTGGACACCCATACTTGGCCATAATCCTCCATAGGCCCTCTCTGCAGACTGCGTCAAAGGCTTTCGTAAGGTCTATGTAAATGGAAAATAGGTCCATATTCTGCTCTTAACACTTTTCCTGCAATTGCCTTGCTGCAAAAATCATGTCAATCGTCCCACGTTCTTTCCGGAAACCACATTGGCTTTCTGGTAAAAGACCCTGATCCAGATGAGCATTTAGGCGATTTAGGAGAATTCTGGCGAATATTTTTCCTGCAATTGATAGCAGTGAAATTCCACGATGATTATCGCTGACTTGGCGGTTCCCTTTTCGCTTGTACAAGTGGACTATACAGGCATCTTTAAAATTCTGGGGGACAGCCTCTTGCTGCCACATCATTATGAAGAGTTCATGCAGCTTTTCCAGTAGAACCATGTCACCTTCTTTCTATATTTCTGCTGGAATTGAGTCTGCTCCAGGAGCCTTTCCACATGACAGAAGATGTACAGCTCTTTGCGTCTCAAGAAGTGTAGGCGGGTCATCCATTGCCAGGTTAATTGGTACTTGAGGGAGGCGACTGATAGCATCTTCATTAATACTTGAGTTGCTGTTCAGGACAGCATGAAAGTGTTCAGCCCAGCGCTCAAGAATCTTCTCCCCGTCAGTAATTAGATATGTCCCGTCAGTACTGAGAAGCGGGGATGAATTAGACGTTGTGGGTCCATACACTTCCTTAAGGGCGTTGTAAAAAAATTTCATATCATGCCTGTCTGCATATTGTTGAATCTCATCAGCTTTCTTGTTTAGCCATGAGTCTCGCATCCAGCGAAGTTTTTGTTGTATGATGCGGCGTATGCTATTATATGAGTCCGTTACGGTTGAAGACCTGGGATTGCTGATGTGTCTTTTGTGAAGTTGATGTTTCTCTGCCAACATTTGCTTGATTTCGTCGCAATTGTCATCGAACCAGTCTTGGTGCTTTCTCGTCGCGGGTCCAAGGATTTGGGAGGCTGTGCTGTAGATTAGATCTCTAAAGTTCGTCCAAACAGTCTCAATGTTCGTATTGTTTAGAGTGGTGGATCTCAGTTTGTCCCTCCAGGGCTGTCTCAAGAGATTCTTTAGTACTTGCACAGTTTAGCTCTGTGATGTTTAGCCGTTTTAGGGGTTTTCCTTCCTTGGGGCCGTCTTTTGGGCTGAATGCATATATTAAGTTTGGAGATGATGAGACGATGTGTCCAGCATTCAGCACCCGCAGAGTGATTTGGTCACACGAACGTCTTGTCTGTCTTTCTTCCTTGTGATGACGTAGTCTATTAGGTGCCAGTGCTTGGAGCGAGGGTGCATCCCATGAGGTCCTGTTTCTTGTGGGAAGACTGAATACTGTGTTAGTAATCAACAAGTCATGTTCAACACACGTCTGAAGCAACAGGAGACCATTGCTATTACACCGGCCCACTCCGTGTTTTCCTATCGCACCGTCCCAAAGAGCGTCATCGCAGCCCACTCTTGCATTAAAGTCATCAAGTATGACAAGCTTATCAGTGGAAGGAATGTTGGCGATGATAGAGTGAAGGTCCTCGTAAAACCTGGACTTCACTTCATCAGGGTTAGTCATTGTTGGGGCATAGCAGCTGATGATGTTAAGATATTTCTTCCCGGTCAACAGAGGCAGTCTCATCGTCATGAGTCTGTCATTCATGCACTTTGGAGGACTAGCGAGTTTGCATACTAATGATGTATTCATGGCAAAGCCAACACCGGCCTCACGGCGTTCCTCACTCCCTCTGCCACTCCAGAAGAAGGTGTAGCCGGAGCCTCTTTCACTTAGTTCGCCCTCTCCTGGTAAACGGGTCTCGCTGAGAGCGGCAATGTCAACATCATATCTTGAAAGTTCGTGGCCCACCAGGGCAGTCCTCCTTTGGGGTCTTTTAGTTTCATCTCTGTCCATTAGTTTGCGCACATTCCATGTGCCCAGGGTGAGAGGAATAGTCCTCGGCTTCTTCTTTAGTTTGCGACCGCAGAAATAGGGTCCCCGCCAGCTGCGGTAGTCTGGCCAGGGAAGATTTGAGCAGGCAATGTTTAGGGCACCTTTTCTAGCCCCTTCCTCATGCCATGGAGGTGAGCAGTGCATTCCTAAAGAGGGCTGCTCAGTCGCTCAGGGGCCTGCCGGACACCCACTGCTGCTCAGTGTCAGTGGTGAACGACCCTATGGCCTGAGCCGCCTGCATGCAGGTTTGTGACTACGGCTGCCAGTGTAACCTCACCTGCCGCTTTGCCACTTGCCTGTCGCTACAGGGCTTTGGAATGAATCGATGATGATGATGAGAGTGACTTGCGCTGTGACTTTGTTTAAATTTAGGAGGATTGGCGCAACACGTCGACCTCAATCTCTCGCCCAAAACCATCTGGTCCAGCAGCAAGACGTTGTCGAGACAGCTGGGAATGGGGTTGGGTGCAGTGGATGACCAAGACGTCCTATGTGTCTCGTCAAGCTCTTAGCACTCCACAATGCTTTGCTGTGTATCGCCTCTTGCCCGTTGGCCCATAGAGGAACCAGGGCGCAGGCAGCCGAAAACCAGTCTTCACATGCTGGGTAGAGAAATCCCACTTCACCGAGGTTTTTATCCCATCGGTTTACCCTCACCTGGTTTAGCCGGTCAGTCGAGACCGTTTACCGGGGTGTGGCCGCTGTGCATGCTACAGCTACTTGGAGCCACAGGTGAGAGTTGAGTGCCAGGTGGGGATCAAAGGTGGTGAATTACCCCAGGAGGAGTACGACTGCTCCCCATCCAGAGGTGCTACCCCTCCCATGGACACCCCATACACCCCAAAAGAAGTAAAATGGCATGTTCTGGTAACCACAAACCAAGTAAACAGGTTCTTATCTGTTACAGACGCTCACTCTATACAGAAGATTATTGCGTCCTACGCTTATCCATATGGTGGGTGGGGATAAAAAATAATTTAGGTGTGACGAAATCGCGTGTCGTCATTTATGGACGGCCCCTAAACAGAAATAAGGCAAGGTTCTTAATATGAAATGATTTTTATTTTTAAATTCTGTTTTTAAAAAATCAGAAAAAGTGATCTACCCGGTAATGGCATGGCAATAATTTGCTTTCAATAATTTGCCTAATAAAATCTCAGTTCATAAGCATTATAATAGGATACATTTTATTTTAATAATTTATATTCTATAATTAGAACCATCACCACTACTTCTTTTATACGCTTGAAGTCATTTAGGGCTGGTCTCTTGGCCAAAACCCTTGGTCGATGGTTGAATTTAGTTAACAAAAGTTAATAAACCATCCAGAAATGACGTCACGCACCGGTTTGGGGGTCACACTTGTGTGACGAGGGGGTGTTTAAGAAATGTGACGTCACATCAAAACGCGGAACTTAAAATTAAATGTCCACTTAAATATTTGATTTCTTACAATTTCTTTAATGACCTGTTAATGGCTTCTCGCGTGTTACGATATTATAGTGCATCCTCACACTAACTAAATTTAAATATTAAAAAATGTGATTTGAAACATGCTTATTTTCAAATAGAAAATACGGCTTTTATTGCGCGGCACATCTTTGTGACGTCATATTGGAGAGGGCGGGCTAAGTTTTTGTGATGATTTGGGATGAAGGGGAGGGGGTGAAAAATTGGCAAAAATTGCTTGACGTCATTTATAATCCTGAATTATAGGGTTACTGAATTATCACTTGTTGAATTTTTTTCTCCATCTTTTATATTTCCACAAAATACAAATGATTTCTTACCCACTTCTTCTGACCAATTCACTTTATGAACTTTTTGTCAGATCGTATTCTTTCTCTATTAAATTTGCATGTTGTCATACTGGAATTTACATCGCAGCAAATTTATTTTTTTAAATTCTATTTTTATGTTGTTGTTTTTTTTTGTGAAGTGAGGGTTACTATTGGGTTGCTGAAAAAGATTTTTTTGTATACCTTCGTTGTTTTGTTATGTCTCTATGATTCTTTGATTTATGCATCCTTTTTTTTCATTGTTTGGTCTATTTTTACCAAGACAACATTCAAATTTAAAAAAAATGAATTAATTAATGCAAAAATTAATGAAATTAAATTTATTAAGGTATAACTGCCTTTGCATCTTTGCTTAAAATTGTTTATGCATAGTCTTGAATTCTATTTGATTTTCATTCTTTTGAGCAGAGCTGCCACTTGACTTTTCTAGTGACAAAAAAACTTTTTAGCCCGAATCCGAGGCACTATCAGGTCCAAAACGATGGTTCTTTTTAAAATTAGCAATTTAATTTAATGTATACATTTTTTGCTTTAACAACGTTCGTATAAATCACATCTAAACGTTAAAGAAATAGCGAAAAGTTGTGGGGGCGAGAATACAGATGTCCTCATAGTCACGTCATGATACTATATATTTTTGGGGCATCATTGTATGGTGGGCTTTCATGTTATTTTTTATTATTGTGTATAATAGTGGTATAGTTTAGGTAGGGATAAAAATAATTTCTGTATAGATCTACTGCTCTTAAGATATTATCTGCCACAAGGCAACAAAAAAATCATTGCCCTTAGTTTAGCGCTGTCACAAATCAGAAGTCATGCACCTTTGCCCCCGGAAGAAGATATTCTTTCTTATACCAAAGAGCGGCAACTCTCGACACTCGACGTCTGCAATTAAATTTTCTGTGTTTTTGAGTTTACAAGATAAGTACGGACTTGTAGATTCAATGCATTTTAATTTTAATACAATTCCATTTCGTGAGGGGGGGAGGATAATACGATTTCAAGTATATTAGTTATAAGATAAATGGTTGACTTGTATACCTGTTGCTGCAAAAGAAGTAAAATGGCATGTTCTGGTAACCACAAACCAAGTAAACAGGCTCGAGCAAAACTAGATTCATTTGTTGTGGCGTTAACAAAAAAAGGCATTAAACTCTTGGCACTCGATTTTGACAAGACTATTATTGACATACACTCAGGAGGCATGTGGAATGAAAGCCTTGACAAACTTGTATCTCATGTCAGACCTTGTATGAAGGATTTGATGGATGCAGCATCACACAAAGGTCTCTTTGTTGCAATTGTAACATTTCACAGACAGGAATGGATAATAAAAGAAGTGCTCTTAAAGGTTCTTCCGAAAAAGTAAGAGGATAGTTTATATTGCTAAATATAAGTTAGTTTAAAACTTTCAGCTAATTATCGTTTAACAGATCAAAGATGGCGGCCATAGATAGTGGTCACATCTGGGACGGTACTGTTGCTAGGTTGCAGTTACTTGCCCTTACTATTATTTCCACAGTAGTCTCCCTCCCCTAAAATTTAAAAAACGGGGGAGGGGTTTAAGGGGAGGGGGAACTCCTCCCCTTATAATTATAAATAAATAATTATTTTAAATAATGAAATAAAATACGGGGTGGGGTTTGTGGAGTGGGGAGGGATCCCCCTCCCCGAAATAGAAAAAAAGAAACGGGGGAGGGGTCTAAGGGAAGGGGGAAAGCCTCCCCTTATAATTATTAGATACGAATCATGGAATACGAACTGAGGACATAGCGAGTGATGCAATAAGCCCGCAAATTTGAAGGCTTGCTCTTTTTCACTTTATCACTGTAGCCCAAACATCGCGTTGGAATTTTAATAAAGATTTGCTAAATGGAAGCTGAATTTAAGTGTCTTACTAGTGATATTTCGGAATGATATAGCTCGAGAATTATTTATAAAATTAGTGATTAAGTGTATTTTTCGTGATTGTCTTCCATTGCCCATTTCAATTTCAGAATTTTCCCTCTGTTGGGATTATCGATCCGCCCGCCATCTTTGTCCTTACATAGCAACTTTCAATCACTATTTTTTTTAAAAATATGATTGTTTTAATAGATCTAAACAGTTAAACAATTAAATTAATACAGCAGTTATTGGAAATATTAGTGATAGTGATTGAAATGAAAACAAAGATTTAAGTAAAGATGTCAAATAAAAGACAAAGATATGTCTTAGAAATGAGAGTATGAGCTCTTATAGTCATAGTCATAGCAACTTGAGTGAAAAAGGCTAACTGATATAAAAAATATAAAAAAACTTTTTAAATTTAAACTGCTAATGGCTAATCACATTGTTAAATTAAACACTTTAAAAAATGGAAAAGGTTGTGATGTTCATTTTTTAACCATTTTCCATGCAGTATATTAAAACATCAATTAGGCTTATTTCATATTTTCCCCTCTTTTTTTTAAAGCATAAAACCCAAATAAAACAAAATTTAACAATCCCGTAAAGCAAAGTTTTTGACTATAAATCCATTATATATGAGACAGACCTTAAGTATTGTTATGTCAATATAATACGCAACGCGCAACAAACATTTACAGACTGAAACTGACTGATCTCCCCTTGCTTTAAAACTGGGGGTGGTGGTGGTCATCGATGGCTCGACTCAACTCCAGCACGTGGAGCTGAACACTAGCAGACGGCTACATTAAATAATATAGAGATATACTAAAAATGCATTAATTTAATTACGGTACATTCGATCGATCTGAAATTTCGATACAATGCATTGTTAGGTGACACGAGTCTATCTGCAAAATTTCAGCTCGATCGCCTCACGGGAAGTGTGTCATTTTTTACTTTTGTTTTTCCGCCTGACCGACCACGAACCCAAGACAGAGACGGCGGTGAAGTTAATATAAGGGATTTAATAAAATAATTAATAATTGTCATTGCCATGGAGTCTTCTGTGTTTAAGGGTTGCCCTCCCTTTACTTTAGTATGGGATAAAATTAAAATGCTTATAGCCAGCTGCCAAATTCAATAAAATAGTACACATTTTCTGACTTGCACATTGCTAAAGAATGAATACATCTTAAATTATCCCGATTGCCTATTTTTCAGGGTGGCAAATAAAATATACATTCAAGCAAATACAACAGATTTTATGCAGAAGCAGCGCTCATCCTGTTTGGGTGCAAGTGAACCTTGCGATGCAGCTGCAAACCCATCTGCAGCAGTTAAAGTTTTCATGCCAGAACTCAATGGCAAGCAGGCGCACATTGAAGCTGTTGTTGCTGCAATTTATCATGATCACAATGTGACACTAAAGAAGAATGAAATCATTCTCATGGATGATGATATTAATAATGTCCGCATTGCCAGCTACCATGGCCATTATGCATTTCAAGTTCAGCAAAATGTCGACTACAACTCATTTGAAAGTTTTGAGACGATGCTTCTTTTGTGAATATTTTCATAAAATGGTTTTATTATTTTTTTAAAGAGTGCACTGTATGCTATGGCGTATAATTGAATGATCCAACTGACTTACTTAAATACAAAATAATATGGGAGGAAACTACCAACAAATTTTCAAACTATGTTACATAGCACACAATGATATAGATTAAAACAAAGGATCAAACATGTGTACCAAGATATTTTTTAGCAAAACAAATAATGACAAGTAGGAAAAAAAAAGAGCAAATTATATTATCTAGCTACTGGGAGGAATGCACTGGCACTAAGTAAATAATAAAACTTATTTTACCAAACTTGCTCTAACTGTGTTTCATATTTAAAATTCTGTCTTTATTATTTTTGAAAAGCAAAAATAATACAAGGCTAAATTTAATTTGAAAATTAAACAAGGAGTTATGTGCTAACCTCTTGTTTATTTCTTTTTGATGTTTTGAAAAAGATCTTTTCAAAAAAGTATTTTATTTATGACTTCTATTTTTTCTAAGTTAAAATTATTTTTACAGGACTTTCTTTCTTTCAAATTCTACTTTTAAAAATATGGGTGTTTTCGCTTGTTTAAATTTATTTAATGTATTGCTTATTTTAATTGTTTTTTTACTCTGTAATAAGATATTACACAGATGTTATTTATTCAACATTTATGTTAAAAAAATGTGCTACTACTTTACGTTTAATTTTCTTTCATAAATTAAGTTATTTCATAAAGCAGATACAATTCCAAAATGAGCCTCAAAACTATGCACAAAACCTATTAGGATATTGATAGTTTTTAATTCTTTTTGAGTTAAGTACCAAAATGAAAAAGATAATTTTCTCAAGAGCTTTCACACAGAAAAGATTCATCCCTGTTAAATTTTGTCCAGAGTAAGGACAACAAAAGTTAGAGAAAGATTTACACACACTATATATTGATATTATTATCTAAGGCCTGTATTTATTTGAATAATAATTGTTGTGATGTTTTTCACATGTCAGGGAGAAATGTTAAGGTTCTGTTTTTGGACTGTAGAAATAGTGTTGTGATCAGTCAAGTTGTGTGTGCAGTGAAGTCTTACCAGTGACAAGATAATTGTCAGTGCAACTAATTTTTTTAATAGCTTTAATAATAATAGTGTTTTTTTCCTTGTAACGATAAGGGACCGTCCATAAAGTACGTCACGCTCCAGAGGGGGGGGAGGGGGTGTAAGAAAGTGTGACAGTTTGTGACAGTGGGGAGGGGGGGTTCGGCCATGTGTGCCGTCACAGTGTTTTATATTAGATTTTAATTATTTTGTTAATAAATAAAACACATTTTTGATCGAAAGTGTGACTTACTTTAGGGGGGGGGGTCCGAGATTTGTGACAGTTTGTGACAGAGGCGTTCAAAATGGTCAAAAACAGTGTGACGTACTTTATGAACGACCCCTAACCAATATTTACAACTATTGTAATGATTCGATAGTTTACAATATATAATATAATAGATTATACCTGGGAGAAATTATATATGGATAAGAAATATTCTAAATACATGTAGAACTAATAAGATAATTGTGTAAGAAACAAGAAAATGTCTTAACAATTTTTATTACATTCATTGTCCACGTTTGACAGAATATAAATGAAATCATAGTGTTGCTTGTTCTCTAACCTTCCATCAGCCTTTATGTGTGATGCTTAAAACTAGCCTAGTCTTGTGTTAAATTATAACCCCAGACCACTAAATCATTGTATATTTCTAAAACATTTTTTAACATACCAAAAATTAAATAATTTGAGCTGATATATGTGAAGTTTAAGTGATGTGTGGAGATTTCAACTTAAGCCATTTAAAAAGAAAATGTCAAATGTCATTCACTCGTCACAGATATTTTATCTAATTTAGAGAGTATTTTCGTTCTTCCCATCTGGAATTTGGGCGTGGAGTGGGTTGTCCGAAGAAACCAGGAAAGCCAACACTTTATCAACATTTAAAACTCTAATAAGAATGCAGGACTAAACACAAACCATAGATAAGAGTAGGACGCAATAATCTTCTGTATAGAAGGCGCGTCTGAAACAGATAAGATAAGATAAGAGTATTTTAATCTGATTTCATAAAGTTGTTAAATAAATTTGAACTGGCACTTGGTTGTGTACCTAAAGTTGTGTATAATGTTGCTAGTAAGTAGCAGAAAGTTTATTTACAGAAAGTTTTGTTCTAAAGTTGTGTATAATGTTGCTAGTAACTAGCAGAAAGTTTATTTACAGAAAGTTTTGTTCTAAAGTTGTGAATAGCATTTGAGCTTTCAAATAGTTGTGACTGATGTTGTGAGAATCAAATTTTTGATCTTCCAGAAACTTTTATTCTGATGTTGTCAACAGCCTACAGTACTTTCATTAAGTAATGGATACCATATATTATTGTAATGTTCCTTTTTTAAAAATAGTAATGATGCATGACTTGGTGAGCTGAATCTGATATGAATCTTGTGAATATTTACATGCACAACACATGGTGATACTTGATTAGTTATTGTTTGTTCTGAGTTGCTCTTGCCCCCCCCCTCCCTGCCCCCTTTCCCCTCTTCTCTATGCAAAGTTTTGTGCAACTGTGGACTTACTTCCATAGAGTGGCAGAGTAAATGAATGTCTCTTTGTTGGGTGTCCTGATTTCAAGCAGGGTCTTGGCAGTTACCCTTTCCAACTTTCATTTGCTTACCCTCCCCCCCCCCAACCTTTTCTCCCCACTCACTCCTACAGAATTGTTTAAAAAATATATAATTAAATGTTACTTTTATTTCCACTTGTTCATTGTTAGTCCCCCAGGCGACTGACTTAATAAAGCAGCAATTTTTCCTTTTGCTCAAACTTTTATTTTTATCTGTTACAGAGGTTGTATTTTACTTCAGACTTCCTTCTGCTGGGAAATATTAAAGAACTCCGCATCCTTATGTTGAAATCTCACAAAACTACTTTAAAGATGTCTGTTTTATTGATCCTATAATTCTGTTTTATTGATCCTATAATTCTTATAGCTACACCAAAAAACAACTGTTACTTCATGTATTGTTGGATGCCGAGACCCTGGCACTTGCATGTAAAGAAATGAAACAGTTGTCCATTTTAAACACAAGTACCTCAAATTAACATTTTGTCACCTAGTTCATAACAAAAACAGTTGTCCATTTTAAACACAAGTACCTCAAATTAACATTTTGTCACCTAATTCATAACCGACACATCTAAGTTATCACAATTGCTATCATTATATTTTATTAATATTATATGAAATTTGACCTTTTCATAAGTAATTTAAGTAGAATAGTTAACAGTATTAATAAACTACAGGCCTGCACATTGCGTTAAATATTAATTGAAAGACTGTTATGTAGAGATTTTTAAAAAAATATTTCCTTTTCCTGGCTTCTAAATGTCCATGTAGAATGTATGTATTGGAAAAAAGACATTATGCCATGATATTTTAGTGTGCTGCTTACAGGATGAACAAGTGAGAGACTTAAAAAATTTGATGTCTTGTTAAAGAAGAATTTTTTTTATTACAATCCATTGTTTTCTAACAATTTTCTTCTATGATTGCTTAATTGTTCATGCTGCCAAGGATGCTAGCCCAATATTATTTTTCCTGATATTTGCTTTCACGTTCACCTACATAAAACAACTGTTCTTAAAAAAAAAGTAATGAAAAAAAAAGTAAGGGAGGTAGTGCTTGTTTAATGGGTGTGTAATCTAAAAAAAATTTTTTTAGAAATCATTATATTTGTCCATTATTTGGGTGCGCCCCCGTGGGTGGGAGGGGCAAACAAAATTTTAAAAAAATAAATATAGAACATAACATCGAGAAGCAATTTTTTTGTTACTTTAAAAAAAAATACTGTGTCACAAGATTATACTACGGAGTTAGTTCTCTTTGCCTTATTGTTTTGTTAACTATAGTCCGTAAAGGTGCTTTTGTTATGAATATTATGAGGTATTATCTTTCACAAATTTTTTTTGCAATTTCCCTCGGGCTCCTGTAAAATGAGATGGACATTGAGATCCAGTGTCCTATACTTTCATCATTGTAATAATTTGTTAACATTTTATCATCATGACTAGTACTGTCTAGTGCTGTTTTCAAGTCATATCAATGCTTTTAAATGTACTTTGATATAAGCAGGTAGTCCAATGGATCTGGAAAGTAGATAAAAGGGTGTGATTGTTTGTTTTTTTAAAGTTGTAAGCTGTTGTGACATTTTGTGCATTACATAATTTTTCAATTCCTTGGTGTCAATAGTGTCATCACTGCTGCCTGTCAATCGTGTCATCACTGCTGCCTGTTTTTTTGTATCCAGTGTGATATCATTAAACATCGAAGTAGATTGACAGTTTAAAAAAAATTCTTCTTTCTCTTATTTGTAGCAGCCCTACAATGAGTTTAAAAGCTGGTCAAAGTAACTGAGATACTCAAAATAAGTAAATGAGTTACTCAAAGTAACTAAATGAGTTACTCAAAGTAACTAAATGAGTTACTTAAAAAAAACTAAATGACTAACTCAAGGTAACTAAATGAAATACTTAAAGTAACTAAATGAGTTACTGTAAGTAACTAAATGAGTTACTTTAAGTAACTAAATGAGTTACTTTAAAAAACTAATTGAGTTACTCGAAGTAACTAAATGAGTTACTCGAAGTAACTTAATGAGGTACAGCACCCACAAGTACAAGAGGTGTTTGAACTGTTGTTGATCATGTCTCATGGATGATTGTTTTGAAGATCCAGATTGTGTTCAAGGAATCGCAGGTTCAAATTTTCTAACACTTTTAAATGGGGAGATTTCTGAGCTTTAAGAGTCCGCGATTCCAAGATTGACTTGCCCGTCAACAGTGAATCCCTGTGCTTTGTCACATGTTGTCTATGAACAATGAGCTGTTCCATGTCGAATTCAGCCTCTTCATGCTCAGGTCTTTGTCCTTGGCTTTAGTCTTGTCTCATTGCGGGCTGTAACAGTGACAGCATTGTTGCTCATATTCTGTTATTGGTTCTTCACATTGGTCATCGCTTTACTGGTCATGTTGCTTTTGGGGCACGGTGGTCGAGTGGCATGCGCGCTCGGCTGACGTACCGATGGTCACGGGTTCGAATCCTTGTGAAGGCAAGAATTTGTTTCTGGGGCCTAGGGCGTCCCTGAGTCCACCCAGCCCCGAATGGGTACCTAACATTAGTTAGGGGAAATAAAGGCGGCTGGGTAATGCGTGGAACCCTTATAGCCGAGGCCTGTGAACGCTGCATCACTTGCCAACAGACCGGCATGGTCTGTGGACGCATTAATCTTCTGTATAGAAGGAGCGTCTGTATAGATAAGACAAGACAATGTTATTGATTATTCCATGTCATAAGTTGCCCTCCAACCACAGAGAGGGGCACAAAGAAGTAAGTTCCACTTTCCCAAACAATGAGATGAAAACACCCCTCCTCACCAACTACAGTATGTTAAATTGTAAAAACTCTGCAGTGGCAGGATCTAGCTAAAATCCCAGACTGCTTATTAACCCAGGAGGGGGGGGGGCAGCCGTTGGCTGATGAGATGTTTTCCTCTTTGGTCCATTCCCAAGCCTGGCAGACACATCTTGTTGGCAGTGTTGACTGTTGAGATACATGACTAAACATTGTTGGTCTAAAGCAGTGGTTCCCAAACTTTTTTGACCCACGGACCCCTTTTATAGTCAAAACTTCCCCACGGACCCCCAAGTGAAAAAATAAATAAATGCACAGTACAAAATTACTAATCCAAAAAAGCAACATTTTGTTGAAACATTTATTGAAATTATAACTTTTGTTTAAAATAAAATTGGAAAAAATTAAAAACTTGGATACACGTTATGCGATTTTATGAGTGTATTTATGACCGACTTAATGTTTGTGAGTAGCAACCGCAAATCCCCACGAGCAGCAATTTCTTATAGGTTTCTGATTTTTATTTTGAGGTTCACAGCAGCACTGAATCTTTGTTCTACCCAATGGAAAGACGGTAAAGCAGTCATAACTTCTGTACATTAACTCATAATGCAGGCTATAAATTGGGCTGTACATTGACCCAAAATGCAAGATGTAAAATTGAGATCTGATTTTTTAACCAGAAATTGTAGCCAAAGTTCCCTCAAGGTTCGTTGATCCGTGTGCAAAGTAAAAAAACTCGTGTGCAAAATTGCGCAGCATCCATTTTTTTTGCAAAATGTAACACAATTTACTGCGCGGTAATTTTAAACTGCTGCGCGGCGTCGTTCAGATGTCTGCACGGCCGCGCAGCTTAAAGGGAACATTGAATTGTTGCATCGTATTTCAAACAATGGTTTAAGTTCCTCATTTCAATAAGCTGCTCCAGTATTAGTAGGAATTCATCTGTGTTTGGGATCTGAGCTAGTCCACGTGCAGAAGGGCTCAACACCCATTCGGGAATATACAAGTGAAGAATGTCTTCAAATCTTTGGTTGAGGTCTGCGTGAAGAACTGTTCAGTTTTGTGAGTAGGTAGCAAATCGGTATCTCCATTTTTCAATTTCAAAAGATTTGGAAACTGAGAACATTCTCCTGTTCCTAAATTTTGTTTGTACAGAAAAACGTTTGCAGCAAACCAGATAGTATGCTTTTGATTACATTTAATTGCTTTACTTGTTCTTGTAGTTTCAAATTAGTTTCTTTAAAGTTGGTAAATAAATCATTTATTAAGGATATGTCATTTTGTGAGTTAATTGTGTCGCAAATCATTGTCTTTGTTTACCAGGAATTCGAACACTGAATCAAAGAGAGCATATATCGATTTAAATAAGTACTTGTTGATAGCCAACGTACTTATGTGTGAATAAGTAAACGATTATAGGCTTCTTCATTGCCCGCACAATGTTGAATAAACAATCTCTCATTGAAGGCATTCCTTCTGATTTTATTAACTGCTCTAATGACATTATCTAGTGATCCATACAAATTCCACTAAGCTTGTTTTAAGTATGCCAAAAAGTCAAGGGTATTGCTTTAACTTGAAAAAATCCTTTAAAATTCAGTTTATAACGTTTCTCCTTTCGTATCTGTTTCCAAACATTTAGCCATATTTCAAATATTCAAAAACAGTGTTTTGTCGGCATTTTTTCTTCGGCTCACTCAGTGCTGGATTTGCAAAACAAGCTATAGCTTAGGGCCTCCGCCTTCTTGGAGGTCCCCGGAACTTTTTTCCAGATTTGGCATTGACATAGAATATCTGGACTTCAAAAGGGCCCCTTTATCTCAAATAGCTTAGGGCTCTATGAAGCCTAAATCCAGCCCTGGGCTCACTCATTCTCTTACTCTTATCTATGTTAACAAACCACTGTTAATAATAATTAACATTTTCAATCGAATGCTACAGTAAAGCACTATGGAACAAATATTTGATAGGATACAATTTAGATAAATATAACTTCCTGGCACATCGAAAAATACCCTACCTTGCAACCCTCGTAGATAAGTTAAAAACTTGCATGTATTTTGCTGACCTACTTATTGGAATTCCGCATTTCTTAAGCATCAAGCTAGACCTTTCAACAAACCAAGTACTTTGATTGGTTATAGTTGTAGAAATAACCTCAGTTCTACAACCTTTTCTAGGTAAAACAACATTGTTCTCCATGACTGATACCACCTAAGATAGTATTTAATCAGTTGAAAATATACTATTTTATTTATTTTAATTTCCATAATAATAAAAATTGATCAGTTTTATTATTTTATATTAAACTTTTCGCGGACCCCCTGACGCTGATCAGGGACCCCCCAAATCAATTTTAATTTTCCACGGACTCCCTGAATGGTACCAGGGACCCCTGGGGGTCCGTACGGACCACTTTGGGAACCACTGGTCTAAAGCTTGAACACATGAAGAGACCAAAGCTAATGGTGCAATGAGAGACGCCCTGTTGTAACTAAACATGTGTTTGAGATAATCCTGAGAGAGAGAGAAAAAAGTTGTGTGTAAAGCGTAAAATGTAAACAAACATATATGTCTCTTCTGTGTGTCACAATTGATGCTGTATTGAACTGCTTGAAACCGGTAGAAAAATGGACTTCATTTATACTGTTAAAAATATACGCTGCATCCTTTGCTGATACAAAGCAACAAGGAAATCACCTTGTAACACTAATCAGTCCACAGGAGAAATATAACCTTACCTATAATTATAACAAAGAAGAAATGCTTTGTGCTTGGTAGAAGGAGAGTAAGACGCAAGGGTACCCGAGCTTTATGGGATAACCTTGACCCTTAGACATATATGCTGTTACTTTTTAAATACTTTTGTTTTCCTGTGATGTTTATTTATTATTAATTTTCTTATTAAATTCAAATTGTTTTTCTCACTCCTTGGCCTTTCTCTCCATGTTCTTTTCGTTTGAATTAAATTTATTAATTTTATCTTTTAATTAAAAAAAAACACCAACAAAACTGTTGCCGCCCCCTCCTTCATACGTATACATTTTTGTGTGTATAGCTATTGTTATTGTTAGACTGACCCGGTTCCTAGTCCAGCAGCCAATGTTGTTTTACATTTATAAGTCTGGTTTGGTTTGGGGGTGGGGGGTGGGGTATCATTCATGATTACAAATAATGTTTTGTTTGTTTCATCAACATATCCTGGTTGGAATATTAAATAAAATTTTAAAAAGAAAGAATTGTTTGTCATGTATTTTATGTTTACTGATGGTTATATAAAACATCTGTCGATCACCATCTTCAGCAGCTTAAAGGTTATTGAAAGAACTAAGCAATGAACTATCCCCAATCCTTGTAGTTCTTTTTCAAGCCTCTCTAAACCAGGGTAAAGTGCCACAGGATTGGAAATTAGCTAACGTGACTCCACTCTTTAAGAAATTTGATAAATCAGACCCTGGTAATTACAGACCTGTATCACTTACTAGTATCACCTGTAAATTACTAGAACACATACTATATAGTAAAATAGTTAGCCACCTAGACAAATATAATGCCCTATGCCCACATTAACACGGCTTTAGAAAAAAACAGATCACGTGAAACACAATTAATAGGTTTAATAGATGAACTATCAAAAGGCTTAGACAACAATAATCAAATAGACACAATATTACTAGACTTCTCAAAAGCATTTGAAAAAGTTCACCACCTTAGTTTACTTAAAAAACTTAAATACTTTGGAATCTCAGGTCCCTTACATCATTGGATCCAAGACTTCCTTTTTGGCAGGGAGCAAATTGTAATAATTAATGGATCTAAATCTGCACCAATAAAGGTTAACTCAGGAGTTCCACAAGGAACTGTGCTAGGTCCCTTACTCTTTTTAATTTATATAAATGATTTACCCAACAACATCTCAACAGGAACAAAAGTTAGGTTATTTGCTGATGATTGTATAATCTATAGAACAATTAAATCAGAACAAGATAGCAACATTTTACAAAAAGACTTAGATGAATTGATAAAATGGGAAACTAACTGGAGTATGTCTTTCCACCCAGAAAAGTATCAACTGTTAAGAGTAACAAAGAAAAAGGAACAAATAAATTCAAAATATTACATTCATGGAAAAGAACTGACCCAAACTAAAGATGCAAAATACTTAGGAGTCTTAATAAATGAGAAACTATCATGGAACGCCCATGTCAATGAAGTTATTAAAAAAATCAAGCAAAACCTTAGGCTTTATAAAAAGAAACTTTAACAAATGTAACAGAGATATAAAACTAAAATGCTACCTCACGTTGGTGAGACCTGTACTAGAATATGCATCTTCTGTATGGGACCCATCCAGAGGCGTCACTAGGGTTGGTGTCACCCGGGGCGGTAGCTCATGGTGTCACCCCTTCACGACTGAAGGCGCCGTCCATAAATGACGTCACGCGAGGTTGCCGATTTTTACCCCACCCTCCCCCAGCGTCATACTTTGTCACAAAAACGTACTCCCCACCCCTTTTTTACAATATGACGTCACAAAGCTTTGACACCCCTCCCCCAAGCCGTATTTTCTCAATAAAAATTAGCATGTTGCAAATTATTTTTTGTCATTTAAATATGTATTTAGGGTAAGTCTGCACTGTAATATCGTAACACGCGTGAAGTCATTGAAAACGTAATTAAATAAATTGTAAACAATCAAATATTTAAGTGGAACTTTTATTTAAAGTTTCACGTTTTTGATGTGACGTCACATTTCTTAAATACCCCCCTCCTCGTACCACATCGTCACAGATGTGGCGGATTAAAAGGGGGGGGGGCGGGTGCTGAACGGGCTAAAGCCCCCAATAATTTAAGGGCCCCAAAACTTTTTATGAATTATAGTGTATAATAAAGATGCAGGCCATTATGTTTGTACGAATCCCTGAAAATGCCTTGGACAGTCATACGGCAATGCTGCAAATGAGTAGGAAGTATAACGGAAACCAGGCTATTCTTCGTGAGAAGTGCATTGTAGCTCATTATGGGCCGTGCACAGCTCATTCCTTTAATTTGGTTGGGAAAAGAGCAGCAGGTTGTCCTACTGCGGTCAGGTTTTTTTTGTCTTCTGCTAAATCTTTATACCCGACTTGTTGCATCTACTAATCGTTGACAGGTACATCAAAAACATATGAAATTGATACATGCTAACAAAGCCTTGTCTGACACAAGATGGTCAGCCTGACATTATGCTGTAAGGTCTGTTAATAGCTCATACCATGAGAATATCGCAGCACTGGAAGAATTAGCAACGAATGAAAATCAGCCACGTAACTGCCGACTTGAAAAAGAAGGATTTCTAAAGGAAATTGAACAACTGGAAGTCGCTATTTTACTTGAAATTTGGGAAACAATTTTAGAAAGGAAGTCTCTCATTGAGTTTGTTAAAAAATAGCATTCTTAATTTTATTCCTATGAAGACAAAGGAAAGGAAAAGTCCGTGGTAAAAACAGTGTAAACAATCTTCAATACTATCAAACAAAAAAGAAAGCGTCAGTTTGATAAAGGGACATCAACAAAACAGTATTCTCCTGGAGAAAAAAAATCAAGATTGAGGTATTTCTGGTAATCATTGACAAACTTTCTTAAGCCCTACAACATTGGTTAGGTGCATATAAATACATCCATGAGAAATTTGGCTTTCTTACAATTCTAACTGAGCTCAGCACTTTCGCCACCCGATGGGCAGCAGCCAAGTTAATGGAAGAACATTCAAGTGATTTCGAAGAAGGGGTCGGGTAAATCCGAAGCAACCGTTTCCTCCCCCTCAATTTACTAGCAACGCCATCGAGCGGTGCCGGTTTAGGGCCAGGAGCGCCAGTACGGATTAGCAAAAAGAGCCACGAAGAACGCATTGGACGCCAGCTCTGAGGAAACCTTCCAGTGGGGGTTGCACCCTAGGTAGGTCTTTGATGATCCTCCGGTCTGCGGCGGTCCTAACCATGGAGACCCGTGTGCTTTGCCGGGATGGCGCCAAAGTGGTAGCAGGTCGTAGTAGGAAATTCCACCACCTCCTTGTGAGGGCAACTTAGTGGTAGGCATCTTCGACTGTATGTCCTGGATGCCCAGGTGGCCACTTCAGAAGCGACCGCTTTTGGGGGGTCCTCATCTGTTACGTCCCTTTGGTGGCCAGATGGCTAAGGGGTCTTCCGGGAAGACCCATAAAGAGCACTAGGCTCGGGGCTTCTGATTTTCTTCCACATGTAGGTTCATGAGTGATTTCGAAGACTGCTTACCTTCAGAATTAGTCCAATTTTCAGAACTCTTAAAAAGTTATTGTCCAGCCCTAGGGTAAGGAAAAGGAATTAGCACAAAGCGAAACTGAAAAAGCTTGCACAGAGCTAAAATTTTTGCTGCTTTTGAATGAGCTATATTTCACACAGTCCTTTACAAATGTACACATCGCACTTCGCATCTATCTTTCAATGATGACATCAAACTACAGCTGAGAGCGATCCTTTTCAAAGTTGAAAAAATATATAATGAGTTAGAATTTGCATTGGACGAAAAAGACTGAATATGCTCTCTCTAATGAGCATTGAAAAGGAACTTGTAAGCTTACTCAGCTTTATTGACTTGATTGAAAACTTCGCCATTTGAAAAATTCGCAAACGAAAGTTGTAGGTTGAAATAATTATCATACATATTTTTCAATAATTTTTGTTATTTCAAATAGAGAAAAGAATTCGTTACCTCATGAATTTTTTTTTAAAAAATACGGAATAACGCGTAATACTATTCTTTACAGGGGCGCGTTCGTAAGCACTAAACAGCGTAAGTCGGGATGGGACCGTCGTAACCGGAGGACTACCTGTATATAAACATGCATATCTATGCTTTCACGCCTTTAATAAATATATATATATATATATATAAAATATTAACTCAAAGACATTGAAATCATAATTTTCCTCAAGAAAAACATCAACAAAGAAAACCCATCTTTTGATTATTTTTCTTTTGGGGGGGGGGTGATAAAAATCGTATCCCCCCACCCCACTGTGGTGGAGGGAGTCGTGAGGTGGGATTCGTTCATGCTGTCGGTGTGTCCAAGCCCAAATGGCTTTATATCTTTTAAAACAGAAGACACTGCCTCTTTCATTCCAGCCTTTTTTAAAGATCTCTCTGCTGCGACTATTTCTTTTCTTTTTTTCATAATTTGTTTTAATGTTGTTCGTGTGTTGGGACTGTTTTATTATTGCAAGTTAACTGATATTTTTTTAATAAGAATTTTCGCGTTAAACGTATTTCATTTGTATTTCTTAATTTCTTTCTAGATTAAAAAATGTGTCATCTTTTGTTTTCTGACATAAAATCGTACACAGTAAAATTTTAGGCTCGGGTGTCACCCCCTGATGGGTGTCACCCGGGGTGGCCCGCCCCCCCCCCGCCCCCCTAGTGACGCCACTGGACCCATCCACCAAAGAAAGCACTGATAAACTAGAACAAATTAAAAAAAGAGCTGCCAGATTCATTACTGGAGAATATTCAAAACTGACAAGAATAACACCATTAGTTAAATAATTAAATCTTGAAACACTAGAGGATAGAAGAACCAAGAGCAAAGTAGTAATCATACATAAAGCAATTAATTCTAATTTAGAAATACAACACAAAGATAACTTAATACAACCCTCAGATAGACATAAGGATAAAAAACCTTTCTTATTCCGTATGCAAGAACAAACACATTACAAATTTTCGTTCTTCCCGTCATGGGGATTCCATGAAAGCAGTGGCGTAGCTAGAACTTTTGCCGCCCAGGGCGGTCTCCAATTCGCCGCCCTTTTAGGGGCCTTCCATAAATGACGTCACGAACCTGGGGGGGGGAGGGAGTCACACATTTGTGACGATGTGTGACGAGGGGGGGGGTGTTTAAGAAATGTGACGTCACGTCAAAACGCGCAACTTTAAATAAAATTTCCACTTTAATATTTTATTACTGACACTATATTTTATGACGTTTATGTAAAACGCGTTTTACGATATTAGAATGCAGCGTTACACTAAACACAAAATTAAATGACAAAATTTTTATTTGAAACATGCTCATTTTCAAACATAAAATACGGCTTTTATGGGGGGGGGGTCAAAGCTTTGTGACGTCTTATTGAAGAAGGGGTCTAAGTTTTTGTGACGACGTGTGACGAAGCTGAAAAATCAGCCAAAATCGCGTGACGTCATTTATGGGCGGCCAGTTAGTCGATTATATTATGGTTTCTATAAATTAATAAACAAAAATAAATATGAATAAACAATTGTAATTGAAACGAAGTAAAGGTGGGGAACATGTTTACCATTGCATGCCATATTTATGTAAGAAGTAATAAAAGAGGCCGCATAAGATTATATACCTATAAAATACAAATTTATAAAAAACAAGATACTTTTTTAAAGGCCACAAGAAATTTACTGAGGTAGCAGGTCCCTACCCAATGAGACAAAACATATTCCAAATTTACACACAAAAAAAAACCACACAAAAAACAATTACCAATCACTATTCTTCTATTTTGTATTTATAAATAAATTATTTTTTATTTACAAACAAAGAAATTGTATACATTAGTATGTAAACATATTTATACATTTACTTTCCTAACTTTCATAATAGAAAAATCGTGTATTATGCTATCAAAATTAAAATTATTTGCAATATCTGGTTCTATGGACTATGGACAGTATTGCAAGATTTTGTTGTCTTTAATCGCTCATTGTGGAACGAAGATAATTTTTTATCAACTTCAGTTTGGAGAAGCTCCTTTCATAACTAGCGACACTGATAGCAATAGTTGAAAAAAATTATAGCAAAATTACAATGTTGAGTACAAAATTTTCCAATCTTTACTGTTGAATAAATTTTAATAGATCAAGGAGGCTTACCCCCGCGTTTTTATAACATAATGCCTTGTATTGTAGGTACAGCCATTAAAAAGGGAATCCGCTTTTTTCCATATTGACTGTTCTTTATCAATGTCAATAAAGTAAGTTATTTGATGTTCAAATGCTTCATTTTGTAGGTTACATGGTATTAAATGCGAATATTTTCTTGCAAAGACATGCAACTCATAAAAGCGTTATTTTATAATTCCATCCATGGATATAAACATTTCTCGTTGTACTTTTTCTAAAGATAGAACCACGTCTTTTTAATTTTCCCCACTCATATTTTTTTCCTAACTCCGGTTCAGTTGTTATCTCCACCTCTTCACAAATTGTTTGGCTGATATAACATATTTTTTTCTATTAGGGGCCGTCCATAAATGACGTCACGCACCTAAGGGGGAGGGGGGTCACACTTGTGTGACGTTGCGTGACGAGGGGGAGGGAGGGGGGTTGAAGAAATGTGACGTCACATCAAAAGGGTAACTTTAAATAAAACATCCACTGAAATATTTGGTGCTTACAATTTATTTAATGACTTTTTTTTTCTTTTTTAAAAAAAAATCAGTGCTTCTCAATGTGCTGGTCGGTAGGCCATCAGACGCTGGTTGGCGTATGCTATCAAGACACGAAAATTAAATCTAATTATAATCCTTAAGTTTGAGAATCCACAAGATAACATATGAAATTGTTACACTGCGTCGTTTGATGTTGACATCAAAGCATTTGTGATCTAACCGCAGCTCCGTTTGGTTCTCTCATGCCCGTTACCACAAAATATACAATTTTATGTATGCGTTACAGACTCTAGGTCATGCTCATGTGACTCGGGGATTTGGGGGAGCGTCTTTAGCACGAAAATGCTACTGGTGAGTTTTACAAGCATGACAAGTGTCTAAAAATGATTTGAATAGGATTATGTGTAGATATTTTAAGTCAAAACGACACGGAATATCCTTTTTCTTTAAAAGGGGAGGGGGAGGGAATCTATTTGATAGAATTAAAAACTTTTAAGTTTGATATAATTGTTCGATGGTTTTTGATAAAACGCCCCTGGCCATTCTAGTCTTCTAGATCAGTGCTTCTCAAAGTGGTGGTCCGCGGACCGATGCCAACCGCTGCCGGTCCGCAGATGTTCTCAAAAATAGGACAGAAAAAAATGTCAGTGCAGGGAAAATAGTGCACAGGTCCCTGGTACAATGGAAAAAATTCCTGCTGGTCCGCAATACTAAAAAGTATGAGAAGCACTGTTCTAGATATAATGATAAATGAGCCCATTTAAAATTAGTCAAGTATTCATTAACTTTATTGAATGCATCAAATTCTTGACATTGCAATTCGAGAGGAGAACAAAACAACTTTTCTTCTTAGCTCAGTTTTTAAGGCATTAATTTTAAATATCACAGAAATGATACGTGATAAAGACAAGTCATGTGGATTAAGATTATTGTCACTCGTGTCAATATAAATGAAAGTATGGTAGATTTAGGTGTCTTCATATAGTGCGTAGGTAAGAAATCTACATAGTTGTCAAATTTTTAAAAAAATGCATTTTCTGGAAGGAACCTGTTTAATAATGGGCATATGTTCCAAGCGTACACGTACACATGACGTATTTTAATATATCTAGCGGATTGTAGTGGATGTTATATGTCCCAAATGAGTCTGCATTACCCCCAAGAATTCCCTTTTTGACCCCAGTTCAGGTTATTTACCTCTGTTCGCCGACCTCTGTCTTACGGGATGCCCGTCAGTCAATTGAGGGATTTTAAAAAAATACATTTTAAAAATGTTATTTTTAAATATATTTTTTTCTAAACAAAGACGTTAACCGTGATGATCAATAGTCAATGTTTAATTTGTATTCATTAAAAATAAAATATAAGCTAAGGATGTTAACACAGTTCGTTTTCTGAAGGCCGGTTAAACGTTTTTAAAAATGATTCACGCGGGTTACGATATTACAATTTAGATCTTCACTAAATAAATAATAAATACTTAAATGACAATAAAAGTGATTTGAAATATACTTATTTTCAAATAGTAAATAAAGTTGTTGTTTTTTTTTGTTTCTTTGTTATTAATTTTTTTTTGTAATTTTTTTTTGGGGGGGGGGTCAAAGATTTGTGACGTATTTTTAGAGGGGGGGTCTAAGTTTTTGTGACGTCGCGTGACGAGGGGGGGGAGGGGGTCAAAATCGGCAAAAATCGCGTGACGTCATTTATGGACGGCCCCTTAGCACATCTCTTTGTTCCATGAAATGGGTTTGAATTACAATGTAATTTAAAAAATGACGTGTTCCCATAAATTGAGATAACATAGAAAAGAAAAACATTGCATTGAATTTAGTAAAATTCCAGCATCTGATCTCGTTTTACTAGTTACTTCTTCAGATGTCCATTTTTCCAAGACGCTTGAAATTTTAAAGTACTGGTATGTCTTTTTTCGAAATTATCTATGCCTATTGTGGTGTTTATTAACGGAGAAATTTGAATATTTTCATATTCTTATTATAAATATTAATGATTTTCCATAAAATAGACGAATTCAACATTACTTTAATAAATTGGATAGGCGTAACATTTTTAATGAATTACCGCATTTTAATGAAAACACACATTATTTGTGCTACTTTAATGCAATTAAAGCAGAATAAATTAAATTTTTAATAACTTACCATACAATAATTTTCTGAAAACTGAAACAGTAATATAAATGACTAATTGCAAGTTAAACACAATATTTCAACCACCATGCCTTGTAGGTACGTGTTCGTGCATCATTCTGCGAATGTCAGAATTTCACGTAAAAACTGTCGTGGCGATAATAATAGCACATATTATTCGGCCCAGCGGTGAAGTGTTTTTGGGTACTTTTCTTATAAAAGAGTCATATGTGACTTATAACGCTTAGTTTTCCAAACAAATGGACACCTTTTTTGAGCAATTAAAAATTTTTGAACGGTTTTTCGTTAGTTATAATATCCACTACGTAATACAAAAAATTGCGAATCCGTTAATTAAGACTCGAAATTACAAATATTTTTGTTTCGCCTGGTTTTCTCCCTTCAAAAGAAAAAGGGTGGTTGTCGGAAATTGTTGTACTTTTCAAATGCCCACAAATGCCGCCCCCGTAATGAGAGCCGCCCGGGGCGATTCTGTGTCTGTATCTTTCAACATGTCTTTGAACGGTCTATGGTTGAGCCCATGTGACCTTATTAAATTCACCATCTTCACCACAGGATTCAGTACACTGCTAATGTCCACATATTTAGCACACAAAGCTTGCTGGTGAATAATACAGTGCATGAACATTGGTTGTGGAATAAGTTTCTCATTACACATCTGCTTTACTTGTCCAACCAAGCCTTTCTTTATGCCACTCATTTTCTTTCCTCCATCAACAGTCAATAAATAGTTTGGAGACCCCTGGGTTAGGGGACAGTTTGAATAATTAAAGTTATTAATGTCACTATAGCTAATGTCATGTCATTGTGGCAGCACCGAAATGGTACGCATGAGTAAGTGCTTCTGAATAGTATACGACAGTGTCTGTACCTGATTGACATAAATTTTTTTGCTAGAACCTACTGGATCAAATTAAACATTTTAAACAATTGGGTAATGCTACGTGCTGGTAACATCTATGTGGTCTGCTTTACTTTTAAAATTAAATACACACTCATATATATATCTATACTAATAAAGGTAAAGCCCTCACTGACTGACTGACTGACTCATCTCCAATTCTCCAACTTCCCGTGTAGGTAGAAGTATGAAAATTATGAAGTTGTTGAACACACTCGCACAACGATAATTGGCGAACAAGAATTTTAAAATTCCCACTCAAGGGGGGGGGGCCGGGGGCCAAAATGTAGTTTTTTTCATTATATGAGCTAAACAAAACTGAATCATCACTAATTCTCATTTTTCCTGCAGACGGTAAAATCCAATGAGAGATAGCTGTCGTCTGCTGTGACATTAAGCATCAATTAGTTTGTAGTTCAATGTGTTCTAGTAGCGTCATCAGGGTCAACAGAAAAAGGTGCATTAAAAACATGATTTCATTTTCAATTGTTGCAAAGTTCTGGAAGCGCCTTTGAAATTCATCAGCCGGGGATATGCTATATGCAACATACCCCTGACCCCTGCATTTGCTCGTAGTTTTTCCTGGAAAGCTTGTCATAATTTCCTGTAGTGAGGGGACATGTGTGGTACTAATCTGCATTTTAGACAGTTGCCTTTGAAAAAGTTGCAGCTTGTTCCCAAAGGCCTTGATATGTCAATATAATTGGCTTGCCACTGCATTGTGTCCTTGTAGATTTGTGTTAAGACAGCTTAGATGTCTTGTCCCATCAACTAAAAATGCAAAATTTGCCAGAAAAGCAGGATCAAATGGTGCTGGAATGGTTGTCCCTTATTTCCCACGAATTGCCCAATTTATTTCTTAGTGTGTAGAAACACTTAATTGCTGTCCTTTGACTGAGCCATCTTATATCATTGTAGCACACAAAATATATTCGTATTCTCCCTCGATATCAAGAAAAAACTGAAAGTGGCGGTGAAACAGGGCTTTAGAACGAATAGAGTTTATAGCTTTTATCACTGGCTTAATGACATGATCACATCTAAGATGTTTGGCACAAAGAACTTGTGGGTGAATGATACAGTGTAGTTTAAAAGCTTTGCCACCCGCTTCGATGACTTAATTAAAGACAAGTGTTGCTAGTCCTCTGTGCTCACCAGTTATTGCAGGAGCACAATCAGTAATAATTCTCTTCTGTCAGGTGCGCCAAAACAATGCATTGAAAAACTACAGAAAGTTCAAAATTCAGCTGCCAGATTAGTTCTAAAGGCGAAAAAACATGACCATGTTACTCCGCTACTTTACCCATCACTTCATTGGCTACATATACAAGCCCGAATTGATTACAAACTGGCAGTTCTCTGTCACAACTTCTTTTCTGACTCATGCCCTTCCTATCTTACTGAGCTTCTGTCGGTCTACTCACCAAGTCGGCAGCTACGCTCTTCTGCAGACACGCGCATTCTCTGTGTTCCTAAGACACGAACTAAAACATTTGGCGAAAGGTCATTCTCTTTTTGTGCAGCCAAACAATGGAATTTTCTAACGTTACACATCCAGAGTATTTCATCAACCAAGTCCTTCAAGACTACACTTAAGACGCATCTTTTCAAAATTTATTTTCAAAATTAAAAAAAAACACATAATTTCTTTTTAATGATTAACGTTGCTTATGTGTATTGTACTGTTATTATTTATGTGGTTATTATGAAGAGAATGTATATTTAAATTATTATATGTATGTTATTATCTCCATGTAAAGCGCCGTGAGCCCGGCTCCTTGCTGGGAAACAGCGCTATGAAATTACCAATTTATTATTATCATTATTATGTTTTTGTTTCCATTGTAATTTAATGATTTTGACAGCAGAATAAACGGATGCAAAAAATCGTTTTCCTTTATATGGTCTTTAAAACTCTAAAGGTCAAGTAATTGGTAAACAATAAAACGTCATCGATTTTGGCCATTATTTGGCTTACTCAAAATATCATAAAATTTTGACTTTTCTAATACATACAACGTAGTTGTTACATTAATGATACGTCAGTCTATAAATTACGGTAGTTAAGATACGGCTGCTGGTGGGCCTTGTTTGGACACAGTGACGTAGCCAGGGGAGGGGGATGGGGGTCCAAATTTGAAAGTTCCTCTGGGCCCCTACTTGAGCAGGGCCCCCAAAGGAGTGTCCACATTTTTCTTTTACATTAAATATTATGACACCGCCATGTTTGCAGGGCCCCAAAAGAAGCCTAATCCCCCGGGCCCCCAAATGGCTAGCTACGCCACTGTTTGGACACCCCTGGTATACGAAAGTGACTGTATTTAATTGGAATACAATTGTTGCTAGATCCTACTGGATGAAATTCAACATATAAACAATTGTGATAGTGCTATGCGCCAATACCTCTGTGGTCAAATATATATATATATATATATATATATATATATATATATATATATATATATATATATATATACTAGCAGACCCGACGTGCGTTGCAACGATCTCTGTAAAAAGGAATACATTCAAAGAATACATTTATCTATATTTCTCAATATCGTGTAAAATTGATTGGGTAATACAATATTAAACGTTTAGTAAAAAAGACATTGGCGGCTGGATAGCGCAGTCAATAGTGCGCTCGCCTCACAAGCTGAGGTGCGTGGTATCTAGCCCACGTTAAGCCACAAAAAAAATGTTGATTAATGACTATTGCCTAAAAAGCCTCCGCTGACTTGGAGAGGAGATGGGCGCCGCCAATTCTACCAAGCCCCGATAAGGTTCTAATGGACACATTAGAATCCCCCACGACCACGAGGTTATGGGACACACAAACACTTACAAAGACATTTGGGGCCCCCAGCCCCAAGGGAATGGACATTAGGAGTTCAGTGCCCTATAGTAATTAAAATGGGCTCTAAATTTTTATTTACAAAAAAACGACATTTATGGGCCCCGGGCCCATTAGGTTCAGGATGTACAAAAAACGTGTTAATTTAAATTGATTTTCATCATGGATATATTTCTCTAGATCGTTAAAATGAGTGGAAAATAATATATAACAGTATACAAAAAAGACATTTGGGGCCCCCAGGGCCAAAAGAAATAAACATTAGAAGTTCAGCATCATTTATTATTTTAATATGGCCTTTCAAGTTTTTGTATATAAAGTTTGGTTAAAATCCATCAATTTACCCAATTGTTAACGCTTAAACTAATTTTTATATAGCTCATATTAGAAAAAAATCAATCTCATTCCATCTCACAAGTCATCAGATATAATTAGCTACACGGAGTCACAATTTTCTAGGCATGGGATCCCACGACAAGTAATAAGTGACAACGGGCCCCAGTTTTACTGTCAAGATTTCGAGCAATTTTCAAAACAGTGGAGATTCAGCCACACAACGTCAAGTCCAATATACCCAAAGTCTAATGGCATGGTTGAGTTGGCAATTCAAACAATAAAGACACTTTTAAAGAAAGCTAAAGCTACGCGTCAAGACCCGTACATAGCACTGCTGCAGCTACGAAACGCTCCGTGTGCAAACGGACCGTCACCTGCACATTTTCTAATGGGGAGACGACTCAGGGCAAATCTACCTGCTACGGATGCTTATTTGAAGCCTAAACTTGCTGACCCAAAAGAAACAAAGAAAATGTGGGTCAGAAGAAAAGAAGAGGAGGAGAAATATTACAACAAATAAGCCAGAATATACAGACGTACACACTTGCAGCCTGGAAGCAAAGTGTATATGCAGAGAGAACATAAATGCTCGTGGCAGCCAGCAGAAGTCGTGTCGGCAGCAACTATGCCAAGGTCATACATCTTTAAGACTAACGATGGTGTGACACATCGACGAAACAACAACATGCTGAGACAGGCAGTTCGTGGAAGGAGAGGTGTGACAGATATTTTCGAGTATGACACACCAGAAATAGAGCATGAAGAACACGCTCCCAGCGTTGGTAGAAATGGGGCACCAGCAAGAGTCGCAAGTCAGCAAGCGAAGTCAACAGCAGCAACAGCAACAAGAAACGGAGACAGGTGAAGCCAAAAAAGCGATACCCAGATAAAGAGACATAAAGGTGCACTGTGCTTTGAAAGACATTTGAAGATTCAGTGTTAGTTAGAATTAATTTACTGAATTGTTCGATGTTTTTAATTGTATTATTCTCTTATTGATAATCTGGATCATTCGTTTTGTTGAAAGGGAGATGGGAGAGAAGTGTTGTGTTGTTGTATTGACATTGTATGAGCGTGCGAGTTGACTAGTATGAAGAAAATGGTTTGTGATGTGAACTGTAAGCTTGCGTGGTCGTGGACTGGGAGGATGGCTGAATATATATAGACGCTTCAAGAGGTAACCGTGGTTGATTGTAGTGGATTGTATAAGATTGATTAAAGACATTTGTTAACCAGAACACAGAGTGTTTAAGTCTTGTTACTTGACCATATGTACTATTGCAGCCGGTGTCACACATCTCATTTCATGCGTGTTTGTGGGCGTTATCACATAATACCATCTCTCGTACAATGATTCCTTGAAACAATTAATGTTAAGAAAATGAACTTTAATACTGAAATATCCAATGATTACACAAATCACTATGTACAACAATTAGTTTCAAGATCCACATGGTGGAGGCACATCCTAACACTTCAGCCATCTTCTTCCTCTCTCGAACCTTCTAGCACGCATCTCTCACGTGACCTTTTTCTCTGTCCTCAATACCGTGATTCTCACGTGACACTTGGCACCCCATGAGTGTCAAATTTTGAAGGAAAAAAAGGTCCAGTTACCATCCCGGGAGCTTATTGAAAAGTCTCCCAAAGTTTCATGATCAATGGTTTAGTCACCTATAAAGGACATGCATACATACATACATATATACATAGTTTCATTTATATATATAGAGATATGTCTATTTGTTTATTTATATATACTAGCAAAATACCCGCGCACCTCAGCGGAAAAGTAGGATTTCAGTTAGTGTCGAGAACCCGCGTACCGAATTCTAGAAGATGGGGCCATAAGTACAAACCGTAGGAAGAGTTCAATATGGCGTCTGACGTTGGTGCCATATCAAAAAAATAAGTGCGTTCATCAGTTTCGGTTTGGACAAGGAAGCCTCCTAACGAATTTCGTGAAGATGGGCACAAAAATAAGGAAGTTGAACATGGCGAAAATTGTCGACCGTTAAGATCGTTATGTAAATAGAATTTTGAAATATAACCTATTTAAGTATTAACCACCATGGTTTCAATGCCCTATAGTTTCTAAATATGTGTCAGCAAAATCGTATGTACCAAATTTGATCGAGAAACATTGTAGTCAGAACCATTCACGTGAATGTACTCAAGTTTCTTGGCGATCAGGGACTAAAATAAATTTTATACAGCTTATATAAGGAAAAATAAACCGAACTATATGAAGGGCCAATAGGAGCAAGATGTAAATTTAAAGACATCTGTTGATTTCAATATTCGTTATAATGGATAAACTTTTTTGTCAAAATTTTTCAAAGTGGTATAAACTAGAATTGGAAATAAATGACATTAAGGGCCACCGGGCCAAGACAATACAAGATGTAAAGTTAAAAAAAACTGACAATTTAAATTTGGATCATGATGGAGATGTTTGTCAATATTTATTAAGATTTTTTTAAAAACTTTAATGGGAAATAATGCTTTAAAAGTTAATGAATACTATTTGGGGGCCATGGCCCCGAAGCAGTGAACAAGACAATAGTAGTTTATTACCTTATATAATTTCAATATGGGCCATCAAATTTTTATGTACCAAGTTTGGTCAAGATCCATCCAATTACCTAGTAGTCACCTTTTAAAATAGCTGTTATACAATTCACTAGTTTGTGCTGCGTCGCCGTGGCGCCTGCGGAGCCCCCCTTTTTAAGGGCGCATACGGCGCCCACCTTTTTCAAAAGCCCCATAATTTGTCCTTGTATGATAAATACGTAATATTAAAATTTCTTAAATGTACACAAAAGTATTTTATTTTAAAAAAAAATTTTTAAATAAATTTTTTTTTATGTCAAAAGCCCAAGTAACTTATCCTTGTATGATAAATACGAAATATTCCTGAAATGTACAGAAATTATGTATATAATATAGGTTGTGCTGCGGCGCCCACTTTTATTTAGGGCGCCTACGGCGCCCACTTTTTTAAAAAGCCCAACAAACTTGTCCTTGTATGAAAGATACGTAATATTAAACTACTTTAAATTTACACAAAGTAATTTAAAATAGAGGTTGTTTTTTATTTGGTTAAAATCCCAAGTAACTTATCCTTGTATGATAAATACGAAATATTCCTGAAAATTAAACAAAGTATTTATGTAATAATTTTGACAGTGCTAATCACCACACATTTTTAAACTAATTTTAGAAAGCAGCGCACCAAATTACTGCACCAAAAAATAACTATTTGAGACAATCAGCACTGCTTACAACACAAAAATTTTAAAAAAGCAGAGTGATGTCCCTTAGCGTTAGGCTACATAATTGAGCGTAAATATATAAATGATGTTAAGAAAATGACATTTTTGGCCCCCGGCCCATAATAAGAGGTATTCTTAAAACTTTTCTATGTCAGAAAGCCTTTGTGGGAGCGCATTCACCGACCTCCTAGAGTTTCAAGGCGATCGGATGAATACAATAATATTTGTACAGCTTACATAAAAAAATGAAAGCGTGGTACATCAGCCATGATACTTAACAAAGAAATTTTGACTATGTCATATAACGTCATTATATTTTAATTAGGGCTGTTAACGATTTATTTAAATTTAATCGTTAACTTTGAAAAATTAACGATTAATTAATCGTTAATTTCGATTAAAGCCAAAAATTGAAATTTATGGTGTCAAAAGTAACATTTATTTATTAAACGTACTTGTCGAAAATCGAAATAACACTGGAATGTCTTCTTTATACGACATCTTTTAACCAACAACGCATAATGACAAGTGTATTGACATTATTTGATTCAAGTGATGAGCGTGTCTTATTGATAATATAACCAGCCGAGCTGAACAATCGTTCACATAACATTAGATCGTCTCAGCTGAAGTTTCTGATACTGTAGTGGATGTTTGGTTTGCAGGTGATATGAAATCGAAGTGTTAGAACCATGGTAGCAATGTTCCCTTTAAGCTGCATGCGCAGATATTTGACGGACGCCACGCAGGGATATAGAATCACCGCGCGACAAATTTAGTATAATATTGCACACAAAAATGGATGTTGTGCAACTTTCCAAACGAGTTTTTTTAAAACTTTGTTCACGGACCAACGAAGCTTAAACTTAGAGGGAACATTGCATGGTAGGCAAATGATTTCTCTCAATGGACACAATAACTTTTATCAACAATTTGTACAATCACGTCATTCAATAGTTTAAAACCAAAATGTTCATGTAATCGTCCTGAAATTAGTTTACATTTATCGACCGAAATATTCTACTTTTGACTTCCAGTACATTTTTAAGTGGTGGGTCGATTAATCGTTATAAAAAAATTAATCGTTAAAAAATTTGACGATTGATCGAGAAATTAATCGTTAATATCCACAACCCTAATTTTAATCTAACTTTATTTACTGTCGTTTAAAACGGATGTACTTGTTACTTTCATCAAAATTTGTTAAATTCTGTTTAACATTGCAATACAGTCGCACTTGCCAATTTGTCTTATATCAAACCAGGCCATTACGGCATTAACATCATTCTATATCTCGAGATAAAAAATTATCCTTTCTTGTGTGGCCTTCGTATCCTTGATTTTAGTATGTCGAAGCAATTTTTACATGTAAAATGCCAAATCCATTCCAAGTCATATTAAAAAAACAACAACCTAAAATTAAAATAACCTGGAAAACTAGAGAAAATAAATTAGGATTCTTCAATCCGGGTATGCGGTGGTCGAGTTGCAGCGCGCTCGACTAGCGTACCGATGGTCATGGGTTCGAATTCATGTGAAGGCTGGGATTTTTTCCCGGGGCCTAGGGCGTCCCTGAGTCACCCAGCTCTGAATGGGTACCTAACACTAGTTAGGCGGCGGGGTAATGCGTGGAACCCTCAAAGCCGTGGCCTGTGAACGCTGCATCACTTGCCAACATATCATCTGTCATGGTCTGTGGACGCAATTATCTTCTGCATAGAAGGAGCGTCTGTATAGATAAGAAGAAGAATCCTTAAAAGTACAAATCTAATAACTAATGAAAAAATAACAATGAAAACAGAATAAAATGAAAGCAAAATACTATGTACACAAATGTGAGCCCTTAACTTCGTGATTTGGCGAAGTGACGGGGAGGTGCTACGGGAAGATAGTGGACGGCACTACGTACGAAACACTTAACTTTATAATAAAAATAAAAACGTTATGTAAAAACTTTATATGAAATATTTTCTAAATAAACACTTATATTAAGTACAACTCTACACTCAACATACGTATCACAACACTTTAACTTATAATTCTTTTTTTGTTTTGTTGCCTTTATTAAATTTGTTTTTGCGCTTTCTAATTTTCTGTTTTTCATTTCATTTTCTTCGCCTCACTTCCACCAACATCTTCGCTTACTATCGGTCTCTAATCAAAATATTGATCAAAAGAAGCTAGTTTTTGACTGATTTTTACAATGTTTCTGAAATAGTTGCACGTTTTTGGTATTTTGGAATTTTTTTGTATCATGTAAAAAAAAACAATTCTTAAAGTGGTCTTTCGTATCTTGGAATTTGGGTAATGTGAAGCATTCGTATGCCGAGGTACAAATGTACTGCTATTAAACGTGTAAAACGTTAGACGTGGATAAAATTATATATAAAATTTACCTCTATTTAAAAGCAATTAAGAGCAATCAAGTAAGTAATTTTACTATTCTAGACTCCATCTAGACAATCAAAGACTTGCCAATGTGCCTTATATCAAACCAGGATATTACGGTATTACATCATTCCATGTCATATTAAGAAACACAAAACTCTGAAAATCTTTTTAATGTCAGCAAGCAGATACCAGATCACAGTGGCACACTTTGACCTGATGAGGTTCAATTATTAATTTATCATTAAATCCTGGCATTTTCCAACCATTATAAATGACATGTCCCTAGATAAATATAAGACATTTGCGCTATGTCCCGGACACACCCACCACCTACCAAATGTCAAAATCTTAGCGCCGTCAATAATTTAGTGTGATCTACACCCTACCAGCCCAGCAGAGATCAGAACAACTACAAATTCCATTGTTACAAAATCAGATGCAAACGGCGAGTTGATTTGTCCGGTCGACGCTTCATCATCGGTTTGACAACAGTAAGTTCCGACAAACATCCACACCCGTAGGGTGACAGGACATCTTGTAATATCACGTGATCTTGATAGTTGAACTTTTCTAACAGTCACAGCAACACGATGTTTCCTTTTAAGTGGATTCTCTTGTCTGTTCTACGTAAGTACTTTTAAATAAGTTAACTAATACCAATATCCAGAGGCGTAGCTGGGATATGACATTTTGCACCCATGGACTAATTATAAAAGGCACCCACCCCGCCCGTCCCGTTTACTCACATTAAGCATTTTACTTTAAATAACAAAGAACGGTTGAAATTGTAAGCAGCAATTATTTGATATTTTTAATAAAAGCAATTTGACTGAACAAATATGTTACGCGTTTGCATATTATACACCAGATTTAATCTCTTGATTTCAATGTACGATAATTACATATTATACAATAGATTTGATCTTTTGATTTTAAAGTCCGATGTTTTTCTTCCAACACTAAGAAGGCCAAAGTCGCATGAGCCACGATGCTGTCCCATTATAGTACGCACACAAGACATAGGACAAAAAAGTTTCACTTGCTAAACGCTCGCTCATAGCTTCCAAACGAACATGCTATCTTTAATTACATTTGCAGTGAACCTTTTTTCAGATTCAGAACTATGTCGTCTTCAATAACCAGAATAAAAGAAGAAGATAAAAAAAATTCTTATAGATCTTAATTCCGATTAGACAGCAACATTCTGCAATCTTCACTTACATGAACAATTCTCGCCATTGAAGTTCGTATCGTAGAAATGTTTAACATATTTACATTCACAAACTGCATTGACATCTATATCAGTTTTAACGTCCAAAAGAATCTTTAAACAAATTTGTTTGGGTGTTTTTTAAAAGTCATTAAATGCATGTTGATGTCCCATGTTGAAGTCAATCTTAAAGGCTCTCACATTCGTCCTGTGTCTCTATTCAGTTGTCCAGGCACTTTTTTTTTGTCATTTAACTGAAACCACCAGGCATGTGGATATTTGTCGGCTTCCTTCAAATTTATAGCTCAATCGTGTAATGAACTTGAAGAATTTGTTTTAAATCTATAAAGTTAAAATTTAATACGCATCCCCTTGAATGTCCTGCGCCACATCTGGTTTCCGCTGTCATAATGGAGTCTTCCCATAACTTTTCTAGCAGCACTGATAGCTCATCAAAGCTTTTATGGTCTTGTCATGACTTTAAACAATTTCTGATAGTGAAATCAGAGATATAGAAACTCTCGTTGTTCTTTGATGAACTCATCTTTTTTAAAGCTTAAAAAAATCAATTCAATGAGTAATTCAAATTGAGAAAAGCGAAACTATATTTTCGAATGTTAAAAAAATGCAAGAAGTGTAACATTCTTATATGTGCGTACCCTTGCTATGTTATCAACAATTTTAATTTTACAATACAGTTCATCTTTTAAACACCCCGTAGACATATACATACTAAGGCGTTATGAGTGCCTACGGCGCCCCACTTTTTTCAAAAAGCCCAAGTAACTTACGTGAATGTTATTGCATGCGTCAGCCAAACTATTAACGGCTCTTTTTACATCGTTCCCTTTTCCAACATTAAAATATAAGCTCAAACAATAACGTCATATAATATTTTACGGCGAGAAACACCCCACGCTCTGTTAATCTCGAAACCAAAATGATTATGATTTTACGTCTATATTTTCAATTTAAAAACATATGCTGATTATGTCCCTTAGCGTCACAGAGTAATGTCTATTAGCGTTACAGAGTGAATTTGGCTTTTATATCAATACTAGTTTGTGCTGCGGCGCCCCCCTTTTTTATGGGCGCCTACAGCGCCCACTTTTTTCAAAAAGCCCAACAAACTTGTCCTTGTATGATAGCTTTTTACAGTGCTAATCACCACACGATTTTTAAACTAATTTTCGAAAGCAGCGCACCAAATTACTGCACCAAAAATAACTATTTGCGTCAATCAGCACTGCTTACAAAGCAAAATTTAAAAAAAGCAGAGTGATTTCCCTCAACGTTAGGCGGCAGTGACAAATGAGTGTAAATATAATAATATATACATAATTTGCTTTGTATGTCCGTCCCGTCCGGTCGTCACGCTACTAATTTTAGAAAGCAGTGCACCAAATTACTGCAACAAAAAAAAACTCTTTTCGAACATTCGCATAAAATTGTTCAATATGGAAAAAAAGGAATAAAAAAAAATGAATGAAAGTTCAGTTCTGTATTACATTATTTTTTTATTTCGATGTGTATTTTTTCAAAATTAATAGATTTCACCTAATATATATATATATGTTTATGTATGTATGTGTATATTTCTACAGTTGCGCCAGGTGAGGCGTACCTTACAGGACACAGTTGCGACACAAGCCACACTCAACTTTTTCTGTTTGTTGACCTTGTACACCTGGATAGAACCTTGACCGTCACTCGCGTCAAGAACATCGTCACATACTTCACCACGAAGGTCAAGGACGGCATCCTTAAAACACTGGATGTGTCCCTAATGGATCCTATTCAAGGGGAAACAATTTTCAATCAGACCAATGTGACGACATCGGTGGAGATCATATCTGCAATAGACCAGCCCACTGGATTCAGAAATACGGCTTCATTATTATAGAACGCGTAAAACAATTATTCTAAAAGAAATGTGTAATTATTCCAATACATTTTTGCAGGATGTGATATCTGCGAAGATTAACAATACACAACAAAATGTCGTGATATTCCTCTTGCCCTGCTTCATTAGTTGTACAGTTTCAATACGCTATTTTAATAAAAATGTATATATTTCAATGTACCCACATTTGTTAACTATGTTTTTACTCAGTGTGACTTCTGTAGAAGACTCTAAAAGATTCACCCTCGAGTATCGAGAAGATAAAGGTGAGGAGGCCAATGAATATTTCACTTTTGTGGACAATACAAATGACTTCTCCTGGCACAATCCAGTGACAAGGATATACCTGTGTAAGGACTGCCCAAAGAACTGGACGCGGTTTAATGGGGAAAATGACAGTTTTTCTTGTATCTTTGTTGACACTCAGGCCACGCCCATCTCCTGGAAGCAAGCGACCATAAGTTGCGCATCTCTCGAGTCCAAACTGCCAAACATCGAGACTGAGGATGAGTTCGCAGTCCTTAAGGATCTTATCTCCAACAAAGCCAGCATCTTATCCACTGACCACAGCACAACTGGCATGTCCACAACTACACTCGTGAACGTTGGATTGATTGAAAGACATGCTCTATACTATTCCTATTACCTGTGGACTAATCTGAGGCCGTTTTTACTGAACACGTACGTAGCCGCCAGTGATGATACTAAAGACCGTTGTGTTGCACTTAGTATTCCTCTTGATGCAATGATGTCAACAGATGAAATCAAATTGATGAAAATTAACTGCGATCAACAAAAGTCAAAAATACTTGTGTGTGAAATGGAAGGCGGAATGAGTAATCGATTGTTTAGACAAAAACTAAAAACTATAGCAATGTGGGAAAGTAGTCTTGAGAAAATGAGGTTTGAAGAAACAGGATGGCATTCAAACACGGGGATTAGTCAAAACCACGAATTCTCACGTCTCAAGTTCAACTGCCAGGATGGTGTAAATCTGATTTCTTACGACTCGGTTTGTGACGGGGCAAGAGATTGTCGTAACGGGAGAGATGAGGAATTTTGTAACACAGTATCAATGTTAGAAAAGCTTAATACATTATTCTGTACTGACCCCAACGGAGTCGATGACCACCCCACAAAGATCTCCATTTCGTATGATGAACGGTGCAACTTCATCCAAGATTGTCCCGACAACAGCGATGAGATTGGATGTAATGGATGTTTGGATAAACAATGTGGGGATGGTACGTGTGTCCCTAGTCATTGGCTGTCAAATTATTCACAAGAATGTCATCTGTTTGTAGGAGCCGACGAAAATGCGTATTTAGATGTTTCACAAGAATGTCAAGGTCTATATAATGGAATGGGTTGGTGCAGTTATGAAATTAGTCTCTGTAATACAAACATCAATTTGGACGACTACTCAGAAGTTGCAACATTTTTTAAAAACATTTTTAGTGGTGTACAGTGGGTGCCAAAGTGTATATACCTCAGAGGGAGTGGTGGGGGTCCGATAGGGTGTCAAAACAAAAACCATCTGACAGACTGCATAGAATTTGTATGTCCAGTAGGATTCCTGAAGTGTCCCAGACTCTTACTGCGTTCCCTTACATTATCTCGGTGACAAAATTTTTGACTGTCCCTACGGGGTGGATGAAGAATTAGACCTAACGATTTATATGTACCCACAAGAACATTATACTTGTAAGAGGACATATATAATAATACACCGAGTAAACGTATGTGATGGTGTTCCCCAATGTTTACACAAAGATGATGAAAACGATTGTCCCGTGAACTGTCCACCTGGCTTTAAGTGACATGGCCGTGCTGTTGAAGTAAATGACCACACACAAGTCCAAGAAATAACATCTTTGAACATTTTTGACATCAACACAAAGTTTTTAAACATCTCCGGCATCGATTTGTCCAATTTAGAAAACATTTACTATTTCCCAAACTTGCTGGAGATCCACGCTTCCAATTGTAATATCTCAGACCCCAGTAAATTATTTGATGCACTCCATGAGAATAATGTGATTTACGCGGTCAATTGTAACTACAACAAACTAACAAAAATCATTGATTATGGACCCCTCGCCTCTCTTATGAACTTACAACATTTGAGTCTGTCACACAATGAGGAACTGTCTGTTATCGAATTTTCGGGTATAAAGTCCCCGAAATTACAGACCCTTGATCTATCTTTTACGGTGATTTCCGTTTTAGAATTACTAATTTTTTTATCAGTTTAACACTCTACGTTACCTGGATATACGCAACACAAAATTAGTCCACATCGGTTTTTTTCCTAGTTTAAAAAACCTTGATTTTTTAAACCTAGAAAACACATCACTGAGCCCAGAGAAGATGACAGAGATATTAACATATGTTACCGTTAGTTCAGCTCTTTACGTAGACAACTATATATATTGCTGTCCTCAAATTTCCAAAGGTGGCACACCTAAACACGTGTGTCACGCACCTCCAGTAGCAATCTCCTCATGCGAAGATCTCCTGAGTGATGTATTGAAACGTTCACTTCTGTGGTTGGTGGCAGGCGTTTCATTGGCTGGGAACATCATTGTCGTCACATACCGGTTATTTTATGACAGGGGCGTCTTCAAGAAAGGTTACGGCGTATTCGTGACCAATCTGAGCGTGTCGGATTGTGTCATGGGCGTTTATCTGCTGATTATCGCCTCTACTGACGTCCGTTACAGAGACGAGTATGTACTTCACGAAAGTGACTGGAAACACAGTTCCTTGTGTCAGGCTGCTGGCTTTCTGTCCACTCTATCCAGTGAAACCTCAACTTTCTTTGTGTTACTCATCACGCTGGACAGATGTCTGGTCATCAGATTTCCGTTCGGTGACCATAGGTTTACAAAACTGGGTCTGGTTCTTTCTGTCCTCTCTGCCTGGATCGTTGGATTCATCCTCGCGTTAGTTCCGCTCATTTATCCACAGTGGATAATCTTCTCATCCAATGGGATGTGTTTGGGATTTCCACTGGTTGGTAATCAACGTCCTGGCTGGCATTATTCGTTTGGTTTATTTATTTGTTTCAATTTTATTTTGTTCCTTTTCATCGCCTGCGGTCAGATTTTCATATTTCGTTTGATATTTTCTGGTCAAAAATTTCAAATGACCAATGCTCAGAGTGTTGCCAGGAGGATACAGGACATCAATGTTGCTAAGCAACTGTTTTTGGTGGTGTTGTCCAACTTCCTGTGCTGGTTTCCCATCTGTGTCTTGGGGTTTAGGTCGCTGACGGGACATGAGGTTAGTCCAGACACCTACGCCTGGTTGGTCGTCTTTGTCATGCCACTCAACGCGGCCGTCAACCCCGTGATCTACACGGTACCCGTCATGTACAGGAAGTGGCAGGACTTTAAGAAAGGGCAACCAACCGGAAACAGACCTGGAAGTCAGCTCAACAATTCGAGGACATGTGAGACTAACATGCAATAGATATTTTGACAGGACATCCTCATGTTCAGCTTATGTTCCCTTGGCAGGAGGCGGGGGGGGGAGGTTGTTGGGGATACCATAATTATATTTCGGAAAGTGGAACTCAGCCACAGGAAAGCGAGATGATGACGTAAAACAACGCAGTGTTATCTTATTTTGCTTACACATGACTTCCTTGTAAAATATTTTCCTCGTCATATTGTTTAAGGCAAAGGTTAATATCATTTCAGCTCAGAAACCTTTTAAACTTTTCAATCACAGCCGTGTATTTATATTTATCTTTATTAATGCAAATATGTATTACCATGAATTTGTGGCTAAAACCAAGTATTATTTATTAAATCATTACAGTCCTTAAAGTTTTAATTATTTGTTTTTTTGATACCCCAATGTCAATGCTGGTCAAATTATTATTATTATCATTAATATTATTGTGAATTTACTACTAAGAGATATCATAATTATTATTTTGCTGCAAATGTCTTACATAAATGTCTAATACTAATAAAATAATTGTTTCTTTAAATGTGAAAATTTTGAGTTTTGAATTTCTTGGAAGTTGTTTCCCCAATCAGCACTTCTGCCCAACACCAGATTTACGTTTAAGCAACACAAGCTATTGCGTAGGGCCTCCACTTTTATGGTGGCCCAAATATTTTCTGAGTTAGTCATTGTGATATTTGGCACTGACACAGAATATTTGGACTTATTAAGGGCCCCGTATCTGAAAAACCTTAGGACGTTAGGAAGTCTAAATCTAGCACAGCTTTTGCCCGTGAAAGTTTCTTTGTTTTTCTTTGTAATTCAACCTTGACCTTGGTCGAATGTGACACAATTAAAACAACAAATGACGACAATAACTTGTGGCAAGTGAGGGGGGGGGGAAATGAAATATCTCCTGAAATGTGTGTGCAAAGGGCCATCCAAAAAATGACGTCACGCGATTCTGGCCAATTTTTTACCCCTGCCCCGTGTCCAAAAAATGTACAGCCTTCTCCAATATGACATAATAAAACTTTGCGAGCCCCCACCCCCAATAAAAGCCGTATTTTCTATTTGAAAATGAGCTTGTTTCAAAAACTTTTTGTCATTTAAGTATGTATTTAGTATAAGGATGCATTCTAATATCGTAACACGGGTGAAGCCATGTAAAACGGCATGGAATTCATTGTAAGCAATAAATATTTATGGACGTTTTATTTAAATTTGCGGGTTTTGATGTGACGTCACAGTTCTTAAACACCCCTCCACAGCGGGATTGTGGGGTAGGGGGGGGGGCTAAGATATTTCTTTTTAAAAAATGTCACAGCATGCAGCAAAGGGACGCCTTTTTCTTGTCTAGATCATTTTTTTAGTCAGAAAATAGACGTTTACGTGGCTCTATTGTACACGTGTCGCCCCAGAATAGTAACCCAGACGCCTTGGAAAATTCGACTAAGGGAGGTAAGAAACCACAAATCTTCGATTTAAGGAGATCTGAAGTACATTAGTCTTATGGAACTTGGGCGGGACCTAACAATTAATTAGATATAGGGAGCTTTTCGACTTAGGGAAGTTCGACTTAGCGAGGTCCGACGGTATTACGTAATAATTCAAAAGATAATTTTGTGTACTAAAAAGATAAATCTACTGATTAAAAAAAAACAAAGGTGAAGAATTAAAAAACTCTAACTTATTTTGTCCAACACATTCCCCGTTAAAACAAATACAAATCCAATTATAAATATATTTTCTGATTCTGAATTTTATTATTGATTTTACTAAAATGTTAGAAAATTAAAATTCTAAGTTAAAAAATAAAATAAATGTGTCTTATTTAAAGTTTCTTTAAAATCTTATTCTACCAATAGTATTATATTCGTTATTTCAGTGGCAATAAAATTAATTAATGATCTAAAGAAACACACAAAAAAAAAGGCAATTCTAAATAATATTTTAAGAATCTCATGAAGAAATTTGCATTTTTTTTAGTCATTATGATTATGTGAAAATTATGTCATAAATTTAATTATTCTGGAGATTAAACTGCTTATTGTGTAGCTTCTTATCATAAAGTACGTCACGCTATTTTTGACCATTTTTAACTCCCCCCATCCCCCCTGTCACAAACTCACAAATCTCGGACCCCCCCCCCTAAATTACGTCACACTTTCGAGAAAAATGTTTGTTTTTATTAACAAAATAATTAAAATTTAATATAAAACACCGTGAGGTCACACATGGCGGACCCCCCACCCCTTGTCACAAACTGTCACACTTTCTTTCAACCCCTCCCCCCCCCCTCTGGATCGGGACGTACTTTATGGACGGCCCCTTATCCGCTTTCTTGTTGTCATCTCATCCATCATTAATGGAGAGGAAAGATAATGTTATCTTTTTTTTAAAAAAAACGTATTTCTTCTTTAAAAATAATTCAATTTTTTAAAAATTGAAATTAAGTTTGGAAGCAAAATATATGATTGGAAATAATGAAGAAATATATAAAAACAACAACCAACCGCCGTTTAAAAAAACACATCAAAAATTTAAAAAAAAACCCTTTAGTTGTCCTAAGCCAGGGGCGTCCAAACATTTTGCATGACGGGCCATACTCCTTGAAGTAAAGATATTCGCGGGCCGGATTAAAATAATATTATAAAAATGACAAAGGTTAAGAAGTTTTTTTTTGCAAAATTTTAATGTGAGGGGTGAACTGAGATATTGAATGCACTAAATAGGTTTAGTCAGGCTCAAAGCCACTGGTTTATATACGTATGATATCACGTAGTTCTAGAGTCATTTATTCTCGTCCTCTCACGGTTCTTGTTAAAATTCTAAACTGTATGTCTGCTCACATAAGTATGTCCGGCAAAAGAAGTTGAGCATTTTCTTAGCTAATGTTCGAATCTCTTTGAATCTCTCTTGGTCCAGCTGACTGTAAAAGTCAATGAGAGAAACCTGTTGTTGTCTGTTGTGACATTCAGCATCACTTTGAAACTAAATGATTTCCAGCTGCAGATGTTCTGGGGCCTCATCAGGGTAAACAGAGATAGGTGAAGAAAAAAACATGATTTCCTTTTCAGATTTAATAGTTGCAAAGTCCTGAAAGCGTCTTTGAAATACCTCTGCATTAGCTCATTGAAGCTTCTTTCTGGAAAACTTGTCATTATTATCGCTGCATTTGAGATATGATTAAAATTTGATAAATCGTGGCAAAGTTATGGGGTAAAATGTCATTTTGTGCTACGTACCTTACAATAAACTATTTTTTTTAATATATCCAAATCCGAAAAGTTGTTTCAAAAATTGTGATACAAAAAAGAATTAATTTTTTTAAGTTCACCGACCTCATATTCGTTTCAGCTTACGAGTTGACGAAATAAAATATAAAAATGACGTATTCGATTTTTACGGTGGCAGTCAACGATTTTCGTACACTTAACTTCAACGGATTTTTAAAAAAATGCATTTCCACGTTGTTAAAAGATAAAACGTCATATATTTTTCGCCATCATTTGATGTACTCAAAACAGTACAAAATGTCGATATTTCTTATTATTATAATTTCGTTAGAGAAATAATTTGTCTGTCATTTAATTATTTCAGATGAGGCCGCGGGCCAGTTAAAATTGCTTCGCGGGCCGGTTTTGGCCCGCGAGCCGGACTTTGGGCATCCCTGCCTTATTAAATCCCTTATATTAACTTCACCGCCATCTCTCACTCTCTCTGTCTTGGGCTCGCGGTCGGTCGGGAGGGTGGAAAAACAAAAGTAATAAAACAAACCCGTAAAAACAAAGTTTTTGACTATAAATCCCTTATATATGAGACATAACTAACAGTATTGATTATTTTCAAACGCGCCAAACATTTACAGACTGAATCTGTCTTAACTCAACTTTGCCTCATAACCCTGGGGGGGGGGCTGGGAGAGGGGAAAAGTCTGTTCACCGATCGCTTGACCGAGCTCAGCGTGACACGTAAAATATAAACAAAAGCACGCCGGTACTTCGATGGGTCGCGTCAACTCGAACTCTCACGTGGAAAAAAACCAATATCAAACAGTGAATTTGAATTACATACGTTATATAAGGATAAACTAAAATGCATTAATTTAATTACGGTACGTTCGATCGATCTGAAATTTTGATACGATGCATTGTTAGGTGAGACGAGTCCGTGTGCAAAATTTCATCTCGATCGGATCACCGGAAGTGGGTCATTAGTTTATCTATATAAAACTATATGTAGCAGTCACTATTGTTTAAATTTTACGGGTCACTTGACTTCACGCCAGCCATCGATGACCACATCTCGTGTTTTAACCAGGAGGAATTCACTCAGTTTCAGGCTGTAAATGTTTGTCGCGTTGGAACATAATCAATGCTTTAAGTTCTGTCTCATATATAAGAGATTTATAGTCAAAAACTTTGTTTTTACCGTTTTTAAAAAAAACTTCACTGTCTTGTCTGTTCTGGGCTCGCGGTTGGTCGGTCGGGTGGGATGAAAAACAAAAATTAAAAAATGACCTACTTCTCGTGATGCCATCGAGCTGAAATTTAGCACATAGACTTGTGTCACCTTACATTGCATTGTATCAAAATTTCAGATCGATCGAATGTACCGCAATAAAAATAAAGAATTGTTAGTTTATCTCAATGTATCTCTATCTAGCCGTCTGCAATTGTTGACATCCACGTGTCACTGGAGTTCACTCCAGCCATCGATGACCACATCCCCGTGTTTTATAGCAAGGCTAGTTGAGTCACGTTCAGTCTGTAAATGTTTGTCGCGCGGTTTGTATTATATTGAACATTGTCAATACTTTTAGTTATATCTCATATATAAGGGAGTTATAGTCAAAAACTTTGTTTTTGCGGGTTGTTTAATTTAAATCCCTTCACCGTCTTGTCGTGGTCCAGCCGTCCGCCCGTCCACGGAAAAACAAAAGTAAATAAAACAAACCCGTAAAAACAAAGTTTTTTACTATAAATCCCTTATATATGAGACATAACTAACAGTACTGATTATGTTCAAACGCGACAAACATTTACAAACTGAATCTGTCTTAACTCCCCTTTGCTTTATAACCCCCGGGGGGGGGAAGGGGAAAGGTCTGGTCACCGATCGCTGGACCGAGCTCAGCGTGACACGTAAAATGTAAAAAAAAGCACGCAGATACATCGACGGTGTGGCGACAACGCGCGAACTGAACTGTCACGTGAAAAAAAACGTGAAATTGAATTACATATGTCGTATAGAGATAACTAAAAATGCATTAATTTAATTAAGGTACTTTCGATCAATCTGAAATTTTGATACGATGCATTTTTGGGTGACATAGGTCTATATGCCAAATTTCAGCTCGATGGCATCACGGCAAGTGGGTCATTTTTTACTTTTGTTTTTCCGCCCGACGAAGAGATGACGACAGAGACGAAATTAATATAAGGGATTTGAAAATGACCCACTTCCCATAATCCTATCAAGCTGACATTTTGTACACAAATTTGTGTCACCTAACAATTCATTGTGTCAAAATTTCAGATCGATCGAATGTACCGTAGTTAAATTAATGAATTTTTATTTTTATCTCTATGCAGCATTTGTAGCGTCTGCTATAGTTGACCTCTACAGGTCACTGGAAGTTCACACCAGCCCTCAAGATGTCACAAGGGTCTGTCGTGCGGTGCGTGTTATATTGAACATAATCAACACTTTTAGTTATGTCTCATATAAAGGATTTATAATCACAAGCATTGTTTTTTAATATGTAAATCAAGATTAACATATTTATATTGTTTGTGCAAATAAAACTCATTCGCGTTAGTGGTCTGGCTTTGTGCTAGCCACACAATCTCCTTGTATGCCGTGGCTATAGAAAATTGTGAACGCTGCTTCACTTGCCTCATAGGGCAGCAAGGCCAGAAGACGAACTTCACGTTATCGGCGACTGCTGTTCAGTTAGGTTTACTGACGGTGTTGAAAATTGTACTAGTTCTCTTCTTTTTCCCCCCGGTAGGGACATAAAATCATTGTTTCTTGTTTGTTCCTTCACTTTGTTTAAGGGAACGTCCTTAAATGACGTCATGCACCTAGAAAGAGAGAGAGAGAGAGAGAGAGGGGGGGTAGTGGGGGTTCAGAAATTTGTGACGATGTGTAACGAGGAGGAGTTGGGTTTTTTTGGTGAGAAATGTGACGTCACATCAAAACTCGCTACTTTAAATGAAAGTTCCAATTTTAAAAAAAATTGATTTCTTACAATTTATTTTATGACGTTTTACATGGCTTCACGCGTCTTACGATATTATATTGTAACCTTAGACTAAATACATACTTAAATGACAAAAAATTGATTTGAAACATGCTCTTTTCCAAATAGAAAATATAGCTTTTATAAGGGGTGTGGGGGCAAGCGTTGTGACGTCATACTGGAGGGTGGTCTAAGTTCAAAATCGCGTGACGTCATTTATGGACGGCCCCTATAAAATGTATTTGAGATTTTGTAAAATCACCGCATTTCGTACATAAAATGTGCACTTTAACAGTACTTTAACGTCAGACATGCGTTATTAAGGCATGCACGTCACGCACATTTGTATTTGGTAGAATAACCAACAAGACAGAGAAAGGTGGATAGAATAATTATACTTTTTATTGTGGGTCGTAGCCAGGGATTGCAGAAAACCTGAGATTCAAATGATTCAAATAAGATTTTTAGTACAGGCTGAAAGATCTCCTAGATCAGGGTTGGTCAAACTTTTTCTACAGAGGGCCGCATTGAATATTGTAGCGTCATAGGCGGGCCACATACATATTTTGTCTAATTCAATTACAAAATCATTTTATTTCACATTCACACTTTATTACACATGTACATTACATTTTAAAATAAGAACTGACACAGTTTCTAATTTGATAATAAGATTTTACTATTCATTATTATTTTAACAAAAGTTTATTGTTATCTGTCATAATAACTATGAAGAAGTAGGAACATGATTTACATATAAGCTGACCATAGAGTACAATTATAATTAATGATAAGTATGTAACTGTTCACAATTTTTGGATAATGTTCTTGAACTATGGAACCAGTTTACTGGTTGTGATTCATATGACTGCATTCAAATTGCAGTCAGTCAACATCAATCTGTTCTTAAACTTGCTTATTTTCGAAAAAAGAAAGAAAAAGCTTTGCTCACAGATGTATGTGGACTCAAATAGTGAGAATAGTTTGGCAGCAAAGTTGTTTTCCAATAGTGACAAAATTTTGTCTGCAAAGTTTTTTAAGTGTGGAAATGCTGCGGCTGGCAAAACAGTCATAAAACTCCAGCAGAAGAACTGACCTGAACTTCTCCTTCAGGTTATAATGTGCTTGTAGGTCAATCAGCTCTAACTGTATATCCTCTGGGGCTGAACCAGCTTCTGAAACTAAATGGCGAACTGATGATGTTGAAGAGTGGTTCGAGGTTCTTGAAGTCTTGGAACCTCCTTTCAAATTCCACGACCAATGCATCCAACTGAGCCTTGTACTTGTCAGCCGTTTCACAGATGTGGTTTTCTGTTTCAGCACTTGAAGATGGCAAAACCTGTTTTCACCTGCTTGCCTAAAGAACAAGGAGAGCTTTGCCTGAAATGATTTAAAATGCACATTCATTTTTGATGTGGAAACAAGCTATTGCCCTGAAGTTTGACATGCGTTTCATTTAACTTTTCCATAATGTCAACAGCAAACATGAAGTTTGACTTCCACTCTCCATTAACAATGTTAGTAACAAAGTCACAAACAAAACCCTTCATCTCCAGGAACATAACTATTTCTTCCTTGAGATCCCACACTCGCCTCAATATCTTGCCCAGGCTCTGCCAGCGGACACTGATAATATTATACTATTCAGTTTCCAAATCTTCAAGCAGTGTCCTGAACTTCCTGTGGTTAAGTCCCCTGGCTCTGATGAGCTTTATCCCACTGACAACTGGGTCAATAACATGGTTGATATTCAACTTAGCTTTACACAGACTTTCCTGATGGATGAAACAGTGGAGAGGTAAGTGTCATGGTCAGGTTTTTCTTCTTTAATTATTTTTTAATCAAATTCACAAGACCTACGTTTTTCCAAGTCAAAGTACGCGCTCCATCGGTTGTTACACTTGATATCTTGTTCCATACAAACCCAGTTCTTTCAACACAGTTCTCAACAGAATTGAATAAATCCTGGCCTGTAGTTGTGTCTTTGAGTGGCTCAACACTAAGTAATCTTCGGTCAGCTCAATTCGAGTGTTTGTTCCCCGTAAAAATACAAAAAATTGAGCTGCGTCCTGTAAATTGGTACTTTTACCCAACGCAAGAGAGTACCACAAAAAGTCTTTGCTTGCATCTCGACGTTGGTGCATCAAATTGTCACTAAAATTTCAACACGCTCGACTAGAGTCTCCTTAATAAAGAAATGCTATCAAATTGTGTTTTCTGTTCTGGACACATAATGTTTGCTGCATCGGACAAGCATATCTTGATGAATTCGCTGTTAGAAAAAGACTTGCTCCGATTTATAATCTTATGGAACAGCACCAACCTGGCTTTGGTAGCAGCATCTTGTATTAAAGACTGTTTGGTGAAAACAGTTAGCTGCTTCTTTAAACTATGAACAAACTCCTGGCTATTCCTTTTTCTGTCTTCGTTCAAATTGAACGTTAAATTGTGCCCGAGATCAAAATGTTTTATTTGGTGGTGTCTTTTTAAGTTGTACTTCTTATAAAGACGCTCACACACTCACGGCAAAGCAAGCAGACTGCTTTGTTGCCAACGCTCGTGATGCATTATATACTGGTCCATTCGTCAATAAAAAATATGAAATTCGTCCTCCATTTTTTGTTTTGATTTTTTTAAAATTAATTTTTAAACCGATGTAATATCCCATGTTTTCGAATCAAATATTCGAAATAAAAATTTAAAAATATAGCTAAAATTCTCAACAAAGAAAATTAACATCGACATAAGATCGCAACATGTACATGCCTACGGGCCCCATAATATGCCCTAGTGGGCCGCATGCGGCCCGCGGGTCGTATTTTTCCACCCCTGTCCTAGATATATTGTTTTTATATTCAAAATTGGATTTGAATTCAGATGTATTTCCTTTAAATTTAATTCATGAATTAATTGTTTTCCCTGTTAGAATGTGAAGGTTTTATTCATGTGTCTCCTTTCTCGTTGTATTTAAACAGGGATGAGTATTTGTATAAGTATAAATGTGTCATGTTAAGGAGGAATGTGTTGCCAATAGCAACGAAAAAATAGTTTTAAATGCTCAGCTGGAGAGTAAATAATAAACTTGTCAATATAATTCAACTTACTAAAAAATTGTTTTTTGGGTGACATGTCAAACGTTGAATACATCAACTTAACGTGCAGATAAAAGAAAACGTCAACCTGTTGATTGCCTTTGATGTAGTTGGGATTAAGATAGAAGAGTGTGTGTGTTTTATGTTATTTTAGGAATAATCCAGAAACGAAAAATAACTCGTGAAAATTTTATTGATCGACATCTCGTTACAGTTACCCTCCTTAACTAAACTCAAACCTCTTAAAATTATAATCTAGGGCAATTATGACTATAAATGAAATCGGTGCTTTCCTATCATTTCTCAATTTTTAAAAAAAAGACCTCATGATATAATTCTTAAGAGAAACTTATCAGCCCCTCTTTAACTGCGCACCGTGGCGAGCTCTAATTTGCTTTCTAATTGAACTCTCATAGATAGTCTAAACCAGCGTTTCTCAAAGTGGTGGTCCGCGGACCGGTGCCGGTCCGTGGGCCATTCGCTACCGGTCCGCAGAAGTTATCAAGAAAGGACAGAAAAATAATATAATATTTATAATCCCTTGTGCAAACATTAATAATAAACCTTTGGAATATGTCAATTGTTCGTCCATAAGCACATAAAGTGAAACAAATACAATAAAGTAAAACAATATTTCGTTACCACGTCAGTACAGTTAAAATATTTCACCAGTCCCTGGTGCAATGGAAAAAATTCCTGCCTGTCCACCATACTAGCAACTTTGAGAAGCATTGGTCTAAACTATGCAAACATGTTCCTAAATGCGCTCTTGATAATGGCATAAAAATGTCCTTATGTTGTACATAGAGTTTGTGTAACCTCCACTTCAATCTCCACGTTATATTTTTTAAATTAAATTTTAATTTGTTAAATAATTAAGGGTTTCTCTGTCGGACATTTACCTACAAATAAAACAAAATTTCAGCCTTAACATAACCAGATCTCCCACCATGGACACTAGCAGAAAATTTTCTAGGGGGGGGGCAAGATATTTTCAAAGTGGTCACACGGAGATATCTCCGTATAATGCTGACCATTATACGGAGATGTTTTCCCCATAATTCTTAGCGATATACGCAGACTTTGTTGGCTGTTCACGTGACCACTAGTTAAACTTCTATACAGGTCATTGGGGCGCGATAGTCTAAGTGGTAGCGCACTGGACTATCGATCCGAGGCAGATCCCGAGTCACGGGTTCGAGCCCAGGTACTGGCAAGGCCCCTGAGGCATTGTGTTGGCCACACATTCCCCTGCTCGTTAGTGGTGGCTAAAAACTTGTGAACGCTACATCACTTGCCCCATAGTCCATCATGGACTGGAAAGGGGGTCATACAGGTCAGTACTACTTGTCGATTGTGAAAAAAATATACACGCACACCTTTTACTTTTGGAAGTGTCTATTGGTACTCTACTACCAATAGCGGGTACTAAGTACTACGGTGAAATAAAACCCTGACACTTAAAAGCTTCTGATATAAGACTTTAAAACATTTAAGCTATAAATAAGCTTCTGTGGTCTCAAGGTAGTGCGTTGGATTCTTGAACTGAAAGTAACAGGAAGGGGTTCTAGTTTCAATTATGGATTTTAAAAAATGTTCTGTTTCTTTCTTTCGAATTTCTTTTTCAATTACTTTCAATTATCTATAATTAGCTATGATAACTACGTATTCTAAATTAGACCGAGGTAAAAATACGGAAATTGTGTTTGTTGAAAAGAAATCTCCTTATAACGCCTCCCAAATATTTTTAGTAATGTTTTAATGTAGTTTTAATTTACTGTAGCGTGTATGTATGGTGAACGAACGGACAGGACACTGTAGTAATGAAGGGCATACTGTAGCAATAAATTATTTTTATTAAAACAGTATATGTATATAAAAATATTACAACATAAATTTAAAATAAAATTTATCCTTTAAACAAGAACTGGAGTCGTCAGTTATCGCTACCAAACATATCTACAATTTTGTCAATAAAGTCTTTTTTGTTGCAGTTCACTTTGTCTCTGTGTACGATTAACATGCACAACCCAGACAGACGTTCATCTGACATTGTAGATCTAAGCCATGTTGTTACACGACGTAATGTGCTGAATGATCGCTTCACCGTACATGTTGTTGCTTGTAATGTTAGCAAAACTAGTAAACTGATTTTTTTAAACTAATTTTTTAAAATCAATCAATCCGACGACAAGTGCTCCCCCCCCCCATGTGGGCGCCCATGTCTCCCATTGAGATCTTCATTTCTTGAAGTCTACAATTTATATATATATTTATATATATCCTTTTAACACTGAATAAATGTGTGCTGTCTATATATTTCAAGATGTAATTACTCAGTTACAAAGTTTTAATTTACCAGAAATATCAGATGCATTTGAATAAAAACTAGTATTCAATGGTATTTTCTAAAAATTGTATTTTAGATATTTAATATTACAAAAAAATGGTTTAAAAATGAAATATTAAATCAAATCAAATATAATCTTTACATATGTCAATAATAATTCAAGAAGAGTACCTTTCAATGTATTGTATAATATCAATGTAATGACATTAAATGCGAGAACTACTTGACATAAAAACGATGTAACGAAAAAAAGAGTAACTATACAAATTATTTCAATGAAAGAAAACAAACGATGTTTAGTCATACAAAAAATTGTGAAAATAGTTCTAATTTTACTAAATCTTTTCTTTGATTACATAAAAACATACATTTCAGAAACAATATCCTTTAATCAAGTTATTTATTTATTAGTTCTGTTTCGATAACACAGTTGGACCTCGCTCAGTAGAGCTTCCCTATAAGTCGAAAACCTTCCTATATCGCATTAATTGTTAGTTCCCGGCCAAATTCTGCGCCAATAATGCCATTTTCCATAACTCGAAAACTCCATAAGTCGATTTTTTTCCCTTGTCCCTTTGAGTTGGACTTATCGAGGTCCGTCTGTACTTTTAAAAAGACGTTAACGGTGATATTCCAATGGATCGTTTATTTTTGCTATTAATTCGACAAAACTCATGTGATCAGGCAAAATGTCAAAGAACATAAACCAATTATAGAAGTGTCCATAAAAGTTGCGACAATTTAGTAGAAAATTCGCACGGTGCGCATTCTCCTTTTAATTGCTGGAAATGTGTATATGATAGGATTCAATGCCGAGTTGATGGGAATGACCAGTACAGCTGACCAAGAGTAGGCTTCATTACCAAACTTGTAGCCAGCAAGTGATATAAATCCCATTATGGCAATGGGGAACCAACACAAGAAATCTGATAGGGAAACAAAAGCAAGATTTTTGGCTAGAGCTAGATCAACATTTCTCGTTGTCGTTATCATACAACTGTCTGGAAATTTATTTTTCGCAAACCAACGGAAAACTGAAACCTGACCCATCAAAATGAATAGAAACGTTACAAAGTTCAGAAGAACTAAAACACAAAAGGAATATTTCCAGCCTTTGTTTGTTACAAAATTCAATGGTAGAGATAAACACATGCTGTTGGATGAGTAAATATCCCAGTCAAGAGGGAAAAGTTGGAATCACGGTGAGTATAAAGCTAACGGACCAGGTCAATATAAGGGCACACTTTCCACCTTTCTTGGAAAAACTGTGCTCACCAAAAGGATAACGCATAATTAAATATCTTTCTATTGTAATGAGACATATGAAAAACGCCGATGATTCACTTGAAAATGTGGCTAAAAAGCCAGCAAACTTGCAAACGTTTCCGTGTCTCCATTTCGTATCATTTAAAACATAAAGACTTTTAAAATAGCTATCAGCTGCGGCAATGACAAGCAGATAGAGGCCCATTATTAAATCAGACACGCCGAGACAAGTCACGAAAAGCCCATAAGCCTTCTTTAAAATCACCCTGTCCCAAACTAATCTGTAGGCTACAACGAGCGAATTCGACACGAATGCTACGAGACCTACTAGCCATAAAATAATTCTCTTATTAGAGTCACCAATAAGATCTTTACACGAGGACAACAGCGGGACCTTTTGGTGAATAACATTTTTCTTGTGGGACTTGTGGGCCTGCTACTTGCGGACAGCAAAACTTATAGTCGGATACAAACAACGCCGTTTGAATTGTAAGATTTTCAAAGTAGTTTTTCTTAATCCTTTGCAGTAATGATCCTCTCAAGTCAAGGACTTTTAAATCAAAAGAAGGTTTCAATCCTACAGACATAAAGTTGCTAATATTGGTATGACTAAGATATAGATATTTCAAGTAAACAAGTTTGTCAAAGGTAGCAGGGGGAATACTTTTGACCATTGTATACGAAAAATCAATCGACTCTAAATACACGGGGAAATTTATTTCAGTTTGAATAAAGAAATACGTATTGTGAGAAAGATTTAGATATCTGAGTAGTCTCATAGAACTTATACCATCTAAGTTCTTACTTGTAAATAAAAAGTTATAACTAAGATCCAAACTCATCAGCTTAGAAATATCTAAATCCTGGAAAAATCGAAGCACAAGAATTATTCTACAACCTGACGCATATATTTCTGCATGATCTAATAACGAAAGAAATGGAATTTCTTCAGGGTGTATTTTATAGTTACCATAAATTTCCAAAATATCAATACGTTGATCAAAGACTTTGTAATCATGCAATGTTTTGTTTTTAATAATTTTTGTGTTATGCCCTTTAATACACTTAAAACCGTGGTCACAAGGAAAGTCACATACGTCTCCTTTATAGAAATGCTTGATGCTATTTGGAAAATCGTCAATGAAGCAGGTTTGTTTAAGTATTGACTTCAGTCGCACGGAACAATGGAAGTATTCACTCAGATCACTTTCAGCAGATTCTAAAGAATAGCATTTATGACTTGTGCCACTTAATTCTTCTCCTAAAAAAACACAGTATGGCGCTGAACACTTGATAAAATTAGCTGGACAAACTACTTCATTACAGTTGATTTCATTCTCAAACGCTGGACATTGCTCAGATACTGATCGTGAAAAAATACAATTCGGTCGGTTTTTATCCGAATCAAATAAAAAACTATTATTTTCCATAATATTAAAGTTTTCTTTTTGACTCCAACTCATCTTTGTTACGTTTTCTTTATCAAGATGTTTACATGGTACTATGCAATCCTTTTGTGAAAATTGATAGTCTCGTAATTGAAAAATACTTTCGTTTAACATGATCGTATTGGGCTGTACATATGTGCGTGTCTCATTTAATCCATTTAAATCAATGTTATTTTGCCTATCAATAAGTTGTCCACTAATATTTACAACCTGATAGTTGTAATACTCTGTCAGCAACGAATGTTTGTAAATATATTGAACAGGTGAGTTACAAAATGATCTTCTGTAGTTATCATCTGCATAGCACTCTTGAAGGTGTCGACATACAATATCAATATTGTCGTCAACGTTGCAGTTTTTTGGGTACGTAAGTAATTTTGCCAAAATGATATAAGTTACCATCGTAAATTTTCCTATCTCTTAGGAAACCATGGGACATATTTTTTAGGTACTAAAGTTGGTTCCCCAAACTTTATTTTTTGGTAAGGGAGGTCAAATACCAGAGGATATCTTTTAACATGTTTTGATAATGCTAAATCAACCTCACATAATTTTAAACTTTCAAATTTTTCATCACATGCTACTGGCAACAATTGGTCAGTAAAACTAATCGCGTTTTTAACAGACCTATTCGACATGACGGAAATGTCGTCGTGTATTTCAGCGAGTGTACACCTAAACATCCAAACTGTACAAAAATCTCTGTTAGGATTAAATTCATAAGCATTAGCTCTCCGTGGTTTTAAGTTATATGATCTATGACCATTTGGTTTAATTAAAACAGCCGCCCTTAACACTCGAAGCTTTATTAATTGATTTATTAGTACAGATCTCAAAAAGTTAAATTCTTCTTCAGAATCTGAGTCTATCAGGTCAAATACACCATTACATTCAGACATTGCATCAGACATTGAACGTTGAACAATGGAATTTCCCAAAGAGTAACATTTTTTATTCTTTTGGTCGGAGCTTTTGAATGAAATTTGATCGGAACCACAACCGCTGCACAGAGTCCCTAAATATTTTATTAGGGGAGTTTTAGAAATTTTCAGATCTGAATCGTAGATAAAAAATTCATTTTTAATACTTTGATGATACATGTTAATAATAATAAAAATTCTTAGTATCGCATTATAATTTTTTTGAGCAGTTTTCTCCTCATTTAAAAAATAATAGTCAATTGATGGGCTATTAAAATTGGCCAAAATAATGACAAAAGCCAGTTTCTTTGCCCGCTTTTTGCCGTTATCAAGCCATGCTCTGGTGTTAGAATGTATATCATCTAGCGTAATTTCACTGGGGCACTCAAATGTTTTGTTGTAAATTCTACCTTGATGGCCATCAGAGAAACTTTCATCAAATGATTTTATCACTCTGTAATCATTAACCTTGTAAGTTATTAAGGAAATTCTGTTAAAAACACTGGAGGAAAAATATTCGTGCAACGCAGAATAAATTTCGTACTGGTGGCTGATCTCATCACGGCAGTCGAGACTTATCGCAATGTCGTAATTTTCTGTCCAGCAATCTTGTAGAGGCAATTTGAAACACATTTCTGGAAATATAAAGATAAATAAACATGTCTATGATTACGTTTGTCATAGAATCAAACTATGAATAAAACAAAGGGGTTAGAGAAAGAGATTACAGTGTTTTTTTTTAAAATTTCCACTTTCATTTGGTTTTGTCTTTGTTTTTATAAATAAATTTACAATGAATGTAAATAGCATTATTAAAATATAAGAGGGAAAAAATAAGGTTGAATAAACCCACATAAAAAAAATAATTGCAAACATGCTAAATAATTAGCCTCAAGTGTAAATACTGAAATTGATTTAAAAAATAAAATTGTATGAAAAAACACTTTAAAAATATTTTTTAAAATCACGTCTAAGCTACGTTTTAATTTAAGAATTAACAAACGATTCACAAAGCAGTCAGCCAGAGTAAGCGGTAAATTTTGTAACTGAACTTGACATTCTGCACACATATAGGTCTATGGTCTCATTGGTCTCTCTCTCTCTCTCACACACACACACACACACACACACACATACACACACACACACACACACACACACACACACACACACACACATACAAACGCACGCACGTACGTCACACACACACAAACACCCACACACACACGCAAACACCAACACACACGCACATATATGCACACACACACGCACGCATGCACCAACCCACCCACCCACACTCACACGCACGCACTCATGTACCCCCCCGCACACACGGATGCACCCACACACACCCACACCCTTCCACTCTTACACACACTCACACACACACACACACACACGCGCAGCCTGATATGATTTGAGCTACTTATTTAATTGAATGCACAATCAGAGCTGAAATATATAGTGAGACAAGACATGTTGAAAATATTTAATACGCCCTGCATCAAGCGATTTGTTTTCATCGAAACATGTCAGTCGTTTGTCGAAAGAAAACTCGGGGTGCAGTCGCTTCAAGACAAAGTAAAACCAAATTTTGATTAAAAACAAAAATGAAACACATTTAATAACTCTGGAAGGTATGCAACAGATCGTCGATTTTATGTCAGTCTCACTCCGTTTACATTAGGAATTCTTTCAACTTTTTAAATCCCTTATATTAACTTCAAAATCTTGTCTGTCGACATCTCTTTGTACGTCGGTCGGGCGGAAAAAAACAAAAGTATAAAATAACACACTTCTCGTGATGCGATCGAGCTGAAATTTTGCACATAGACTCGTGTCACGTAACAATGCATCGTATCAAAATTTCAGATCGATCGAACATACAGGAATTAAATTAATGCATTTTTAGTTTATCTCTATATAACATATGTAATTTAATTTCACATTTTGTCATTGTTTTTCTTTCACGTACCAGTTGAGTTCACGCGTTGACGCCACCCATCGATGTCCACACCCCCTTCCCCGGTTTTAAAGCCAAGGGAGATCAGTCGGATTTCGTCTGTAAATGTTTGTCGCGTTTGAACATAATCAATACTTTTAGTTATGTCTCTTTATAAGGGATCTATAGTCAAAAACGTTGTTTTTACGGGATTGTTTAATTAAATCCCTTATATTAACTTCACCGCCGTCTCTCTCTGTCTTAGGCAGGCGGAAAAACAAAAGTAAAAAATAACACACTTCCCTTAATCCTATCGAGCTGAAACTTTGCAAATAGACTCCTGTCACCTAACAATGCATTGTATCAAAATTTCAGATCGATCGAATGTACCGTAATTAAATTAATGCATTTTTAGTTTATCTCTATCTAACTCAATCTAGTGTCTGTTGTTGTTTGCAATCACGTGTCCCTTGCTTGAGGTCACGCCAGCCATCGAATACCATATCCCCCCCCCTCGGCCGGTTTTACAGCAAGGGGAGATCGGTCGGTTTAGGTCTGTAAATGCTTGTCGCGTTTGAACATAATCAATACTTTTAGTTATGTCTCATATATAACGGATTTATGGTTAAAAACTTTGTTTTTACGCGGTTGTTTAAATTCTGGTTAATACTAAATCATAATACAGCTTTCAAAATGAATGCAAAATAGTTGTCAATGTAATACACTCTTAATTTACTGTAGGCTGGTCTTCGAATGAAACTAATCATTTGAAATAATAATTACTTCTTATGAATCTATGGCTCTATACTTTAATGACGCATACTTATTAGCGGCTAAACATGTCTTGTCAATAATTTGTAAACATTTATGGAAAGTCATTTCATTATCAGTTCCTCTTTATATGTAAATTGCCACCGTTCCATACTTTGGTATTCTATTGAACGTATTCCAGTAATTCTTTGAATAACATTTTCCCCCCATTTTTCCCCTCAAAGTTTCATTATAAAGCGTTACCGAGTACAGCCATCGCCGTTGAAAGTTTTTATCTTTATAACTTTATAAATATTATAAATATTAGGTTGTTTCCTGGTCAGAAATTAGCGCATAATCAGTTACATCTGTATATTAAAAAGAAGTGTTTAAACTTCAAAACACCGCTGTGTGTATATATATTTATAAGGGCTGGTACTGAAAAAAATTTAATCGGGAAAAATATAATCGATTAATTTCGATTAATAATATTTTTATAACGCATATAAAGATCCCGTTAAGTTGCAATTCATTGTTTCGCGGAATTAGTTAAGTCGCGGTAATTCCATTGCTCCCAATTTTGTGACGTAACACAGCAAATTCGTTTTGCTATGCAAGAAATAAAGAAGAAAAACCTTTTTTTTTAACGTATGCACGACTAAATAAATAATAATAACACGAGGGAAAAGTATGTAAGTAACAAAAATATAAATTATTAATAAATTGGAAAAATAAATATATGCTAAAATTTTAATCGAATTTTAATTGATTAAATTAATTTTAATCGATTAAATTTTTTAACGATTAATCGTTAATTTCCGCAGCCCCAATGTGTGTGTATCGTTTTTAAAGTAAGTAGTTTAAATAGCACGGCAATCGGAATAAAACGATTTTCCACCAGCTGCAAAATTAAATTCTTTTCTGTCTACCGTTCTTTCAATCGGAATGAGAAAAATGTTTTTTTTATCCAGCTGTCTAACTGCCATGTCCACTGGATGGGCTCGGAGCGTATATTAAAATATTATAGTGCATACAACTCATATTTTCTATTCCTTCGGAGCCAAGGGGCCCTGAATCTCTCTTTCTTAAACGTCTAAGACTATTCCCCCCATTCCATTTCACGCGATACCTTAAAAATTGTGACATACAAATGTGATAAGAATTAAAAAAGATTAAGTTGAAAGGGGAGCAACATTTTAAATTTTGTAGTAGTATTCAACTTGAGGCATATTTTGTTTGATAATCATTGACGCCACTATACTTTTGGCGGGTCATTTCAAGCTGTCAATTTGTTACTTGACCTCAAAAATATCTATATTTTTAAATTCTAATTAGAGACATCATTATCAATGAAATGAAGAGACTTCTCATGTGACGGTGCGCCATTATGCTTATGTTGCCCCTACAACTTTTAGCAACAACCGCTACAGCTATAGAATGAACATTGGTACTTGAATAAATTTTAAATACTTTATCTTAAAATAAGAGTAAAAGAATTCTTTTCACAGCGAATCCGTTTTTTACTGCTTCTGAGAATTACTTGTTATAATCTGTAAAATATCTATTGGAGAGGTGCCGATAATTAAAGTTTATCGAAACAAGTCACTTAAATACATTTAAAATTTCAATTGAACTTATTCAACTAAACTAAACTAAAAACATACTCTGTAGGCCTGAGACTAGTCTATTAAGGCTTTGGCTAATACCTGGGCAACCTGCTCCATGTGCTGAGCAGTGTCATACAACATTGTCTTAACGTGGGACTCTTTTGCCTCCCTTATTCAACTTATTCAACTAAAATTTATTATATTAGTTTACGACATACAAGCCAATTTTTGCTTAAATATATTGACAAATTCAACAAATTATTAATGACGAGCAACAAAGCCCGTCCAAGGACGTTCGGCCACCGTTCGGTGGCATGTTGTAACTCCCTTCCAAGAGCCGTCTCGACCGGCATTACATGTGCTTCACGTCAAAAATACCATTCATTATAGTTAAAATAAATATCTCGTAAAAAAAGAGCTTTTTACTATAAATTCCAACGCGCATAACTCAAAATAAAGTCTTGGAAGAAATACTGCACCAAAAAAACCTCGTTTTGAACGTCCGCGTAAATGGCGTAAACGTGTTCAATATGATTGGCTGTAGGAGTCATATGTGTTTGAGGGACCAATCGCTATAGATGACGGGACAGAACGGACAGAAACTTGCCTTTTATTATATAGGATGTCAAAGACAACAATGACATAGAGACACTCACGGTTATCCAGCAGGCAAAATAAGCTCAACATAAGTTGTAGCCAAAACATTGTTCAACTATTTAACGAGAATATTGCATCCAATTTTTCGGCACTGGACAGATTAATATCAACTGAAGACACTCAAATAAAGTTCAACCATCTACTCTGATATTATTGTCAACAAACTCAAAGAGAACGTTTCACTGACTGTTGTGTAGACCGGTACGGCTGATAAATAATTTTCATCAGATTGTCTTTATGCCACGTGTTAGATATGTTAGAGGAAAAAGAATAATAAATTGAAATCTATCTTTCAATAGCACTGTTTTCGAAAATAAAATTACAATATTTGGTTTCTTTGCTTACGCCGTATAAAACATAAATTATTCGTTTGTTTATAGGACCGAAATTAATAATCCACTTGCCTCATAGGTTAAACTTAACCGTAATGTAATTTGACACCTCTTGACAGCGTCTCTCGCTAAAAGAAATAACTTATGGTCTTCACATTTGTACAGCGTCAGCAAATAATGTAATATATTATATTCCAAATAATATTTCTGGTCCAGTCATTTTATAGCCTCGTGGAATTATTGTTTTTGAGATCCCTCCTCGAGGACTCTTATGGCCTACCCCCTCTAATGCTATCTTAGACTCGCCCACACTATGATATTTCCTTCTTATAGCATGTGCACTTTTGTTGTATGTTACTAAATATGATTCCATCAAGTAAATTTTAAATTCTATGCAGAAGATAATTGCGTCCACAGACCATGAAAGATGATCTCTTCACAGGCCACGGCTTTGTTGGTTCCACGCACTATCCAGCCGCCTAACTAGTGTTAGGTACCCATTCGGATCTGGGTGACTCAGGGACACCCTAAGCCCCGGGAACAAATCCTTGCCTTCACATGGATTCGAACCCGTGACCATCGGTACGCCAGTCGAGCCACTCGACCACCGCGCCCCGTGTCAGAGGATAAAATATAACGAAATAAGAAAATCACTTAAGCTTGGTTCACGTACCTAGTCACCACGCTGAACTCGGGCTCAACGAAGCCGGCGGTGAAAATAATGACCTTGAGGGGGGGGGTGAACGTCACGTTGAGAACCCCTGCAATGACCACAACCATCAGCGTGGTTTTCTTGTCTCGTCTGGTCATCGAATCCGAGAGCCTGTCGCCGGGCGCTTTCTCTTTGCGCTACTTGGTTTTGCGCTTGAGTTTGAGGAAGAGTAGTCTCGATGTTATAGGGATTGTTGACTTGCTCTCCGCTTTCAACACGTACACGTAAAATGATACGATGACAGAACTTCAAATGTTTATTCACTGTACAAAAACCCTGGACATTCGTCCTCGAACTCCCAGCACATATAACTTTATACAATACTGATTCAATAGTACAACTCTGCAGTACTCGACAGTCTCCCAGACTGTCTATCTCATGTATAGGGTAACAATCAGGCTATAACACCACTCAGTACACAGTCTCCCAGACTGTCTATCTCAGAAACATATAAATCTTTTTAAACACAACTGTGTATTTATATGTATTCTCATAAATCTAAAAATGTGTTCAAAATAGTTCAATATGAATGTTTTGGCTCAATCCAAGTATAAAAGTTTATTAAACCATTACTGTCGGTTAGGTTTCTATTATTTATGTTTTTAATACATTCATAATATTATTATTAAGGGGCGCGCTGGTCTAATGGCTAGCGCCCTGGGCTACCGTACCGAGTGCTGGCGAGTTCCCTGAGTTTACCCAGCTCCCACTGGGCACCCTTACGGGTAGATGAGGCTCGTTAGCCTTGGTAGTTCCTCTAGGACAGGGGTCACCAAACATCTCTGCCGGAGGGCCGCATTAACTGTCAAACAGCAGTTTGGGGCGCTGACTACACGCAGTTTTTGTTGTAAACTACAGGTAAAAATAGTATCTTTTTTGGAGACCAAAAGGTCTCCAGGGGCAGAATGAGAGGGCCTCGCGGGACCGGGGCCGCATCTGGCCCGCGGGCCGTAGTTTCGAGACCCCTGATCTAGGAGAAGGAATATCTGACTCCAGTACCCATGAAAGGCTAAGGGAAAAACAAGAAATGTAGCACAGGCTACAAAAGCTATGTACATTCCGGCAGCTCCTGGGACGTCAATGACGCCATGTTGCATCGACGCAAGTCGTTCCCTTGATGTGGAAAGGGGGGGGGATATGCTGTACGGGCAGCAGCTAATTCTCTCTAATACCCGACAAGGCTTGCTTGCATGAATATTATTATAAATTTACTGCATAACATTTTATTTAAATTATCGTAAGAAATATATATATATATGTTCTTGCGGACAACAAAAAATGTATACAATTTTTTTAATGTGTATAAACTTTCCTCAGAAGAAATACACTTTTTTAATGTGAAAATTACAGGGGTCATAGTTACTCTAGAAAGTGCATCATCATCCTCAAATATTGTGATTGGATGAGATTCGTAATGCGTCAGTTTAGTGCTGATTGGTTAGTTGAGTTGGAAAACAAACCATCGCCATTTTTTTTTAACGGAGACCCTGAAAAAATATCGTATAAAACTTTTGAAAGCGCAATATTTTTAACTGGGAGTGAAGTTCCTCGGAAAGATTTAAATTTTACCGTCCTAAACTAATGTCAAGTGAGGTTTAAAAATAAATATAGACATTAGTTATGTTAAACTTAAAACTAGCATGAGACTATGAGACCACTGTTTAAATGTTGCATAAAAGTTTAGAAAGCATCTTTCACTGATTCGTCTACTCATTTAGCTGCATGAATTCTTACTTCTTCGTCTTCTCGACTATAATAATTCGCCATACATATTTACTTTACAACGTAATTCATTTATATTAGGGGTCTCCAAACTACGGCCCGCGGGCCAGATGCGGCCCGCGAGGCCCTCTCATCTAATCTAAAAGAAAAGATACTATTTTTACATGTAGTTTACCACAAAACTATGTTTAGTCGGCCCCTAAACAGCTGTTTGATAGTTAATGCGGCCCTCCGGCAGAAAATTTTGGAGACCAAAGAGATATATATTATCACCAGATTGCAGTTATGAATTTTTTTTATTTTTACTTCGTCACAAAATTTATTTAAAATAAATTATACTTTTATATTAAATTATATGTGTGTATTGTTTGATATACAGCCATTTTTTCATTATCTCTTGAAAATTACATTAACAGATATCATATTTATCATTTTACTGCAATTTTGTTACATAAATTAATAATAAACAATTTTTTTTAAATGTGAAAATTTTGAGTTTTTCTTGAATTTCTTAGAAGTTGTTTCCCAATCGGAACTCTGTCCAGTGCCGGGGTATTACGTATAAGCTACACAAGCCATAGCTTAGGGATCCCCACTTTCATGGTGGTCCACAAAAATGTCAGAGTTAGCAATTGTGATATTTGGCACTGACACAAAATATCTGGACTTATAAAGTGCCCACAATCTGAAAAAGCTAAAGTCGTTATGAAGTCCAAATCTAGCACTGCGTCTTCCCGTTAGAGTTACTTATATATATATATATATATATATATATATATATTATATATTAAATAAATATTGTGAATTCAACCTTGACCTTGGTTGAATGTGACACAATTAAGACAACAAATGACGACAATAAATTGTGACAAGTGAGCAAATACAAAACAACAAGAAATATCTCCTGAAATATGTGTGCAAAGGGGCCGTCCAAAAATGATGTCACTCGATTCTGGCCTATTTTTCACCCCCCCCTCCTTGTCACAAAAATGTATAGCCCCCTCTAATATGACACCATAAAACTTTGCGCCACATAAAAGCCATATTTTCTATTTGAATATGAGCTTTTTTCAAATAATTTTTTTGTCATTTAAGTATGTATTTAGAATAAAGATGCATTCTAATATCTTAATACGGGTAAATCCATGTAAAACGGCATGGAATTAATTGTAAGCAATTATATTATAGTGGAACTTTTATTTAAAGTTGCGCGTTTGATGTGACGTCACAGTTCTCAAACATCCCCCTCGTCACAAATGTGTGCCCACCCTCTCCCTACTCCTACGTGCGTGACGTCATTTATGGACAGCTCCGTAGAGATCCGTCTGTTAAGTAACGAAATAGTTAGTGCAACAAAAACTCTAGTCTGTGCTCTTGTACTAGCTCGTATGGATTACTGCAATTCTCTTCTGTCAGGTGCGCCAAAACAATGCATTGAAAAACTACAGAAAGTTCAAAATTCAGCTGCCAGATTAGTTCTAAAGGCAAAAAAACATGACTATGTTACTCCGCTACTTTACTCACTTCATTGGCTACCTATACAAGCCCGAATTGATTACAAACTGGCCGTTATCTGTCACAACTTCTTTTCTGACTCATGCCCTTCCTATCTTACTGAGCTTCTGTAGGTCTACTCACCCCACTCGTCAGCTACGCTCTTCTGCGGACACACGCATTCTCTGTGTTCCTAAGACACGAACAAAAACATTTGGCGAAAGGTCATTATCCTTTTTGTGCAGCAAAACAATGGAATTCTCTACCATTACACATCCAGAGTATTTCATCAACCAAGTCCTTCAAAACTGCACTTAAAACGCATCTTTTCAAAATATATTTTCAAAATATATTTTCAAAATTAAAGAAATAACATTTCTTTTTAATGATTAACGTAGCTTATGTGTAATGTACTGTCATTTATGTGGTTATTTTGATAAGGATTGTTATTCAATTACTAGCGTATCTCCCGCCAAAAGTTTTCAGCTGAAATCTATTTTGAAAAAAATGCTCTTTTTTTAGGGCGCCTACGGCGCCGACCTTTTTCAAAAGCCCAACTAACTTGTCCTTGTTTGATAAATACGAAATATTAAACTTTCTGAAATGTACACAAAGTATTTTATAATAGGGGTTGTAGGGCGCCTACGGCACACCCTATGTTTTTTGATTTTATAATTAACCATCATCAAAGCCTCTTTTTACATTGATCCCTTTTCCAAAATTAAAATATGAGCGAAAACAATGACGTCATATAATATTTTTTTTACAGCGCATCTTTAATTTGCACACCTTTTGATGCATTGGTGCAGTAATTTGGCGCGCTGCTTTCTAAAATTAGTAGCGTCACGGACAGACACTACAGACGTGACATTGCAAATTATATTGTTTAATTATATGTATGTTATTATCTCCATGTAAAGCGCTGTGAGCCCGGCTCCTTGCTGGAATACAGCGCTATAAAAATCATCAATGTAATCGAATTATAGCCGTGAACAGACATAACCCCATTTATAAAGGACTATACATATTTATTTTTGGATATGAAAAAGTGGAAATTGTTGGTACATATCATTTTCGATTTCATATCATTTGCAAAATTCTACTTAAATTAAAAGCGTACACTTCTACTATTGATGCAGTAAATGACAAAGCTATAAGGAGAAGAACTGTTTTTTTAACTGTCGTTATCTCTGCTCATCGACCAATGGAAAATTGTTAAGTTGTCTCCCTGGTTACAGGGGACAGAAATGCAAGATAGGTCAATTGATCAATTATATACGATTTGTCAAAAGAGATTCGAAAAATATATTTTGTTTGCGTAAAACGGTTATATTTTTTTTATAGAATGAATTATTTGTTTGGTCACAACTTAACCAGAAAATTTAAAACATAAAGATAACTTTCTTTAATTAAGATAACTTTCTTTAATTTTGAACTTTTAAAATATATATTTTTTAAATATTAAAAGTATTTATAAATCAAAAGTTAACTTAATGCATTATGATTTCAATGGAATAAATATATAGCACAACCTCCAACCCTTGCAGTAACACATCCTTTTTTTTTACACATACCCCGCTAAAAAAAATAAAAATCCAAGTAGAAGTTAATTTTCTGATTCTGAATTTTATTATTGCTTTATTAAAATGTTAGAAGATTAAAATTCTACGTTTAAAAACAATTAATGTGTCTTATTTACAGTTTATTTAAAATCTTATACTACCAATAGCAACATATTCGTAATTTTAATGGCAATAAAATTAATTATTGATTTATTTTTTTTTAAAGGCAATTCTAATTAATATTTTCAGATTCTCATGAAGAAATTTGCACGTTTTTTACTACGTTTTTATTAACTCACTTTCGTTCCTGTTTTTTTGTCTGTCCACAATTTTTCAAATCTGCCAACGTAAAATTAAACCGCTTCTGATGGTCCTAGGGATCTCACAATTTTACCACAGATAGATCTTAGATGACAAAGCATTGTATCAAAATTGCAGATTGATCGAATGTACCGTTATTAAATTATTGAACTTTTTAGTTTATCTAAATATAAGCATATGTATTATCCGTCTGCTCTTGTTTACATTACATTCACGTGCCGAGTTCACACAAACCCCGACCACATCAACCATGTTTAACATCAAGGGGAGATCAGTCATTTCCAGTCTGTAAATGTTTTTCGGGGAATGCGTATTATATTTGAACATAATCAATACTTCAAAACTCACCATAGTCACTTAGACTAAAAAGAATAAAATAAATAGAAGTAAAAAAAAAGATTTTTAAAAACTACGTTTTTTATAAGCGGACTAAAAATAAGAAAATAAGTTTTTTTCCACAGAATTGTGAAGGAAAAATCTTTTTCTGGATTGATACAAATTTCAAACTTATATGCTCAAGTACTATGATGTAATATGACTAAAAACGTGGGCGGGCGCTTTTTAGGCGTTTGGCTAAAATGATTAGGGTTTACAAATGACGAGTAAGAAAATGAGTGAATTGAATTAGTTAAGCCTGAGAAGCGCCCGCCCCACGTTTTTAGTCATATTACATCATAGTACTTGAGCATATAAGTTTGAAATTTTTGTCAATCCAGAAAAAGATTTTTCCTTCACAATTCTGTGAAAATTTTTTTATTTTCTTCTTTTTAGTCCGCTTATAAAAACGTTGTTTTTAAAAATCTTTTTTTTTACTTCTATTTATTTAGTCATTATGATTGTGTCATAAATTTAATTATTCTGGAGATTAAACTGCTTATTGCGTAACTTCGTATCATATCCGCTTTCTTGTTGTCAGCCCATCAATCCTTAATGGAGAAAACACATAATTAAAATTTTAAAACAATACTTATTTTTTCTTTAAAAAAAATAATTCAGACTTAAAAATAAATTGAAATTGAGTTTGGAAGCAAAATAATTGATTGTAAACAATGAAGAAATAAAAACAACAACAACAACCAACCACCGTCTAAAACAAAACAACCTTTAGTTGTCCTGAGCAATAGATATTCAAAGAACCTCGTATGACAAAAGCGCAAGCATGTTATATAAGGTATTCAGCATTACAAAGAGACTGACTTGCTTTTATGCACTTGAACCATGTCAACACCAATTATCTCCCATGAACGGAAAGACGTGCTTGACAAAACTGCGTGAAAACATGGAGGTGATGTCAAGAGATTTGTCATGTCAGAAATGCAAAAATTGGGTCGAAAATCTGTCGACACATATTTTTAAGTTCACAGTGAACTGAATGACATCGTAAAAATATCTTGCTGTGTAGAAGTATCTCAAGTATATTACCATAACCAGTGAAGCTTAGCTGTTAAATAATACAAGAATCAGGCCAAGGGTTCTTTCAAGTTCAAAAGATTGAGAATCCATGTACTTATTTGATGGTGTCCCCATGCCTAGCCGACCGCTTAATTTTTATTTCTGTCATTCGAATAGCTTACAGCAGCTGATGAGTGTCAACTTTACTTGATCTTTGGTAAGTTTGGCAATAGACATGATCATAAGTTTAATACTTTTTCGTAATCTATTTGGTGTCGAATCTTCTATATAAAATAATATAATTCTCTTCGTGGTTGGACCCTGCGAGACACCAAGCTGCAAGTATGTTCAACAGATTCTAATTTTAGAAAGCAGCGCACCAAATTACTGCACCAATGCATCAAAAGGTGTGAAAATTAAATATGCGCTGTAAAAAAAAATTATATGACGTCATTGCTTTCGCTGATATTTTAATTTTGTAAAAAGGGAACAATGTAAAAAGTTATAAAATACTTTGTGTACATTTCAGAAAGTTGAATATTTCGCATTGATCAAACAAGGACAAGTTAGTTGGGACTTTGAAAAAGGTGGGCGCCGCAGGCGCCCTAAAAAAGTGCATTTTTTCAAAATAAATAGATTTCAGCTGAACACTTCCGTCATTTTTTTACGGGTGATACACCGCGGGTCTCTCTTCATTCACTTACAGTCGTTTGCCCAAAGCCAACCCATTTTGACAACTGTGTCTTTCAGGAAGTCTTCACCCGTCACTAAATCATTAGCGACGTATGCTACGCCGCGGGTCAGCTAGTAGTGAAATAAACAAAGTCTCCAAAATACTTAGTGTCCAATTAAAGTCCAATATATATTTCGTACCACATCTGGAAGTTGTATATTTTATTTTTGTTAAACTGAATGTTAAATTTTTGTTGTTTACTGCAACGTGTTATGGTTTATTTGTGATAGGACTAAATATTGAAATATTGGCATAACTTCCTGTTTACTTTGACAAGCGTTATTTGTGATAGAACTAAACATTAATCCTGTATATTAAAATATTCGATTAACTCCCTGTTTAAAACTTATAAGAAAATCAAGCTACAATTACAATTTAAAATATTAACATTGAAATGATATTCGAATTTAAAAGTAAACTCAAACTTTCACAAAATTGTGTAATACAATCACAAAAAAACAAAGCATGGGGCGGGACACGCCGTTAAGTTTTGCATTGACAAAAATAATAATTAAATAGACTCTGGACCAAACATTATTTCCTATCTGTATTTTATGTTAGCAGTAATATGTATGTAACATAAAATGTAAGATATGTTATAATAGTATAAATATTAGCTCTAATTAAGGCTCTCTACAAATAAAAATAAAATTCCTACACTTATAAAATGCGAAGAGCATAATCCATTGCAGTACTAACGATTAAATAAACTCTTATCAAATTTATATTGGATTAACTTAATATGCTAGCGATATTGTGTTCCGTTATTGTTAAATGTTGATAATTTATTTGTAAGTAAGTTAATATACATTAAAAGCCACGCAATTGTGCTTTTTAATCGAAAAAAGAAAGATATGCAAGATATATTTTTTTCCAACTACAACGAATTTATTTTTACAAATCATTAAGTTCTTCAGATTCCTTTCCCATAAAGTAAATATCAAGTTTTCAGACCACTCCCCCAAGGATGTCCTTGAAACTTATCATAAGTTTTTTACTGCTGTTCTACCCAGAGTGCAACTCATATGCTATTCCATGTAAGTTCAGAAAATATATGTGTTAACAATTATTAGAGCTAAATTAACCCTATTAGTTTTAAAAACTAAATTTAGGGCTGTTAACGATTAATTTAAATTTAATCGTTATCTTTGAAAAATTAAAGATTAATTAATCGTTAATTTCGATTAAAGCCAAAAATTGAAATTTATGGTGTCAAAAGTAACATTTATTAAAATACTTGTCGAAAAACGAAATAACACTGGAATGTCTTATTTATATGAAATCTTTTAACCAACAACGCAAACAGACAAGTTTATTGATTATTGACATTATTTTGTTAAAGTGATGAGTGGATCTTATTGACATTATAACCAGCCGAGCTGAACAATCGTTCACATAGCTTTAGATTGTCTCAGCTGAAGTTTACGATACTTTAGTGAAATTTTGGTATGCAGGTGATATTTATGCGAAGTTTTAGAACTGTGGTAGCAATGTTCCCTTTAAACTGCGCGGCTGCGCAGATATTTGACCGACGCCACGCAGGAGTTAGAATCACCGCGCAGCAAATTTTGTAAAATATTGCACAAAAATGGACGTTGTGCAACTTTGCACATTAGTTTTTGTTAAACTTTGCACACGAACTAACGAAGCTTAGACTTAAATGGAACATTGCATGGTAGGCAACGATTTCTCTCAATGGACACAATAACCTTTATCAACATTTTGAACATTCACGTCAGTCAATAGTTTAAAACCAAAATGTTCGTGTAATCATACGTTTATACTTATCGGCCGACATATTTTACTTTTTGACTTCCAGTACATTTATAAGTGGTGGGTCGATTGATCGTTAAAAATCATTTTAATCGTTAAAATTTTTAACGATTAATCGAGAAATTCATTGCTATTTTCCGAAGCTGTACTAAATTTAAAACTGTCACAAGATCGGAGTAAAAATTTGAATAAGAAATCTGAAACTAGGGTTGGCCATGTTTTGTACCTATGTACAGATTTAGAACTAGGGTAGGTCTTGCTTGTACCTATGTACACATTTACAACTATGGTAGGTCATGTTTGTACCTATGTTTAAATTTAGAACTAGGGTAGGCCATGTGTATTACTATGTACAAATTTACAACTAGGGTAGGTCATGATTATACCAATGTACAAATTTACAACTAGGGAACGATGTGGCTCAGCCTTAGATTCTATGTTTAACAAGACGAGCATCAGGTCTTGGGGTCTTCCATGTTCAAACGACTGAGAATCCCCGCATTTATACATAGTTGTCCTTTGCCCAGTCATTTAATTGTTATTGCCATCATTTGTGTAACTTCAAACAACTGGTGAGTCTCTCACAACAATACAGTTATCAGCTGTTGACCGGATATGAGGCACTCCTGAGACGGAGACTAAGTTGCCACCTAGCAGGCCACGCCCTTCTAGCAGGCCACGCCCTTCTAGCAGGCCACGCCCTGCTTTGAAACTTGAAATGGAAGTGACCAATCCAGAATGTTTGAGCTGTTTATACGTGGAAATGAAATATATGGATATTCAATAAGGACTTTAATGTTTTGGGTAATTAGGTTTAGTTTAAATTATGGCTGTTATCGATTAATTTAAAATTAATCGTTAACTTTTGAAAACAATTAACGATTAATTAATCGTTAATTTCGATTAAAACCAAAAATTGAAATTTTAGTGTCATAAGTAACATTTATTAAACGTACTTGTCAAAAATCGAAATAACACTGGGATGTCTTCTTTATATGACATCTTTTAACCAACAACGCAAACAGACAAGTGTATTGACATTATTTGGTTGAAGTGATGAGCGGGTCTTATTGACAATATAACCTGCCGAGCTGAACAATCGTTCACGTAGCTTTAGAGTGTCTCAGCTGAAGGAGGTTTCCGATACTGTAGTAGATGTTTGGTATGCAGGTGATTTTTACCGACGCCAAGCAGGAGTTTAGAATCACCGCGCAGCAAATTTTGTAAAAATTTTCACAAAAAATGGACGTTGTGCAACTTTGCACACGAGTTTTTTTTAAAACTTTGCATACGAAACAACGAGCTTAGACTTAGAGAGAACATTGCATGGTAGTCAAACGATTTCTCTCAATGGACACAATAACCTTTATCAATATTTTGAACAATCACCTAAGTGAATAGTTTAAAACCAAAATGTTCGTGTAATCGTCCGGAAATTAGTTTATATTTATCGGCCGAAATATTTTCCTTTTTGTCTTTTATACATTTATAAGTGGTGGGTCGATTAATCGTTAAAAAATGTTAATCATTAAAAAATTTTAACGATTAATCGAGAAATTAATCGTTAATTTCCGCAGCCCTAGTTTAAATCTTAAATGTCTTCAATGTTTATTGTATTTCTCTCTATAACGATAACAATGACTTTTTATGACTTATCAATGACAATTTAAATATCAAAAATAAATAGCGAATAGTCCTATATAAAATCAGATACATGTTTTTCACTTAAAACAACTACCAAAAAAAAATCAATTGCAATGTTAAGCATTTATTTATACCTACAGACTTCATAACACTTTTGCTGTTGCTTTCGAAACCCCTATTTTATTAAAGAATTCACTCGACATTGTCAACGCATGCCTTCTTGTTTTAAAACCATGCTTATAATATATCAGAAAGTTATAATAATAAAATAGTCTTAACAATTATAAAATCTGAAAGTAAATCGTTCATTAAGTCATCTGTCGCAGAAACATACAAGTCACTTTAAGATTGAGACTTTGTCACAGCAACCACCGACATGATCGTGTATTGAACGTGCAACAGCCTAACTCAAGCCGCACCGCGCGCATGAAGACGCAATATCTGCAGCGCGGCAATTCTTCCCTTTAAGATGTGCGGCCGTGCAGATTTATGACTGATGCCGCACAGTATTTAGAATTACCAGGCAGCAAATTTGGTAAAATATGGGCGCAAAATATCGATGCTATGCAACTTTGCAGACGAATGTTTTTTTTAAATTGCACATGGACCATCGAACCTTAGAGGGAACATTGGTGCACAGCACTTGCAATTATTGCAACATGTCAAATTTGAGTCAATCGATTTACATTATCTAATACATTATTTGATTTTAAATATTTGTTTTTGTAAAAATTCAACATTTGTTCCTAATTCATTTTTTATTTTGTGTACATCTCAATAGCAAAAGAATGCTTATCAGATTATTATCGATTGGAGTATAGATCTAGAGGTAGTTATGGTACGTCAAAGTAGAGGCCATTATTTATAATTTTAAATAAAATCTAACCTATGTCAGTTTTATACATTTATTCATATATATTTTATTTAAATGATATTTTTAAAAGAAAGACATACATAAAAAAACACACATGTATACGAATTTAATTTAATTTTGATGACACGTAATTTTTGTTTTAGACATGATCGCTCTTTATATTTAGGTCACAGTTTTTTTGTTTTTGTTTTTGGTGTTTTTATGTTGATGCTTGTGTTTCTGTATGAGAGGTGTAATTGTATTTGATTGTCTCTTTGTTATTTTTGGTGTGTGTGCGTAAGGGGGGTGTTCATGTGTGTTTGGGGAGGGGGGATTGTTTGTTTTTTTTTGTTGGTTTTTTTTGTTTGTTCTCAAATTAATTCATTTTATGAATGCAATTTAAAATACTTTCAGACCATTTCTGTGAACTTTATTTTGCAAGAGTGCGTGCCCGACAGGGCTATCAAGAACATAGGACACAAGCACCTGAACCAAAAACCGCAGCACAACCAACTACGACCCCAACACCAGTACGTACGACAACAACAACAACGAGCACTCCACAGCCTTGGTCCGTATGCCACTGCCCCAACAATTCGTGCACTGCTCGAGGCGGGTGTGAGAACGGTGCTCCCTGCGAGAGCGGGTGGTATGGTCCATTTTGTCAGTACGGTTGGTAGTTTTGAAATATTTCATCAGTGGTTAGCGATTTCATTTTACTAATTTGAAACATCGCGGTTGAATTTAAAAATATGTATCAACATCATAAACACAACCGTTGTTTTATATTCTCGTAATTATATTAATTTATAAATATCACTACAACAGTTAAAAGCAAAGATCATGAGTGAGTCACAAAATATTTATGACACTAAAATAATTGAGGTCAAGGGACGCATATGCCACTTCTGAATTATGTAAGATAATTAAAATTTATGAACAATTTAGAGAGAGATTGAAAATAAAGATAAAATCAATTATATTACTTCTGACTCTCTTCTACCGTTAAATATTGTGTAAAAATATCGCAACTCATCGTTGCTTTAATTCTTATCCACAGAATATAGCTCCAGAATAAGAAACAAACAATCTAAATTTTTATGCGATTTTCTCAAGCGTTCCTTAAATAGCTCACATCGTATGACGTAATCAATTATTGACTCAATCCACAATAACACAAGCGTTTTTTATTATTATTACAAGCTTTTATTTAACTCACAATGTTTGTATGTTGTATCCGTCAAATCTTGTAACGTAAAATTAAACCACTTCTGATGGTCCTAGAGATCTCAAAATTTTACCACAGATAGATCTTGGATGACAATGCATTGTATCAAAATTTCAGATCGATCGAATGTACCGTATTGAAATTATTGTATTTTTAGTTTATCTATAGTCTATATATAAGCAACGGTACCCGTCTGCTTTGTTGACATCCATGAGTTCACCACGTGGATATATCACCGTGGTATAAAACGTTGGGCGGGCGCTTATGAGGTGTTTGGTATAAAAAAAAATAGTGGTATAAAAAAAAACCCGTAAAAACAAAGTTTTTGACTATAAATCCCTTATATATGAGACATAACTAACAGTATTGATTATTTTCAAACATTTACAGACTGAATCTGTCTTAACTCAATCTTTGCATCATAACCCTAGGGGGGGGAGGGGTGGGTGGGGGGGGGGAGAGGGGAAAAGACTGGTCACCGATTCGCTTTACCGAGCTCAGAGTGACACGTAAAATGTAAACAAAAGCGCCCGTCGCTTCGTTGGGTCGCCTCAATGCGTCAGCTCAAAATTTCACGTGGGAAAAAAACAATAACAAACCGTGAATTTAAATTACATACCTCATATAAGGATAAACTAAAAATGCATTAATTTAATTACGGTACGTTCGATCGATCTGAAATTTTGATACGATGCATTGTTAGGTCAGACGGTTCCGTGTGCCAAATTTCAGTTCGATCGGATCATGGGAAGTGGGTCATTTTTGACTTCTGTTTTT